>LR539888.1:494682-515707 GCA_900536315.3 Caenorhabditis becei | reverse complement strand
GAGTCTGATCTTGAACAATTTTTATTGATTTTTGTCTTTTTTTCCAAAAATTTTTATTCCAGGAACTCGAAAGACACTGAAAAAATCTTGAAAAATGATTTTTTTTGGAAATTAATTTTCTAAAAAATTTTTTCCAACTGATTTTTATTCCCTTTTTTTGTAATCACCATCACTTTTCGTTCGTTTTTATTCGATTTTTACTCTTATTTTTTCCCAAAAACCACACAAATATCACAGTGTCCTGGTGACCTTCTGATACGTACTTTTTCTTTTTTTTTCCCCGAAAAATATTATTTTTTCATGGAAAATGATATAATGAAATCTTGCAAAATACGCATTTTCAAATCCATTTTTTGCTAATATTTGAGTTTTTATCTCTGGATTTTATTTTCTTTGACCTTTTTATTGATTTTTCTCCTTTTCTCTCATCGTGAAAATCGGATTATACATTGGGAAATTCGATAAGTAAATAGAGACATTTTTGAGAAGAAATGGATGTTTCATTGTTGTTGAAAGTGCGCTCCACTGTACTTTTTTTGAAAATGGATTTCCCGATTTAAAAAAAAAATGCAACTGAAAAAATATACAAAGGAAATGCGCTCTAACGCTAATTACCATTTTCATTAAAAAGAAATGACATTTTTTTCCAAAATTTTTTTCCTGGATTTTTTGGAAAATCAGCTTCAATTTTCAATTTTTGCATAAAAATCAATCATCATTTTTTTTCCAATTTTCTTTGTTATTTTTTGTAAAATTCAGCTATTTTCCCTATTTTTTTCTGGAAAGTCGATAATTTCGCAAGTTCAAAAAATAAAATCATGCTAAAAAATTAAGAAAAAAAATGGAAGAAAGTTCGCTCTATCGCAAATTTCCAAAAATTCTGTATTTTTTGCTTTGTGTTAAAATCGATATTCTGCTCATTTTTCCATTTTTCACTTGAAAAAATCAATAATTTTACAAATTCACATTCAGAATTTGAAAAACTTTAGAAAAATGGAAAAGCTAAAAAAAAGTTTGAAAGTTCGCTCTATCGCACAACATTTTTTTTCGCATTCTTCCCACTTTTTCAGTGCGTCATCCCCAATTTTCCATCTGTTTCTGTAAATACAATCCGATTATTCTTCTCTCTTTTTTCCCTTTTTCCCCATTTTTTTCCCTATTTTCCCCATTTTTCCCAACATTTTTCCCATTTCAGAATGGCCGAAATCAACGAGCGTGCATCGACATCCTCGCCGCCCGTCCCGTCGACACCGGCTCCCGTGCCACATATCAGACAACTCGCTGATAACATGACTGATAAAGTCGGACAGTTCTTTCAGCATCAGATTGAAGGTAGGAACTGAAAAAATGAAATTTTAAAAAATGAAAAAAAAATAATTTTTCAAATTCCAAAAATCACCCAAATGAAATACAGACTTTTCCGAATACTTTCTAGCTTTTCTAGATTTTTTTTCACAATTTTTGACCCCAAAATAGTTCAAAAATCACAAAAAATTGCCAATTCTCATGTATTCGCCCCCATGAGACTAGTCACTTTTGATGTCCGTGCCGAACAATGGAATAACAGATTTTTCGGGATTTTTCTTGGTTTTTGATGATTTTCTAACAAAAAACACATCAAAAAGCTGGATTTTCCGGGTTTTCAGTGAAAATTGTTGATTTTCGATTGTTTTTTTCTGAAAAACGGGGAAAAGCAAGTTTTCTGGTGTTTTTCAGCACCTTTTCAGTGGAAATTGAAGAAAAACGGAGAATTCACGGGTTTAGTCATTTTCCCTGAAAAATTCTGAAAAATTGAAGATTACCATAGATTTTCGAAAAATTCAGTGGTTTTTGATTGTTTTTCTTGATTTTCAGTGGGTTTTTGAGATTTTCCTTTGTTTTCCATGTTTTCCAGTGATTTCCTTATCATTCCTTATCATTTCTTATAATTTCCAGGCTCAATCGAAGAGTACAAGCTGTTGGAGACAATGAACACGGCCACTGCTCAGAGATATGTCGATATGAAGGTGGTTGCTGAGAAATTGGGCAGCAAATTGGACAATTTGAATCAGAAATGTAAGAAAAGGAAGAGTTTGAAAGATTTTTGAAAATTTCAAAAAGTTGAGAAAAAAAATCGTTTTTTTTTAAATTTTTTCAGAAAATTTTTTCTTTCAAAATTTTTAAAAATATTCTCTAGATTTATTATGCTAATTTTTCACAAATTTTCTCCCAAAAAATACATAAAAAATCCAGAAAAAAGAATTTTGGAATTTTTTTTTTCCAAAATTGTAAAAATTTTCAAAAATTACTGGAAATTGCTCTAGAACATTCAAAAATTCAAAATTTTGACACACTTTTATTTTCTGTTTTTTTCAAAAATTCCCTTATCACCTTATCACCATCTTATCATTATCCTATTTTCCAGACGAGACCCTTCGTCCATACTTGACCCAAATCGACGCAATGGACGAGTCAACTCGACGTCTCGAGGAGGCCACGGCTGTTCTGGAGAACTATGTTGCTCAACTTGGTAATTTCCTTTTAAAAATTTGATTTATTGATTTATCGATTTTTTTTTGCAGAATCCAAATTGACCAACATCCAGCAAAGTCAGTAAACAATCGGCAAAAATGTAAATTTTGAAAAAAAAAAAATTTTTTTCAATTTTTTTTGTGATTTCTCACATTCCCCATCCTAGTCATCTGCACCATAATTTCGCAAATTTTCAGTATTTTTGAATATTTTTATATTTATTCCAGCTTGTACAAGGTTTCAGTGTAAAATGAAGAATTTTAGATGAAAAATTAAAAATGAAAAAAAAAATATTTTTTTTTGTGATTTTTGGAAGTATTTTCCCGCTTGATTATCGATTTTTCTCCATTTTTCTTGATTTTTAATTTTTTTTTCAATTTTTTAAATTTCAAATTTTTTATTGATACAAAGAAGCAATGGTCTTCCCTTGAATCGCGAAATTCTTCGCGTCTTTATAATCAAAACTGATAAAAATGTTGTTCAAGTCCAATTTGAGCTGCTCGCGGAGCACATTTGATAGTTTTTTTGCGTAGATGTCGTTTTCGGATTGGGATGATGGGCGGGTTGTTTGGAACTGAAGATAAGGTGATTAGGTGATAAGGAAAAGTGATAATTTGATTTTGGGATTTTTTCTGAAATTGCAAGTGCGCTCCAATGCGAAAATTTTGAAATTAAAAAAATTGTTTTTTCTTTTTTTTTATAATTCCGAAAATTTTTAAAAATTGGTCTTACCACGAAAATATGAAAAATACGCTCCAATGCAAAAATCAGATTTTTCTAATTTTCTGAAAAAAAATGGGTCTCGCCACGAAAAATTGAAAATGAATTTTTGTCAAATGGAAGTCCGCTCTATTGCGAATTTTCAAAAATTTAAATTTTTTTTTTTGAAATTTTCATTTTTTTCGTTGCGGGACCCATTCTTTCACTTTTGCAGTATTCAGCACTTTCAAATTTCAAAAAAATGGGTCTCGTCACAAAAAAAAATCAAAATTAAATTTTTCGAAATTTGAAAAATTACAAACTTATTTTTCAAAAATAAAAATGGTTGTTTTCACAAAATTTTTGTAAAATGAGTTTTCGTGGCGGGACCCCAAATTTATCTTTTTCCCTTTTTTCCAATCTTTTTTGAAAATATAATTTTAAATAAAATAAAAAATCAAAAACTCACCGAAACCACAGCCACGGGCGTCTCCTTACTCCCAAATCCAACACACATTCTCACAGCTGATTCAATGATTATCACGAATTTATCAGCTGGAAGATCCATTACACTTGACAAATTATACGAGACGTCTTGCTGGAAAAATGGAGGGAATTTTAAAATTTTAAAAATTTTCGGAGAAAAAATCACTAAAATTAAAATTTTTTGAGAAAAATTTGAAAAAAAATAATATTTTGAAAATTTTTTAAAAATTACCTCAAATTTGTCTGGAATATCCGCACTTCGAATGTTTGTCTGCACCCTGATTATCTGCATTTTTTGCTTTTTTTGCTGGAAAAAAAATTTTTCGGTTCCAAAAATTTCATAAAAAATTGGGGGAAATTGGAGAAAATGATTTCAAGATAAAAACGTTTGAATATTTGAAAAAATAATAATGCAATTCGTAAAAAAAGTTCGGAAGTTCAAATAATTGATAATTAAACATGAATTATGAATGATGAAAATAAATGAAATTCCAAAAAATTTTGTTTTTGGGGAAAAATGAAAAATCGCAAGATTCTCCATGAAACCACTAAAATTTCCTCAAAAAGAAACCAAAAAAATGTTTCGAAAGCGGACAAGTCAGTTGAGAAAACATTCGCTTTTTTTCCGTTTTCCCTCTCGGAAAATGCACTCGACAAGACACGAAACATACAAAACATTGGAGAAACCAAAAAAGAGAGAAGAATTGTGTCAATAATGGGATAGAAAAAGGGGAAAGGAAGTTGGGAATGACATGACAATTAGGGAGGGAGGATGAGTGAATTAGGGATGGATGACCTTGTTTGGGGGGAATTGGATAGGAGTGGAACGGTTTTTGGAAGAATTCCGATTGAATTGAACAAAGTTTGGTCAGGAATAGTGGTTTTTTCAGCTTTTAGGGTAATTTTTGAAGTTTTCAGCTTGAGGAACCCATTTTTGTAAAGATTGCAAGATTTTGGGAGGTTTTGTCTGTAAATTGGTACTGAACTTGGGGTGTTGGCCATTATGAGTGTTGGGATTCTAGCTTCTGAAGTTGAGCAGCTTCTTGCAATGATTCCGCTTGAATTTAATAAAGTTTGGTGAGGAATGAGTGGTTTTTCGCTTTCAATGGTACTTTTTGAGGTTTTGAGCTTCAGGAACCTCTTTAATGTAAAGATTGGGTGATTTTCTAATGGTTTTGGCTGTTTTTGGGTCTAAATCTGGGTTAGTGGCCATTTTGAGAGTTGGGTTTGATACTTCTGGAGTTGAACAGATCTTGGACAGAATTGAGTTGTTTTTTTTTTCAGTTTTTCAAGTGTCTATTTGAAATTTTCAGCTTGAGCAGCTCATTTTTGTCAAGATTTGAAGTCTTTGGCTGTAGTTTGGTACTGATTTCGGGGTAGTGGCCATTTTGAGAGTTGGTATTGGAACTCCTGGAGTTGAACACATTTTGGTCTGATTTGAGTTGTTTTTCAGTGTTTTCAAGCTTTTTTTCTAAAATTTTCAGCTTAGGCTTTTTCCAGTTTCTAGAGCCATTCTTCGAAGCATTTTTTGACAAAAAAAGTTACAAAATTTTGAAAATTCCACAAGTTTTGGATTTTTCTGTTTCAACATGATGTGATTAGCTGATCAGTTGATTGGTTCTGAGTTTATGTTATCGAAGTGTAGACTTTTGAAATTGCTCTTTTTTCGAAGGTTAGATTACTGTAGTTTTCGGAGTGGTTACAATTTTCTTGGAATTGGAAACTTTTGAGATTTTCTGTCGAATTCAACTTTTCTGTTTCAAGTTTATTGTATCCAGTTTTTGCAATTCGATTAGTATTACGGCTACGAAATTCAGTTCAAAACTACATTACAAAACTACAAAACTACTTGTTTGACAGTTATTCTTCGTAAATGTTTTCTCCTGTTTCAAGATCTCTTCAACAGTTTCTACAGTACTTCTCATCCATTCGACAGAATTTTCCATACCAATTTGCAAAATACAGTTGCCTGGATCAGTTTTTGACAATAAAGTGTACAAAAATTTGAAAATTCGACCAATTTTCTAGTTTTTTTTTCTGTTTCAACATTTTGTTATGAAAACTGAAGCTGTCGAGTTGATTAGTTTCGATCCTGTATTTGCAAGTCTTCTGAAAACTAACATTTCTTGAAGGTTACTGTAGAGAGTTTCGCTATTTTTTTGGATTTTCAAACATTTTTCTGTTTCACAAAGCGTAGAATTCTAAATTTTTCAAGATGAGTGCAGTCATCGTGAGAAATAGTTCAGCCAATAGATTTTTCATCAAAATTGACAAATTTCCTTTCCTACAGTACTCCTAGATAAAAATTTACAAGGTTTGCAGCAGGAATTGGCTGAAAACCGGAAAAATGATAGGTTTTTCAATTTTTCCTGTTTCAAATTTCCGACATCTCGATTCATCGATTCGATCAGCATTGGATCAAGACTTCCTTCATGATTTCTGAAGAAAAAGTTTGAAAATCAGGCTCCAGAACATTCTCTCTGTCTCTTGGGAGTAAATAAGCCATCTATCTTGTTTTGACCCTTCCCTCCCCATTCAATCTGCACTTTTTTGCTCTTTTTCTGTCGGTTTTCTCTAGATTTTATTTTCCGGTCATGCTTTGAGTGGTTGGTGTTCAGAAACCACGTGGTTTCGTGTTCTTGAGCTTGTGATTGTTGAGGTTTTTCAGAAAGTGATGTCATTTTTTATCAGGGATTTTTGAACTGATTTTGAAAACGGTACAAGTGTAAAACTGAATTCAGTGACGAAATTATGGAAATTTTGAGACTGAAATTTTTTTTTTAATTGTTGCATTTCTACAGTTTTGAAAAGAAAGTTTCAGAAGTTTTTAAATTCAAAAATTTATTGACCTTCTAAAAAATAAAATATGAAAAAAAATTAAATGAAAATTTCCAAAAAATTTTTTTTTTTTCAAAATTTTAAATTTTTCAGTTACAAAATACTTGTTTATTTCAGTGAAAAATGTTGAATTCAATAAGTTAAATCGAGTTTTGAAAAAATAAGCAAAATCTGAAAATCTGAAAATTTTACCAAAAAAAATTTTTTTTTTCCAATTTTCAAATTTTTCAATTACAAAATACTATTTAATTTCAATAAAAATTGCTAAATTCAAGGTGTACTTTAAAAAATTGAGTTCCAAAAAAATGATAAAAATCTGAAAATTTGAAATTTTCAAAAAAAAAATTTTTTTTTCAAATTTTGAAATTTCTCAGTTACAAAATACTATTTTATTTTTGTGAAAAATACTAAATTCAATATGTTCCACAAAATATTTTTTTTCAAGTTTTCCTATTTTTGCTGTTTTTCAAAGTGTATTTCTACTATCACTGATTATCAGCTGGGATCAACGTAGGAGAAACTATCTTACAAATTTCAAAATTTCCAGTTTCTCAAACTGTATTTCTACAATCACTGATTATCAGCTGGGATCACTGGCTACTACTAAAAAATATGCACCATTTTCAAAATTTTCTGACTATTTTCCCTCCTCTGACTCACTTTTTGCCCTTCCAACCAACACGTGTTCCCCTAAAGTACCCGATCACGTGGTCGCAAGTCTACGTCAATTCGTCCGCGTCCACCACCACGTGGTCTTTCTGTCTCCGATTCGAATTGTGTATAGGGGAGAAGCGGGAAGCGAGAGAGTGTACCCCGGCGAGAGACGCAGACACACCGACATAGTGCATGGTGTTGCGGAAAGTGGCGTGATGATCCATCCACACGCCCTTTCCCCTCCCTTTCACTTGACCACTTTTTGCGCCAGTTTCTTCAGTCTTTGTTCTAGTGATAGAGATGATAAGAGTGATAGTGTTGATTTGAGAGACCTAGAGAAGCAGAGAACACTCAACTACTTTCGATCTTTTCGTTTTGAGCAGCACGTTTTGTTCGGTTTAGAGGGAATTTTCCAGGGAAATTGGAAAATTTCAGTGAAAAATGGGTGATTTTATAAGTTTTGATAACTTTTTTAGATTTTTGATGTATTTTTTGAAATATATGAATTTTTTCAGTTTCAGATTTCGTTTTTCTGAAGAAAATTTCGAAAATTTATCAATTTATTCTTCGCCTGGGGGTCAATTTTTATTTATTTTTTTTAATTTTTTTTTCTGAAAAATTGCCTTTCTCTGTTTGTTTTTGTGGTTTTCTGGAAATTTCTGAAACTTTTTCAGTTTTCAGTTCAATTTTAAAAAAATCTTCAAAATTAGCCTAGGTTGCCTGAATCTAGAATTTTCATTTTCGGAAAAAAAATTAAATTCAAATAAAAAAAAAATTTTTCGAATTTTTTCAGTTCTCAATAACGGTTTTTTCTAGAATTTTCGCATCTGGGTGATATTATTGTTTCCACAATTTCCACATTGAAATTTTTTTTTCACTGTTTCAAATTTTAGATTCTTATGAAACCGTGACCTAGTTTCCTATTAGCTTCTCATTGTTTTTTGCCATTCTTCGGATATTAGGTTTTTTTTGAGATATTCAAAAAATTTTGTAAATCAGATTAGGATAACTGGACCTTTTTTTTGAAAAAAAATGAAATCAAATTAAAAAAATTTTTTTTTTGAAATTAAAAAAAAAAAATTTTTTCAAAATTCAAAAAAAAAAAAATTTTTTTTTTTGAAAATTTTTTTTCGTCTGTTTTTTGTGTTCATCTTTTTTATCTCATTTTATGTTCAATTTTTCAAATTCCCACCCATTTTCCCAATTTTTCTCTTTTCCAGATGACCACCACTTCGTCACTCATTCACCGCTCCACTCTCCCACTCCTTCGGCGAAATACAGCCCCAACAGGGCTGGTTGAAACGGAAAGAAGACCGTTTTTTAGTAGTTCTAATACACAAGGTGAGAAGTTACTAGAATTTTAAAATTTTAGAAAAAAAATTTTCGGAAAAAATTTTTTGAAAAAAATTTTTTTTCAAAATTTTTTAAAACTGGATTTTTATCAATTCTAATCAGTTTGTCATCAATTTTATCACTATTTATCACCAAACTAATCAATAATCCAATTCCAGGCGGTGCCAGTGTCCCACCAGGAACCTCCTCTTCAGTGGCCCCTCCCGCCGGTTCCCCGGCTGCAGTTGCCACGAGTTATGGATACATTTCCGATATGTTCAAGTCATTTGTTTCGAAAGTTGAGGTATTGATTTTACTGATTTTTCTTTTAAAAATTTGAAAAATAGATTTCTAGAACCCCTTGAACTACCTGAGCGTCGGGACATCCGGAAAGATTGTTGGAGAGACGACGGCTGTGGAATCGAAAACACAGTAAGGGGGATTTTTATTGATTTTTTCAAAAAATAATTGGAAAAAACCATAATTATGACAATTTTTGCAAAAAATAAAAACAAACAATCCGTTAAAAGTTGGAAAAAAATTTTTTGAAAAAAATTTTTTTTTTTCAAAATAAAAAATTTTCCCACAATTTTTCTAATTTTGAAACATGCGAAAAATAATTGGAAAAATAGAAAAATCCAGGAAAAAAAAAATAAAAAAATGGAAAAAAATTTTTTTTTAGAAAATTTGAAAACATTTCAGGCTCAAAATTTTATTTTAATTTTGTTTATTTTTTTCAAAATTTCAATCCAATCAGAATTTTTTTTCAAAAATATTTTCAATAGTTGTAAAATTTTCATAGATTTCAAAAACAAAATTCCAATTTTGAAACATCCAAAAATTAATTCAAAAATGGGAAATTCAAAAAAAAATCAGTTTTGAAATTTTTTGAAATTTCAATTCAATTGCAAATTTTTACCTCAAAAACATTTTCAAATTGCGTAAAAAAATTTTTTTCTACAAAAAAACTTTTCAAAAATTTTTTCGGTTTCTGAAATTCATCAAAGTCAGTGATTTTTTCACAATTTCAATTATGTTTCTGCGTGTTTTTTAACCAAAATAATCCAAAAATTCTGAAAAAAAATGCTAAAAAAATAATAAAAAATAATGATTTCGGTTTCAAAAAATCCAAAAAATTTATCAGTTTTCCTAAAAAATCAGTGATTTGAACTTGTTTTTCGCTTCCAGAATAATCCAAAAATCCAATGAAAACCGAGTGTCCCGATCGGAAGTGACCAGCAAAACGCGTGCTCTCGTCAAGAAAATTCTGATATCCGAAACGGGTCCATCGAGATTATTGAGGGTGCGGGACCTGTCGGAACACATAATGCAGTACCCACCGACACGAATTATTGCTGCACAGGAACAGAGATTAGTGGCCGAGTTGTTGGAAATGGTGATGTACGGAAGGACGGATCAGCTGAAGGAGGAGGCGAGACAGTGTTTGACGCTGATTGGGGTGCATCCACCACCGAAGGGAAAAGGTAAGGGAAGCTGGGAATTATAGAAAAAAATTTGAAAAAAAGAGAAAAGAAGGGCGGCAATTTGAATTTGACGCTGAAAAAATCTCCGATTTTCAGAGAAAAAAATTAGAAAAATTTTTAAGGAATAAGATAATTTTTCCAAAAAAATTTTTGAGAATGGAAAAAAATTCTGCATTTTTTCGGAATTTTCAGAATTTATTTTTTTTGGAAAAATGCAGTTTTTTAATTGAAAAATTCTTTAAAATTTTACAATGGTTCTAGAAAAAATCCAAAAATCAAATAAAAATTAAAGCAACTTTTCAACAAAAAGAATATCAGTTCTTGAACTGGAAAAAAAATCTGAATTATTTTGTGATTTTTTTCTTTGTTTTTTTTACTATTACTTTAATTTTTAAAAAATCAAAAAAAAAATATTTTTTTGAGAATTTTGAATTTTTTTAAAAACCGGATATCATTCGTTCATCTCAATGAAAAATTGAAAATTTTCGAATTTAAAAAAAAATTGAAACAGAACAATTTTTCCCAAATTTTTTTTGTATTTTCAAATTTTTGAAAATCTGAGATTACCCAGCTGACATTTCTTGTAATCGAATTTCGACATTTTTGTTTTCAAAATAAAAAAAGGTTCTGGATTATAAAAAAATTTTAGAACAAATCAAAATTTCAAAATTTTTTTTTATTCTGTTTTTTTTTCAAAAAAAAAAACAAAAATTTGAATTACTTTGTTTTCCCAACAGTCCAATTTTTCAAGTATCCTAATTATCAATCATCGATTTTTTCGCAGGCGTCAATGTGTTATCAATTGATGGTGGTGGAACTCGTGGAATGATGGGTCTGGAAGTACTCGAGAAACTCGAAAAGTTGTCTGGAAAAAGGGTGAGTTCCGGGTTCGACCATGTGATTTTTAGGGGAAGTGATAAAAAAGGTGATAAGACTGATAAGAAGACGAAGACAATGGAAAGTGTAAAAATAGACATAGACAAGAGGCACGTGGGGTGGAAATGTACAGTTTTCGAAAAGAAATTGGTTTCGAGGGATCAGATGGATTATTGATTGATAAAAGTGATAAAGTGATAAGGTGATAACATTGTCTTATCAGATCTGCGACCTTTTCGACATGATCTGTGGAGTCAGCACTGGAGGCATCATCGCTGCTCTGCTCACTTGCAAGGGATATACGGTCAAGGAGTGTCGAGAGGTTTATATGGATGTTTCCAAGAGGTAAAATAGTGATAAGAAATTATAAGAACTGATTAGAAACACGTTTCTGATCAAAATATGAAGTTTGGAATTTTTTGAAATTTTTGAAAAAAAATTGAGAGAAAAAAATTTTTTTTAATTTTTTTCCATTAAAAAAAAAGAATAGTGATAAAAAAAAGGAAAATAAAATAAAAAAAGATAAGAAACAAGTTTTTGTTTTAAAAAAATTAGAATTTGAAATTTTTGAAGTTTTTGAAAAAAAAATTTTTTTGAATTTTTTTCTTCTGATTTTTTGTTGAAATCAACAATGGTGATAAAAATGATAAGAAAAAAATCATGATAAAAACAAATTTTTGTCAAATAATGGAGTTTAGAACTTTTGAAAAAAAAATTCAGAAAAAAACATTTTTTTTGAATTTTTTTTTCTAATTTTTAAAATTAGGAGTGGTGATAAAAATGATAAGAAACAAGTATTCTGTTAAAAAATAAAATTTGGAATTTTTCAAAACATTTCAAAAAAAAAAGTCTTAAAAAATTTTTTGAAATTTTTTTTTGGAATTTTTTTTCCATTTTTTTCAAATTCAATTATTTTTATTTTTTACAATTCATTCTTCGTGGCGAGACCCTGATTCGCAATTTTTCTTCCAATTTTTCCAGATTATTCTCTCAAGGAAAATTCCAAGGCGGCATGGGCCTGATCCTCAAACATTCCTACTACAATACTAACTTGTGGATCAAGATTCTCAAAGAAGTTGGTTTTTTCTAGTGATAAGAGACCTTATCAGTGATAAAGAATTGTTTAGATGATTGGAGAAGACGTGACCATGATCCATACTTCGAGAAAGCTTCACACGCCGAGATTGGCAATTATCGCGTCGATTGTGAATTTGCCGACGATACAGGTGAGAGAAGAAGAGGTGATAAGAAGTGATAAGAATGTTTTTTCTTTAGAAATGGATTTAAAAAAATAGAAATTCAAAAATCCCGAAAACCCGCAAAATATTTTTTTTTCAATTTTTCAATAATTAGAAGAAAATTTGTATATCTAACTCTCTAATTATTTCAAAAATTATCAGAAATCTAAAAAAGTCAATTTCGAAACGGAAGAATTTTTGGAAAAAAGTTTTTTTTTTGGGAATTTTTGAATATTTTTGTCTCAATTTTTCCATGAAAATTGTCATAAATTGTTGAAAAAAATGCAATAAAAAAATTTTGAAATTCAAGAAAAATTGTTTTGAAAAAATCAGAAACCATTCTAAAAAAATTGCAAAATCTTGGTGGGTCTCGCCACGAAAATGGTTTACGGCTTCTAGACAAAGTTTTGACACTTTTTCTGCTGAAAACGTGTTAATTCAGCCATTTCCAACCAATTTCCAGCGTTTTTCACCAATTTTCAGTGCAAAAACATTCATATTCGGTTATTTTTTGCGTTTTTTTCCCAGAAATCACCTAATTTTCCCGAAAAATCAGTGGAAACTTCTGGAATTTAATGAAAATCATGTCTTCTGACCCATTTTCATCGGAAAAAGTGTCAAAACCTTGTCCCGAAGCCGTATTCCAGCCGGAAACCATTTTCGTGGCGAGACCCATCAGGTTATTCATCGGTGGATTTTTTCTTGATTTTTTAAAGCATTTTTTGTACAACTTAGGTCTAGTTTTATGAATAAATTTGGTTAAAAATACGAAAATCCAAAAAAAAAATTTAAAAAAATCTGAACTCATTTCAGCCGTACATCTTCCGTAACTACGACCACCCTGCCGGCCGTGACTCCCATTACCGCGGTGGCACCGACTATCCTCTCTGGACAGCCATCCAAGCATCCGCCGCCGCGCCTCTCTACTTTTCCGAAGTGAAACTCGACAATCTACTGCTCCAAGACGGCGGAGTCTACGCCAACAACCCCACAGCCATCGCTTATCACGAGACAAAGCTTCTCTGGCCGAACGAACTGATAAACTGTGTGATATCAGTGGGCAACGGAAGGACCGTCACTTCCGTGGAACCCACCCCTACCGTATTCTCCACTTCCATTCAAGATAAGCTTTTGAGGATCATTGATAGTGCCACTGATACGGAAGGAGTGCATATGAATGTGCATGATATGCTTCCTGATAACGTGTATTATCGGTTTAATCCGTACATGACTTATTCGTACGGACTCGATGAAATCGATGCGGAGAGGTTGGAGCAGATGGCTAGTGATGCGGAATTCTATGTCAGAAGGAATTCCAGCAAATTGGAAGGAGCTGCTGAGAGGTTGTGTAGGGTGAGTGATTTTTGAAAAAATTGAAAAAAAGTTCTTTTTTTTAAAGTTTTTTTGGGATTCTATCAATCAGTAGACTCACTGATAAAATCTGGAATTTTTTGAAAAATTTAGAAAATTACTGAAAATGGGTGGGAATTCGTAAAGTTGAAAAATTGAAATTTCGAAAAAAAAAGTTTTTTTCTTTTTTTTTTGTTTTTTTGTGATTTTATCATAAATAATCAGAAAAGTTACTGATAAAATTTGAAATTCCAAAAAAAAATATAAAATTGCTGAAAAGAAAATTCAAGAAATTTTGGAAATTCAAAAAATTAATTTTCGAAAAAAAATTTTTTTTTTGTAATTTTTTATCTTTTTTCTCCCCTCTTTTTTTTTTTTAATTTTTCAATTTTCTCAATTCCCTCAAAATTTTTGGATTTTCCATTTTTCAAAATTTCCTGTAAATTCCTAAAATTGATCAATTCCCCCGTCATTTTCTCCTCTAAAATTCACAAATTCCCCAGAAAATCCCATTTTCGTTGCGAGACCCACCTATTATTTCCAGCAACCCAACATCCAACAACGTGCTGAACGTCGAATGAAAGAGTGGCTCGACTTGAAGGGATTCTACAAACCCGCCTAATACAATTCACCAATTCCCACCTAAAAATCCCATTTTTTCAAGAAAAGTCAATTTTTTTTGTAAAAATAATATTTGTAAATTTTTCTGTACATCCATGTTCCCTGCACTTTTCTACTGCTCGTCTAGTTTTTTCTTTTTTTTTTTTAACTTTTCGTTGTAAAAGTGTACATTTCCCCTTTTTTCCCAAAAAATCCCAATTTTCCCCGTTTTTTTCCCGTTTTTCTAGGTGATTTTTCTCTCGATTTTCCGCTTCCATCTACTCGATTTTTCTCGATTTTCCCCAAATTTTTTTGCTTTTTTGAAAATCGACTTTTGTTCGTTTTCAAAAAATGAATTGATTTTTTGGAAGAGAAAAAAATTGAAAAAAAAACATTTTTAGGCCAAATTCTTTTTTTTCAAGCTCAGCAAATTTTTTAGGTTAATAATGAAAATTTTAGGTCAAAGTACATTTGAAAAATTTTTTCAGGTCAAAAACATGTTTCAAACCTTCAAAACATGTTTCCAAACAAAAAACATGTTTTAGATCGAAAAAAATTTTCAGGTCAACAAAACATGTTTTTCCAATTGAAACATGTTCCCAAACCCATTTCAAATATCCCTGGGAACCTCTTCTCTACACCCTCTCCACTCTCTCTCCAAGCCCCGCCCCTTTTTTTTCACAATTTCATTCCAGGCTCCGCCCCCTTTCTCTGGAGAAAAACCGAGAAGAGAAGAGTGTCTTTTTCTCTGTCACTTTTCGTGTGTTTTCTCGTCTCGGGGTTCTTTTGATCAGAAAGAGAAAGCTTGTTTTTTTGGGGAAACCTGGATTCAGAATCTTGGCTTCTGAATTCAGAATCCTGAAGTCATGTCATCTGATTCAGAATCCATTTTTTCAAGATTTTGATGTCCAAATCTCCAGAATCCAGAATCCTAACGTCTTCTAAAAATTCAGAATCCCATCCCATCGACGTGCCGGCTTTTTCCTGCTCGCCGTGCCGTTGTTCACCTTTTTGACAGCCGCCCTGGATGCGGTCGGGCGGCTTTTCGAAATGCGCCGCACTCCGTTTTTTCCTGATCCTCCTCACTCGGTTTCTCGTTATTATGACGGGTTTCGTGTTTCAGGTAAGTAAGCTCCACCGATAACTTTTTTCATTCTCAAATGCGCTCTAACGCAAAATTAGCGAAAATTGGAATTCGGGAAAGTGCGCTCCAATGATAAATTTGTAACATTTGACTGTTTTGGCCAAAATACCGTTGAAAAAGCTTCGAATTTTCGAAAATGCGCTCTAATGACAAGTTTTCGAATTCTAATGCAAAATGCAAATACGCTCTATGGCTAAAATTTATAGAACATTTTTTGGCGACTTGCAAGTGCGCTCCAATGCCAATTTGCGGAATCCCGTTTTTTTTTTTGCAGAAACGCAAATGCGCTCTATTGCAAATTTTCCAACTTTAGGCTATCTAGGTCAGCTTTCACCAGAATTCAGAAGCGCTCCATTGCTAACCATCATGTTTGCCCCGCATAAAATGCGCTCTAATGCAAATTCCAATTTTTGTTTTCTAGCCTAATTTGAAGCTAGAAAGCAAATGCGCTCCAATGCTAATTTTGGGAAATCGGCTTTCAGAGCGATTCTGAGCAAACATGCAAGTGCGCTCCAATGCCAATTTTTTGAAAATAGCTATTCTAGGTCAGTTTTAACAAAAATGCAAGTGCGCTCTAATGCTAAAGACCATCATACCAATTTCTGACCAATTGCAAGTGCGCCCCACCGCCAATCCGTCCAATTTCCAGCCAGCTTCGAGTCTCACGTGTCTGACCTGCATGTACACCTCCTCCACGACGCAACTCGACAATTTCCGGGTCTCAACCCGTCTGAGCCGGCCACAATGTGCCATGGAGCCGATAAAATGCGATCGGGATCAGGACGTTTGTGTGACGATCACGATGCACGTTGGTAAGGGAAAGGGGACCACTTTATTAGATGCAAATAGAGAAAACATGTGTGTGTGTGTGAAGGGAAAACAAGAGAAGATAAGAGAGGGTCCGGTGAAAAAATAAAAATAAAAAAACAAAAATAGCGAAAATTAGCATGGAAATTGGCCCATTTTCGCCGTTTTTTTTTGTGTAGACTAGTAGTAGAACAGGAACATTGGTGGTCTGGAAAAATTTGAAAATTCAAAAAAAAACTGGAAAAAAAACTGAAATTCAGGAGGCGGCGACTATTGGATGGGTGCCGGATGCGATCGTCGAATCAATTTTCAGCATATGAGCT
This sequence comes from Caenorhabditis becei, assembly GCA_900536315.3. NCBI lineage: Eukaryota > Metazoa > Nematoda > Chromadorea > Rhabditida > Rhabditidae > Caenorhabditis > Caenorhabditis becei. The sequence continues at coordinate 499,365 of LR539888.1, read as the reverse complement.
GTCAGAACGTCAGGACAATGTCCAGGAATGTGCAGTTAGGTAGGTGAAACAATTTTTAGGACTCAGAATTGAAATTTTTGAAAATTTCTAAATTTCAAAAAAAAAAACTTTTTTTCAATTTTTTTTGAAATTCAGAATTTTTTTAGGATTTAGAATTCTAGTGAACACACTTCAACTTGTTTCAAAATTTTTTCAAAAATTCAAAAATCTAAAAAAAAATTTTTTTTAATTTTTTGGATTCAGAATCCCTCTCATTCCAGGTCACGTTCAAGAACGTCGTGCAATGCAACGAGTGTGTGTGTGTGCCCGTGATCTGTGTAATCAATCGATATCTTATCGATTATCACCAATTCTACTACTATTCCTTCTGGTATTCCTCTATATTTGACTGCTGCCCGAAAAAACAACAACGTCAGAATCTCAAAAATTTGAAAAAGTGAGTTTTTCGGAAGGATTCAGAATCCGAGAATCGAAGAATCTATAGGAAACTCAGAATCTTGAAATTCAAGAATTCACGAAAAACCACCGAAATCCAAAAAATCTCCAGAATTCCCTTAAAATTCTCCAGAATTCAAGGAGCTCAGAATCCTGATCCTTCAGAATTCCAGTATACTAGAACCTTCTGAATCCAACCTACTGAATCTTAGCGTCTCCAGAATCTCAGAATATCAGAATTCCAGCTTTTTAACCAAAAAGCCTTCAGAATGCTCCAGAATCCCCAAACTCTAGGGGTCCTTGTAGCTCACAATCTCCAGAATCCAAGCCTCTTCAGAATTCTAGGATCCCGAAATTCCAGAATCCAAGAATCTCCCAGGATTCAGAATCCTATGGGTCCTAAACCAAAAAACTTCTAGGATTCAGAATCCAAAAGCCCTGAATCTCCAGAATCCACCCTACTGAATCCTAGGGTCTCCAGAATCGCCAGAATCCTAAATTCTCAGAATTCTGGTTCTTCAGAGTCCCAGAATCCTACCTCTATCAGAATTCTAGAGGCTCAGACGTCCAGAAGCCAGAACGCTCCAGATTCCTCCAGAATTCTCCAAAATCCTAGAACCTTCTGAATCCTCCACCCAATCCCTTTCCCCTCCACGACAAAAATCGTATCTTTGCTCTGCTATTTTTTGATTCAGCCATCAGAGAGAGAGAGAGCTAGAGACAAATCAAAAAATGCTCTCGGAAAAACAAAAAGGGGCCTGCATCTCTTGCCAGTGTCCCCCTTCCCTTGTCATGTTCCTATCAGTCAACGTGTCTGCGTCTCCAACCTCCCAGAGAGACGAGACCATCAGAATCCCATCTCCAGAATCGGCCCCCTTTTCTTCAGAAATTGACTTCAGATGATGAGGCGCCTACAGAATAAAAATGGAAAATTCCGAGGCGAGAAATAGGGAGGCAGCACACACGAAAATGGGTAAATCTCATTTCGCGGGCGGCGCGCCCCCTGCTACACACACACACACATCATCTCCAACAGAAGAAGACGAATTCTCAAAGATTTCCAAGATTCGGGTCAACTATTTTGACGAAGGACGGGGGACACCAGATAGTAGAGCACTAGGACAACAAAGTTATCCGAGATGGACTTTTAGAAGGGGATTATGGGATAGGATTCTGGATTCAGAAGATATAGGGGTCCCGATTCTCAAAAGGACTTCGGGATTCAGAAATTCCAGACCCTGGATTCGTCTAGGACCCCTGGAGATTCTGGAGCTTCCAAAGCTTCAGAATCCAAAATTCTGAATCCCAGGGACCCTGGAGATTCTGGAGCTCGAGATTCTGAAGATCTTCATTCTAGAAGCCAAAATTCTGATCTGAAGATTCAAAATCTTTCCCAAATGCTCAAAATTGACCAAAAACCACAGAAAACATTGAAAAATCCCCGATTTCCAGCCAAAATCGCCTAAAAATGACTCATTCCACCTATCTAAAACCCCAAAAGCTTCAGAATCCTCTATTACCCTAAAAACCTAGCAAATATTAAGAAAAACTCTGAAAAACAACCAAAAATCACAAAATTCTAGTAGGAACCGCTGAAAAAAGTGCCAAAAAGCTCAAAAATCAGCTATTCCTACCGAAATTCACCAGTTTGAAATTCCAGAACCTCGGGAACCCTTCATTTCCTGGGAAAATCGACATAAAACGGCGGAAAACACTGAAAAACCACCAAAAATCACTAAAATTCAGTGAAAACCGCCAAAATCCCAAATTCCAAGCAGACAAACGCCTAAAAAGTGTCAAATAGATCAAAAATCACCCAATCCTACCAAAATTCACCAGTTTGAAGTTCCGAGAGCTCCAGAATCCTTCAATTCCCGGAAAAACCTACAAAACCCTTCAAAAATCCCAATGTTCAAGCTAAAACCCATTTCCTCCTGGATTTTTGAGCTTTTCCCAATAGCCACTAACCCGAACCCATTCCATTATTTTTCTAGAGAACTTTCCCTTTCTAACAATCCCAAAATAACTCTAATGGACCCTCCCCAGCAGAAAGTATCAGTCATAAATCTCAAAAGTGCTCCGTTTCTCCAAGAAGAAACCATTACTTTAATTAGGTCTCTGTGCCATTTCTAAGTGCCGCTCCGGGGATAATTCAAAGTAAAACCCATTAGAAAAGGGACCTCTTTCCAACTTTTTTGAGCTTCTCTGCCCAACTTCTTCTTCCACTTCTTCTCCATCTACTCGTTTTGCCCCAGGGGGGACCCAAGATGGGAATGGAGATGACGAAATGGAATATGAATTCACTTTTTTCCCCACAAATTTTAGGGAAAAACGGGCGTCAGTTTGAATTTATATTTATTACACTTTTCTTTTCCAAATGGATATTTTCAAGTGATGAGAATAAAAAGTTTAAAGAAGGAGAGGAAACATTCATCTTGAGGCACGTGAAGAGGGGGGAATTTAGAGGTGAAATGAAACTTTTTTCGAGGGGGGAAAGGGGGAAAGGGAAAAGGGCAATATTTGAGAATTTTTGGAGGGAAATTTGGAAATTGGAGGGTTTCCGGGAATTTTAGAGATTTTTATGGGCAGAAAATTTAAAATTTGAAAAATTCCTGGGAGATTTTTGGGATTTTCTAGAATTTTTTTAAGCTAATAATTGAGAATTTTGGGACTTTTTTTGGAAATTTTTTTTTTATTTTTGAAAAAAATTGAGCAGGGAAAATGAGATGAATTTTCAAATTTTCAAGGAAAAAAATTGTTGAAGAATAATTTTTGTGATTCTCGGGAATTTTAGGAGATTTGAAAAGTTTTAATTAAAAAAAATGATAATTTTGGCAGAAAATAAATTGAAAAACATTTTTCCAACTGGAAAAAAATTTTTTTTTATCACAAAAAATTTCCAAAAATCTCTAAAAATCAGGAAAAAAATTCTCACACTTCCCCTTATCACCTTATCACTAATCACTATTCCAGGATCTCCTTCCCCTTCAACTCGTTCAATCATCAACCATTCCACTCATCATCTCCAAAAATCCGAAGCGCTTTCTCCAATTTCACAACCACTTTTCTTCAAATCAGCCAACTAGACAACCCGACCAACTTTTCAATTTTATCAATTGCTTCTTATCATTATCAATTTTTTGAAAATTAAAAAAAAAATGAAACTCACCAAAAAACATTGAATTATGGAAAAAGATGTGAAGTGAAGAGAGAGATTGGAAATATCGATTGATTTCTTCAGCTTCTACCATTCACCATCAAGGTGAGCCGTCGGAAATTGGGGTTTTGGTTTTGAGGGGCTGAAAATAGGGAAAAATGAAAATTGATTTTCAAAATATCCAGAAATTCGCTACGAGGCTCCAAAATCTCGCAAAAGCGATTTTTGAAAATTTTCAAAAAATTGGGTCAAAACTGGGATTAAAAAATTTTTTTTTTCAAATTAATTTTTTTTTTAATTTGAAAACCTAGAAAATACAATTTTTCTTCTAAAAATGGTGCATTTTCTATAAAAATTTATCGTTATTTTGAAAAAAAATTTTTCTAAAATTTCAAAAATCCACTACGAAGCTCCAAAATAACGGTTCAATTTTTTTTTTGACTTTTCAAATTTTTATAAACACCACGATTTATACGATTTTTTTCAGTACAACACTCCAAAATCCCGCTTTTTAACCCAATTTTTTAAATAAAAAAACCTACTTTTTCTTGATTCCTCCTCCCTTTCTGGAGTTGTTCAACGACGCCAACAATGCCTTCTCCTCCTCCATTTCGATACGACGATGTTGTCCCAGAGTTAGGCGTTTCATATCGGCACGCTCCTGCTCTTCTCTGGCCTGGAAAAATTGGGAAATCGAATAATGAGAATTTCGAAAATTTAGAAAAATTCAAAATAAACTTGAAAATTTCCGGATTTTCAGAAATTTTTTTTGTTAAATTGAAAATTGTAAAATTGAAATTTCGAATTTTTTCAAAAAAATTTTAGGTTAAAAAAACTTATAAATTACAGCAAAATTTTCTTATTTTTGAAAAATTACCTGGAAAAAAAAAGAAATTGAAATTTCGAATTAAATTTTTTTTTTAATTTTGCAATTTGCGGCAATTTTTTGAAAAATTTGATTTACAAAAAAAATTTTTTTTTTCAATTTCTGATTTTTAAGAGTCGTTCTCAGTAAGTACTTGAAAAGGGGTGGCACAGTTGCCCCGCGAGCTGTAGCGTGCTCGAAATTGGTCCAAATGAGCTGAAATTTT
>LR539888.1:469388-494278 GCA_900536315.3 Caenorhabditis becei | reverse complement strand
TTAGTTATCAGCCCGGGATGAGCAGCTAGAGAAAAGTGATCAACTAAAGAAATGTTGGACTAGAACACCTCTACATGACTGCATTTGATTCTAGGCTCAAACTTTGAAATTTCAAAAAATAGTGAATTTTTTGTCATTTTCGTAATTTTTTTCATCTCACAACGTATAGGGATACGTGCTCGAAAAAGTTGAAAAATCAAAAAATTCAAAAAATTCAGAAACTTCTTTTTTGACGTCCATAGACATATTTGAGCTCAAACAAACGTATTCCGCATTTTTCTGAATTTTTTGAATTTTTTGATTTTTCAACTTTTTCGAGCACGTATCCCTTGTGACGTGAAAAAAACAACGAAAATTGGAAAAAAATCAATATTTTTTGAAATTCCAAAGTTTGAGAGTAGAATCAAATGCAATCATATAAAGGTGTCCTAGACCAACATTTCTTTAGTTGAGCACTTTTATCTGCTCATTCTAAGATGATAACTGATCAAATGAGTAGGTCACTTTTGTGTCGAAATAGGAGTCCGGAAAATGAAAATACAACTGGTAGCAATTCACAAAAATGATTAATCGGTACTATTTCATAGTTTTTTGAACAGAAATATAAGTTTTCGTTGTTTTAGGCTGCCCTATAACGAAAAATATCCAAAAAAGTAGTTAAAATTAACTCGACTTTTTGAGAAAATAAATTTTTTCGACCCCTTGACCCCCCTAATTTCTGAGCAGATAAATTTTTTAAACTCGACTTTTTGAGAAAATAAATTTTTTCGACCCCTTGACCCCCCTAATTTCTGAGCAGATAAATTTTTTAATGTATATAAATGTATAAACTTCAAAACAAAAATATAAAATTCAAAAGGAGATTTTTCCTTGTCGGTCAAAAAATTGCTCAAAACTGAAAACATTTTTCAACTAACATTTTCACCTTTTCAAAGTGACTCAATATTTTTGTGATCAACTGACAAAACACGCACAAAGTCTTTTTCTATCGATTAATCCAAAGAGCAACTCAAAAAATTGAGTTTGAACAAAGTTATGACGTTTTGAAAAAAGGGTACCTTTTCAGAAAAATTTTTTCCAAAAATTCGAATTCTGTCAAAAACTTGTAGTATGGGTTGTATGTATCATTTCTGCAAAATTTCAGCTCATTTGGACCAATTTCGAGCGCGCTACAGCTCGCGGGGCAACTGTGCCACCCCTTGAGAAAAGGTTCAAATCCTTACTGACAACGACTCTTAAAAACAATTCCAATTCACGCCAATTGTTCAGTTTTTTTTTCAATATCTTGAAAATTGGAAAATCTTTTCGAAAAAACATTTTTTTTCAATAACTCTCTAAACTGCACTAACCTGTTCCTCGATCCATCTCTGCTGCAGTCCGTCATCATCGATATTCACCGTTTTCAACGACGGCCTATTCGTCGCTTTTCCCCTGACCATCAGAGTGACACGTGACTGTTTCGAACGTCCCGAAGCTGTGTACAGACCCGATTCATCCGCATCATCGTCATCGTCGTGAATGGGAGACACCGATGAGTCGCGCACATCTTTCGGATCGTCAGCTGCAGAAAATTGGGAAATTTTGGAATTTTTTTTTTGAAAATTTAGTGAAAACCGAGTTTTTGAGCATTTTTACACATTTTTGATGTTCAAATTGAGCACTTTTTTAGGAAAATTAAATTTCAAGAATTTGAAAAAAATGTGTTTTTTATGTTCATTTTCATTTTTTTAAAACTACATTCAGATTGGTTTTTTTTTGTAATTTTTTCTTAAAAACGTTACAAAATTTCTTGCTGTTATTGGAAGTGCGCTCTACCGAAATTTCATTAATTTTTTTTCGGAAATTTGATAAAAACTGAAAACAAAACATTTTTTCCGCTAATTCCTTCTCAATTGATCAGTTTTTTACTGATTTTTCCAAAAATCTAGTTCACAATCACTTTATGATTTTTTCCGTTCAGGAAACTGCGCTCTACTGTACTCTAGGCTCAAATCTAACTTTCTAGCTGATTTTCAGTGTTTTGCAAGTGCGCTCCACCGAACAAAACCCATTTTTATCAGAAATCCATCAAATTGGTCAATTTTTCCTCGTTCGAAAACTGAAATTGCCTAAAATCACCAGAAAAATGTCCATTTTTTCTGAAAATTGGACAAAATCCCTTCCAAATCCCATTTCCTTGAACAATGACTCAACTTTTCCGTCCCAAAGCTCCAAATCCATCAGAATCCCTTCGAATAATCCATTCCACCTGTTCCCTCCCCCAAACATCCATCACTTCCTCCAAAACCATCAAAAATGCACTCTTTTTGCATGAAAACCTCCTTTTCCCCCAGCGGAAAACGGAAAATGTGCAAATTTGAATATTCACACGTGTCAAGCCCTTCAGAATCCTTCGACAACTTCAGAAGTCAAAAAGATCTCCATTTTTTCTCTTCGAAATTCAATAAACGTCTTCTTGTGCGTGTCAGCGGGTCAACCCTTTGTTACCCTCAGAGAAACAGAGACACAGAGCTCTCTCTCAAGTGCTCTTTTTGAAGAAGAAGAAGCCAAATTGTTGCTCCTGGACAGAGCCGGAAACCGGAGACAAAAAACGAGGGACCTTGGGACCCCTTAGACCTGAAGACGTCAATTCGGATGGAAACTATGCTACAGTAACCCTATCCTAAGTCATTTTCGCCGAAATAATCGTTATTCAATGAAAATCGATAAAACCAACACCTACAGTAATCCAAAACCTTCATCAGAAGTCATTTTTTCCAAAAATCATTGTTGGAAGTGCGCTCCACTGCACTCTAGGCTCAAATCCGACAATTTCTAGTGTTTAGCAAGTGCGCTCTACCGCACTAACCCCATTTTCCCCCAATTCAATGCCTAGTTTTTTACGATTATCACTTCCTTATCACTTTTCCCATTTCTCTTATCTCCATTTGTCAGAAAACGTCGAAACGTTGCGTATGTTGTTACACGTCAATTGTCTGGGCCGAAACTCGTGTCGTGATGATCAGCAAAATGATTGAAATTCGAGACGAAACGAACATTGTGGTGGTGGATGACAAGGCGCCGAGAGATAACAAGACAAACAATCCCAAGTGCACTTTCGACAAAAGGGACCACTATTTCGGCGGAAAAAGAGCCAAAAGTCAAGGACCCGGGGCAGAGAATGATCAGAAATCAGCATTTCGCTAGATTTTTCAAGAAAAATCTGTCTGAATCTGCCAAAAATGAAGGAATTCTTCAAAATACATCGCTTTCTGGCAAAAACAGATCAAAATTCATAGAAAAGTGAACTTATCACATTTTAGCTATCAGAAATCCAGAAAATCCGAACATCTAGGCAGAAAAATACGAAGAATCTCTGGATTTGCTCAGAATTGACTATTTCTTCTGGAAAACTACCAAAGTTAGTCTAGAACGTCCCAAACCTTCTGAATCTTGCGAAAATCGCCAGAACCCCCAAGAATTATCTAGAAATCACGAAATACCAGAGAAATCCAGTTCGAAAACCTACAAAACTTGACTGAAACGTGAAAAAGCATGAGAATCCTTTAAAATCCACTAGAAACCCTCAAAAATCCTTCCTAAGCGGCTCAAAAGCCTGCTAATTGGTCCAAAACTACTCAAAACTGCTCAAACTCTCCAAAGACTAGTTGAAAACCTCGAAATGACTTTCAAACCCTCTCGAAAAGGTGTAAACTGGTTCGAAAACACCGAAAACCTTTCAAAACTTTCCAAAAAGCACTAAAATCCTGTAAAATCCGCCAAAAATCACACGACAAGCTCAAAAATGACCCAAAAATGGTCAAAAATGGTCCAAAATCACTAAAACCCGCCAAAATTTTCCAAAAGCCGAAATGCTTGCTCCAAAATCCCCAGAAACCAGCTCCAAAGCCTCAGAATGCTTCAAAACTCTCCAGAACCCCCAAAAACTGCGAAAAATGTTCCAAAACCACTGAAAACCTGCCAAAACCCTCCAAAACCCCCAAAATATGCTCCAGAATCCATATGAATCTTGCTCCAAATGCTCCAAACACCTCCGAATCCATTCAAAACACACCAATGCTGATCGCTCGCTGACACCACCCAAATACACATCAAAAACCTCATGAATCCCCGTTTCCCCCTTCCTTTTTCTCATCGTCTCCAGAATCCGAACACTCCAGAAGGCTTCTGAATCCAAGGCAAATAAAACCCCGCCGAATCCAATTGTTGTTGTTTTTGTTTTCCGCCGTTTCTCCTCTCTTTTCACCGTTCGTTCCGCTCCCGTAGAACACCAACGAAAATCAATCAAGTCTGGCGGCCCACGGCGCCGTGTTAATCAAATTCTCTTTGCATTTCCGAGATATATCCTGGCGCCCCCTTTTCGGAAAAAAAAATGGAAGGGAAGGGGGATTTTTTGGGAATTTTGAAAGAAAGGGGTCCTTTTCTTACAAAAAAGAGCCCTTTCTGTCAAAAATGAAACAGTTCACTCTGAAACTGAGATTTCCAGGGAATTTGGAAAAAAAGGGGTCCTTTTGTTCAGAAAAGGCCCCTTTCCTTACAAAAAAGAGCCCTTCTTTCCGAAAATTGAACATTCCAGAGAAATTCCAGGATTTTTTCAAAAAAGGAGCTGCAAAACCACTTTTTGATCATTTTTTGTCAGAATTTGTTGAGAAAAGTTGAATTTTCCCCATTTTTTCTCAAATTTCTTTTAAAAAAAAGCCCTTTTCTTTCAAAATTCCTCCCAAAAAGACCATTTGTAACCGAATCGCGTATCCATGGGAAAAAGGTGTGAGGAGAAGAAGGGGGAAATTCGAGATGGCTGATATTCGAGACGATTCGCGTGTAGGTGACGACGAAATTGAGAAGAAAAAGAAGGGAAAAGGTGTCCGCAGGGAGGGGAAAACGCATTTTTGATGATTAGTAAATGGGGAAATTGACACGAAAAGGGGGGAAATGGGGACCAGGGACCGGAAAGCGTATTTTTTGGGAAAATTGGACCATTTTTGTGATTTTCTGAAGGATTGAGCTTGATTTTTGGGATAAAGAGGTAAAATTGGGCTTGATATCTGATTTTTCTGCCAAAAAGGGGCGATTTTCAGCTACTTCCATGGAAAAAGTCCCATTTTCCAGTTTTCAACACTTTTTTTGCAGAAAATTGAGATTCTCAGCAGTTTCTCATCTATTTTTACGTAAAACTCACCAAATTTGATAGTTCTTGAGAATCGGTTCTTGGCAGCGGCAGGAAGGGTCACATCGATGGTTTGGGCGGCGGTGGTGGGGGCCTGGAAGGGAAATTTGAAAAAAAAATGGGGAGTTCTGAAAAATCACTACAAAACAAGAAAAACAAATTGGTGAAAAAGTAAAAATGTAAAATTGAAAAAATCGAAAAAAAAATTTGTTGAAAAAATTTTCGAATTTTTTCGGACGGTGAAAAAATTTTGCGGATTTTTCTCAAAAAAAAAATGAAAAAAAAAACATTTGAAAAATTATCATTTTAATCCTCAATTTGAAGTATTGTACAAATTTTCAAAAATTAAAAAAAATTGGAAAAATTTTTTTTGAAAAATTGGAGCAAAATGATCATGTTCTGAAGCTCAAAAATCTCTCTGGATCAAAAAAAAATATTTTAAAAATCAGAAAAATTCCAAAAAACCCTACCGCATTTCTGAATCCCTCTCCCATCATTCTGTCCAATTCCCGCTGGAAATCGTCTTCTTCCTCTTTCGAAACTACAGCTTTCGTCATAAAATCAGAGGGAGCTTCTTCTTCGGATTCGGCCTCGTCCAGGTCGCCTTCCGTGTCTCTGGAAACATTGATAAGCAATTGATAAGCTTCCAAAACAACTTTTTTGAAAATTGTTATCACTGATAATCTGATAGTCTTCGAAATTTCCAATTTTTTCAAATTCCAAACGTCCCACCTATTGTCCTCCTCCTCCTCTTCGTCCTCCTCAATGGCCATCAGCTCCCTGTTCCTTATCACTTCCTCCGTTATCACCTCTCCATTATCACCTCCTCCGATTCCTTTTACTTCCGATTTGAACCGTTTCTCTATCTTCGCAACAGCTTCAACGGCTTCCTCAAGGGTTTTTGGCCAACGATGGAGATTGGCTTTCTTGGAACGACGGAATGCCCGACCGACCTCGAGATAGGCGGTTTCCACTTCGTATGGGAATCTGGAAGAATGAGTTCCAGAAGTCAGAATACGTTCCAAAGCAATAGGGAAGCTCCAGAAGGCTCTAGAATTTTTTAGAATTCGTTGCAAAGCTCCAGAAGCTTCAAAATATTTTTAGAAGACGTCTGAAAGCTGAAAGAAGCTCCAGAATTCATTAGAAGACGTCCAGAAGCTTCAGAAGACTCCAGAATTTTCTAGAAGACGTTGGGAAGCTTCAGAAAGTGTCAAAATATATTCAGAAGACGTCAGGAAATTTCAGTTGAGCTCCAGAATTTTTCAGGAGACATCTAGAAGCTCCACAACACTTGAGAAATTTCGGAAGACGTTGAGAAGCTCCATAAGGCTCTAGAATTTTTTAGAAGACGTCTAGAAGCTTCAGAAGACGGCAGAATTTTTCAGAAAACATAAAAAAGCTCCAGAAGGTTCGGAAATCTTCCAAAAAGGTAAAAAGCTCCAGGTGAGCTGCAGAATTTTCTAGAAGACGTCAGGAACTTTCCGATGAGCTTCAGGATTTTTTAGGAGAAGTCAGGAAGCTTCAGAATTTCCCAGAAGACGTCAGAAGCCTTCAGATGAGCTCTCGAATTTTCCCCAAATGTCCGCTCACCTGGTCTGAACACTTTCAGCGCTTGCTCCTGCTCCTCCACTGGTATTCATTACTCCTTCAGCACTATTCCCCTCACTGGCCAGTTGTTGTGCCGTCTGGATCTCGGTCATTTCACGGTCCCATGCCTCTTTTTTCGAGAAGTAGTACTTGTGGAAGTAGAGAAGGAAGAACTTCATTTTGACACGTCCGGGTCCTTTTTGGAAGAACTCACGGACGATTTCGAGGACGGCACAGACCATTCGGACGCGGTGGAGGTCTCGCCACGAATTCTCGGGTTCCGGGTAGGAGATGAGTTGGTACAGGGTCTGGAAGGGAGTGGTGATAAGAGGGAACATAGTGATAAGAAGCCTAGATGTCAGGAGTGCCCCTAGTGATAAGGAATGGAATTCATAATATAGTTCAGTGATAGAGAGTCCGGGATCCTAGTGAGAAGGAAGATCAGTGATATGAAGAAGGTTAGTGATAAGGAGGCTAGATGTCAGGAGAGCCTAGTGATAAGACCTCCCACTGATACGCCCCCCTAATCACCTGCAAAATGAGATCCTCATCGCACAACTCGAAACTGTACAACTCGGCGAGATAAACGGCTGCCGAGTGGGCCCATTGGTTGAAGATTCCAGGAACTTCCAGTGAGATTCTGAAGTGATTGATAAATGATAAGGATTCAGAAGTCTAGAATGATTCAGAATCCAAGAATCCTAAAAAGATTCAGAATCCCCTCTTACCTGATTGTCTCGATCGTCGCATCCACCACAGCCATTCCGATCCACTCAAGATGCGGCAGATTGCATAAACCGGCTATCGCTGAAGCCACGTGTTCCAGATTCTCAATAGGGAGAAGCCACGTGGAGGAGAGGTATCTGATGGCATAATCGGATATCTCGGGGTCACTCCACTCCAATCGCCGAAGACATTTCAAGAAGACGTCGACGGTCTTCTCGTTGATGTCGAGGACAATGTGACGGATGAACTTCTTCATCGGAGTGTCTTCCTCGTCGATTTTCAGACGGAGACGTTCTTCGCGAGAGTCTTCTGGAGGCAGGCAGGTGAAGTAGGCGTTGTCGATGAGCATCTGAAGAAAGGGGATTCAGAATCGTAGTGTTGGAATTTGAAAAAAAAATAATTCTATAGAATTTTAGAAATCAAGGGTTCCAGAATCTCAAAGTCTTCAGAATTCCAAAAGTTCTAAAACTAATGAAAATCATGCAGAATCCCAAAATATTTTGGAATTTCAGAACCTCCAGAGGTCTCCTAAATCCTAGAACTCTCAGAATTTTCAGAATTGCCTGATCCTAGAATTCTGAATCCTTCAGAATCCAGAGTCTTCAGAATCTCTAGAATCCCAAAAATCCAAAAACAAGAATTTCCAAAGGCTCCAGAATCCCAGAATCATTTAGAATCTCTAGAATCTTTGAATTCGTGAATCCTTCAGAATCCTCCGAATTCCAGAATCCATTAGAATCACAGGACTGCTGGAATTCAGTATTCAAAGAATCTCAAGAATCTCCAGAATTCTGAAAAAAACCAGAATCATCAGAATCTCCAGAATCTTCTGAACGCCCAGCGTCTCCTAGAATTCCAGACTCCTACATTTTCAGAACATCCAAAAGTCTTCAGAATCTCTAGAATCTTATAATCCTTCAGAATTTTTCAAAATCCCAATTACCTTGAATTCTAGAATCCCAGGATTTCAAGATTCACAGAAACTATAGAATATCTGAGATTCAGAGTACCTAGAACCTCTAGAAACTTAGAATTCCAGAATATCTAGATTTTACAGAATTTCCAGAATTCCAGAACTCGCAGAATCCCGAAATTTCTAGAATTTCAAAATCTTCTGAATCTCCAGTGCCTTCAGAACCCCTCAAAATTCCAATTTCCTAGAATTTACAGAAGTCCGGAGTCTCCAGAATCTTTTGAATTTTCTGAATCTCCAGAATAGTTCAGAATTCCAGAATCTTCTGAATGTTCAGAGTCTCCAGAATTCCCAGAATCTCAGGAGCTCTAGAAGCATCAGAACCCCAATTTCCCAGAATTCCAGAAACCCCTGACTGCCCTGAATCCTAGAATTTCCAGAATCTCCAGAACCTCAAGATCATTCAGAATGTCTAGAATCTTGAATTCCAGAATTTCCAGAATCCTCGGAATCTCCAGGATCTCTAGAATCGTTTAGAATCCCAAAATCCTTCAGAATACCTGAATTCTAGAACTTCAGAATTCCAGAATTTTCTGAATCTCCCGAACCTCTCCAACCCCTCAACTAGCCCTTCTCCCAGACTCACCGCCTGTCTCTGATCCTTCATCCTTTCTCTCTTCGTCTTCACCACCTCCAACAGTCTCTTCATTTTCGCATGCGACTCCGTGTGTCTATACAAGTACAGTCCTGCCGATTCCATCACAGTCGCCGTCATTTCCACAGCATGTCCCCTCAAATCGTACACCAACTGTCTCAGACACGACAGTCCCTCGGCCCGTGATATCACTCCGAACTTCATCAACTCGGCGATCATCATCACGGCCACCATCTTCACTTCGACCCGCACCGAGTTGTCCTTCATTTGCAGGAAGCTGCGGAATCGCTCCAGAAGTTGAGTGACGATCTCCGTCGTCACGTCGGGCATCACGTTCTCCAGGGTGGCGACGAGACGGGCGTAGAACGGAAGGACGTCCATTCGGGAGGAGGGCGGCTCGATCATCAGCTTCACGAGACGCTTTCGGTTGCTCTGAAAAATGGGAATGATTCACATCAGTTGTTGGAAAACTTCAGATAAGGTTCAGAATTTTCTAGAAGGCATAGGGAAGCTTCAGAATCTTTCAGCACTTTTTTTAGGCGCCTAGAAGCTCCAGAAGCCTTCAGTATTTTCTAGAAAAATACTAGAATCTCCAGAAGGCTCCAGAATTTCATAGAAGACGTCTAGAAGCTCTAACAGCCTTCTAAACTTTTGGTCGATCTTGGAAAGCTTCAGATGAGCTTGCTAATTTTCTATAAAACGTTTAAAAGTTCCAGAAGGCTTCCTTCCGAAGATGCTAGAAAACGCCAAAAAAATTCAAATAAGCTTCAGAATTGTCTAGAAGACGTTTGAAAGCTCCAGGAAGCTCCAGAATTTTTCAGAAGACGTCAAAGAGCTTCAGAAAGCTTCAGATTTGTTCGGAAGCCATTGTGACGCTCCAGACGACTTCAAAAAGTTTTTGAAGCTGTTCTGAAGCTCTAGAAGGCTTCCGCATTTTTTAGAAGACGTGGAGAATCTCCAGAAAGCTTCAGAAAATTCAAAAAAAGGTCCAGGAGCTCCAGAAAACGTCAGAATTCATTAGAAGACGTCAATGAGCTCCAGAAGGCTCCAGAATATTTCAGAAGACGTCCAGAAGCTCCAGAAAATTTCAGAAGTTTCTAGAAGACGTCTACAAGATCCAGAAGGCTTAAAAATATTTTTAGAAGACGTCCAGAAGCTTCAGAAGTCTCCACAATTTTCCAGAAGACGTCAAACAGCTCTGGAAGGCTCCAGAACTTTTAGAAGACGTCTAGAAGCTCCAGGAAACTCTAAAATGCGTTTCTCACCTTATTATTCAAATTGGACACAAAAAACACTGCGGCCTGATCCGTCGAGTACTTGCTGACCAAGTGATCCAGATCCAACTGAAAACTGGCCCACTTGCTCAATCCACGTTCCTCGGACACGTCGACAGCGTCCTTCATAAGTGTCTGGAGGTGTTCATCCGGCGACGGCTCCTTCTCCGAATCCCCACGGCTCAACACGGCCTTCCCGTCCATCGCACCGCCTTCATTCACATTCTCCACATCAACATCTTCCATATTCACGGCCATTTCCGCTTTTTCGAGGGTCCGCTGCTCGGAATCCTTGTAAAGATCCTTGGGAACCATTTGGCGGAGGTCGATGAGATCCTCGTAGAAGGCTTTGGTCTCCTCGTCACTCCACAGTTGGACGGCTCCTTCGGCAAGGCGGCGACCCATCTGGAAATGGAAGAATTGAGAAGATCTAGGTTTCAGGATGGTCTAGAAGGCGTCAAGGAGCTCCAGAAAGCTTTAGAAAGCTTCAGAAGCTTTCAGAAGGCGTCAGAAAGCTCCAGAAGGATCCAGAAGGCTTCAGGAAGGTTCAGAAGACGTTTTGAAGCTTTAGAAGGCTCCAGAAGGTTTAGAAGGCTATAAAAGGCTTCAGAAGGCTTTAGAAACCACCAGAAAGTTCCAGAAAACCCAAGAAGACTCCAGAAGATTCCAAATTCAGAATTTTGGCAACAGAATATCTACTCACCTCCAGATTCGCCGCTTCATCCTCCTCGTCATCGGAAGCTTCCTCTTTGAGCGGTTTCATCTGAATTCCAATGGCACATGCGATTTCGTTGGCCTGAAAAAGAGGAAAGTTTTCAGAAAACTATCAGAAAAATTCAGAAGACGTCCAGAAGCTTCAGAATAGCTAGAATAGATTCAGAAAATTCCAGAAAAAATTTAGAAGACGTCCGGAAAGCTTCAGAACTTTTCAGAAGACGTGAACATGTCACCAGAATTTTTTTGAAATTTTAGAAAAATTCAGAAGACGTCAGAGACATCCAGAATTTTTAAAAAACTTTTAGAAGACGTCAGGGGGCTTCACAAGTCTTCAGAAGTTTCTAAAACGCTTCAGATTTTTTTTTTCAATTTTATAAAATTTCAGAAGACGTCCCGGAGCTCCAGAATTTCGTAGATACAATTTAGAAGGTTCCAGAACTTCTCAGAAGACGTCCAGATGCTTTAGAACATCTGGATTGGATTCAGAAAGCTTTAGGAAAAGTTCAGGAGACGTCCGAAACCTACAGAATCTTTGGGAATTTTTAGAAGTTGCCAGAAAGCTTCAGAATCTTCTTTTTAAAAATTTGGAATCTTCAGAACTCTCCAGAATTTTCTAAGAACGTTTCAGTATCCTTTTTTGAATTTAATAGAAATTTAGAAGACGTCCCGGAGCTCCAGAATCCCTCCATTCAACTCACCATCTTCCTGAGTGTGTCCAACTCTGTCTGCAGCAGATTCAACTGGTTCTTATCCTCGTCGGCGGCGTCTCCTCGTTTTCTTTCCTGCCGTTTCACACACTTCATCGCCTTATTCCGGGCTGAGCACGTCTTTTCCGTCTTCGAGTACAGCGCGTCGTAGTAGGATTTGAACAACTCTCGCAACGACTTCTTCTGGTCGGCAGAGAGTGCCGACGACGGGGGGAGGGATTCTGGAAAAATGATTCTGAATTTTGAGAAGAAACCAAATTTGAAACTGAAATTAACTGATTATCAGCTATTTTTCGCAATTTTTGAATATTTCAAGTCAAATTTTGAAATTTCCGAACCCTAGAGCCTTCAAAAGTTGTGGTTCTAGGATTCAGAAGACGTCAAAGAGAATTCTGATTGTTCCCGATTGATTTCTAATCATTTCAAGGGAATTCCAGCCATTTTTCATGATTTTTCGTCAATTTTCAGCGATTTTTTGTGATTTTTGAATTTTTCAAATCAAATTTTTAAATTCCAAAGTCCCAAGCTCCAGAAATTGTTTCAAGGATTCAGAAGACGTCAAAGAAAATTCTGGATGCTTTCCAATCAGTTCTAGCACATTCCTGGTAAATTCCAGCCATTTTTCATGATTTTTCGTCAATTTTCAACGATTTTCGCTTATTTTCCGAAATTTTCAGTCATTTTCAAGTTGATTTTTAAATTTTCTAGACAATCTAGACTTTCAGTTGTATTTGGCCGATTCTCAAAATTTTCCAGCTATTTTTGTCAATTTTTGGTCATTTGTCTAGGTTTTTGGTGATTGCCAACGATTTTCGCACTCTTACCAGAAATTTTCAGTCATTTGCAAGTTGATTTTCAAATTTTCTCCAAAAAAACAGGACTTTTCAGTCGTTTTTGAGCGATTCTCAGAATTTTTCAGCAATTTTTGTCAATTTTACGTAATTTTTTAGGCTGTTTGCCAATTTTCAGCAAGATTCGCTCTTTTTCAAGAAATTTTCAGTCATTTTTGTGTCGTTTTTCAAATTTTTCAAAAATCCAGTCTTTCCAGTTATTATTAGCCGATTTCCTTGATTTTTCCGTCTTTTTCTATGATTTTTGTCAATTTTTGGCCGGTTTTGTATCTTTTTCGCCAATTTCGGCTTGTTTTTCTGGTTGTTCAACTGTTTTTTTTTGTCAATTTTAGGTCATTTTTTAAGCTTTTTCAATGTTTTCCCCCCAATTCCTAACCTTCCGTCACATCGACGGTCTCGACGTCTTCTGGATTCACGGGAATCGGTACAATTCTCGCAATTTGCCATCCGACCGCTCGGGATACTGTAGTCAACAGGCCCACATTGATAAACTCTGTCTTATCAGTCTGGATAAGATAAGAGAGAACGGCTCCGAGCACTTGGAGACCTTCTTTTTCGTTGAATACTCCGCAGAGGCAGAGTTCCGTGAGGAAGCTGGAAAACGGGATTGGTGATAAGGGGCAGTGATAAGGAGTAGTGATAAGGAGTAGTGATAACTGGTGATAAGAGATTTACTAGCTATTTCGGTGAAATTTGATTGATTTTAGCGATTTTAGAGAAATTTTAGCCAAATTTTGACGGTTTTCACTGAATAATTGATCTTTTCAGTGGTTTCTGCTAGATTTTTTCAATTTTGGTGATAAGGGGGAGTGATAAGGAGTGTTTTGGTAAAAATTGATCGATTCAAGCGATTTTTCAGCAATTTTCGCCAAATTTCGGCGTTTTTCACCGGAAAATGTGTCTTTTTCGTGGTTTTTGCCAGAATTTTCTCATTTTTGACTGAATTTCATCTTTTTTCCAGAGATTTCACAGATTTCAAGTGATCTCCGAAGAGAATCGCTCCTTTTCAATGATTTTTGGTGATTTTAGCCTATTTTTCATAGTTTTTCATGGAAAACTCACATGATATCGACTCTGAGCTTGGCCATATTCCCAACTTTGTCGCTTTTCTTGATTGGAAGCACTTTTTTGAATTCGCCTGGAAAATATAGAGGGTTTTTGAGGATTGCAAAGAAATTTCAATTTTTCAAAATTTATTTTTCTGAAAATTTTGGAAAATAAAAGCATTTTCCTAGGTTTTTATGATTTTTATAGGATTTTTCCAGTTCTTCCTCCTTTTTTGAAAATGAAATCCCTAAGAAACCGTCCCAACTAACCAGCCATTTGTTCACTGAAATTCGAGTATTTCGCAGAGATTGCCAGACACAATTCGGCGACTTTTGGAATGTCCGACAGCTTTAGTTTTGTCTCGATGATGCCCTGGAAAACAGCGATTTTTTGTTAAATTTTCAAATAATTCAGGTCTCGCCACGAAAATGAGATTTTTGCCGAATTTAGGGCAAAGTTACTGAAAATCGGCTGATTTTTCAGGAAAATCACAGTTTTTCATGGGAAAAAGCCTATTTCTTCTAGAAAAATGACAGAATTTACTCAGCGGCATTATCACCTGTTGGGTCTCGCCACGAAAATGGTTTCTGACTGAAATACGGCTTCTGGACAAGGTTTTGACACTTTTTCTGATAAAAATGGGTAAAATTACATGATTTCAAACATTTCCAGCCGAATCCCAGCAGTTTCCACCAATTTTCAGTACAAAAACATGCATTTTCGGGTATTTTGACGCTTTTCCCCAAAAACACTTGATTTTCTCGAATTTTCGGTGAAAACTGCTGGTATTTATGTCATTTTTACCCATTTCTAACAGAAAAAGAGCCAAAAATACTGTCCATTTACCGTTTTTCAGCAAGAACCCCTTTTCGTGGCGAGACCCACTGGGTTCCACTCACCGAAGCCATTTCCTCGACGAATTTGGACAAGTTGAGTTTATTCAACTCTTCGATCAACTGCGGCACACTCGCCGCACTCAAAATCTTGATTTTCTTCATAAAACTCGTCGTTTTCTTGAGGGTTGAGTCCAAACTTCGCAGTTCTTTCTCGTTGTCAAGCAGGTTTTCACGGATTTCGACCATTTTTAGACGATTTGATTCCTGGGAAATGGATGGGAAATATGGGGAAAAAGAGGAACTATTGAAAAAATTTGAAATTTTTTGAAAAATAATGATAAAAATTGTTGAAAATTCAGAATTTCTCTCTGAAAATTGATAGAAATTTCACAAATTAGAGAATTGATTTTTTTTAATTTTTAAAATTGAAATTTTGAAAAAAAAATGAAGAAAAATCGTAAAAAATTCGGGAATTTTCTGAAAATTAGGGAAAAATGGAAAATAAAAGTTTTCTTTTTTTTCAAATGCACAAAAATTCTAGAATTTTCTCAGAAAAATTGAAAATTTCAAAAATCAATTTTTGAAAATTCAAAAATTCCCCAGATTATTTTAAATTTTAAAAAATTGTAAAAATCGACCATTTTTAGACGATTTGATTCCTAGGGGAAACATTGGAAAATTATAATAAAAATTGTAGGAAATTCAAAAAATGAAAAAAAAGAAATTTTGAAAATAATGATTTTTTTCCAATTTTTAAATTCAATTTTTGAGGAAAAAATGACAAAAAATGTAGGGAGATTCCGGAAATTATTGGAAAACTGGAAAAAATTTGAAATTTGAAAAAAATGATTATGTGAATTTTTCATTAAATTTTTGAGAAAAAAAAAGTTTTAAAAAAAAGTTTTATTTTTTTTCAAATTTTTATTTCAAAAGTTGAAGAAAAATCAATAGAAAATTCCAGAATTTTTTCAGAAAAATTAGAAAAAATTAAAAATTTTAATAAAGTTAGAAAACTGAAAAATTTGAAAAAATATTTTTTTGAAAATTCCCAGAATTTTCCAGATTTTTTTAAATTTTGTAAAAATTCTTTTTTCTTTTCTTTTTGAATTTGCAAAATTTTTCTTTAATTTATTGATTTTCCCCAAATTCCCTATTTCTCACCTGATATTCGACTCGTTTTTTCAACTCGTCCAACCATGATTTTTCCACTTTTCTACTCATCTAAACATGGATTATTTTCAAAAATTCAGCAAAAAAAAATGAAAATTTCCAGAAATAAAATATGAATTTCTTAACATTTTCCATCAAAAAAAAAATTAAAAAACCAATTAATTTACAGAAAATTCTCTTATTTCCTACTGGATTGAACAGATTTTGTGAGAAAAACAAGATGAAATAAAAGTTTTTAAAAAATATCAGAAAATGTCAAAATGGTAGGAATATGGTGGGGAAAGCTCCGGAAAAAATGAATTTTCCAGAAAATTCCCAAAATTTCGGTACTGTATTGATTGGGCGGTGGCTTGGTGGTGCGGAAGATCAATTGGTGATAAGGGGTGATAAGACAATTAAGAATTAAAAAGAAATACAATAAAATTAGAAAGAAAAATGCCAAGAGGTGTATGCCATGAGATAGAAAGTGAAATTTTGTCAGAATAAGAAGATTTTTTGAAAAAATTATGAAAAAATGGACAGCATTTGAGATAAATTTACAAAAAAAAGAACTGGGACAAAGTGGAAGATCATAATTGGTGATAAGATAACTGATGGCTTATCAGTGAGAAGAAGCGAGGTAAAATTGGGGAGAAATTGGATGAGATTCGGTGGAATTGGGAAGGGATTTTGAGCATTTTTGGGGAGAAATCGGGGAATTTTGGTTTTTTTCCAGATTTTTACAAACTTTCTGAAATTTTTTCTTTTATTTTTGGAAAATCCTTGTGGTTTCATTGATCTTCCAATTTTTCGGAGTTTTTGTAAAATTTTCAAATTTTCCAGAATTTCTCCAGAAATTCAAGAGAAATTCAGAAAAATCCAGAAATTCAGGAAAAATCCTGAAAATTTAGGAAAATTCAGAAAAATCTAGAAACTGTCAGAAAAATCTAGAAACTGTCAGAAAAGTCACAGAAAGTCCCAAAAAATCCAGAAATTTCAGGAAAAAACCAGAAAAATCTAGAAAAACTGCGAAAATCTGGAGAAAATCTAGGAAATTTAGGAGAATCCAGAAAAGTCACAGAAAGTTCCAGAACTTCCAGAACAATCCGGAAAAATTAAAAAAAAAATCCAGAAATTTCAGGAAAAATCGGGAAAACCACAGAAAGTTCCAGAATTTTCAGGAAAATCCGGAAAATCCAGAAAAATCTAGGAAAATCTTTTAAAATTCTAGAAAATTTCAGATTTTCAGACATTTCAGAAAAAACCAGAAAAATTCCCGAACATTCAGGAAAATCCGGAAAACTTTTCAAAAATCACCAAAAATCCTCAAATCCCCTCGAAAAACCCCCGTATCTAATATCCTCCGCGATGATGTTGATTGCCAGCTCCTCCGGTTCCCCATCCTCCATAACTCTGGCTAGTCCACGACGATCCAACATCTCGGGCCTCTCTTTGACGATCATAGGCGGCCGGATAGGCTCCAGCGGACGGATTCTGGTGTTGCTGTTGATGTTGTGCTCCGGCTCCAGCTCCATATCCATAGGCATCCCATCCGTTCCCGTACTCCGAATACTGGCTCTGCGCTGCCTGACCACCGGCTCCTCCATAAGAACCCCATGGTTCGGCTCGCGGAGCTCTCGGAGCACCTCTTCCGGCGGGTCCATCGTATCTCTGCTGACTGCGTGGTTGTTGTTGAGCCCACGAGTCACGTGGTGGTCCCCTGTAGGCGTCACGTGGAGCAGCTCCGCCGCTTCGACGTCCCGAGAGCAATGGATCTGGTTGCGGGGCTCCGGAGGCATTCGGACCACTCGCGTCCTTCCACAGCAGACGGCGCATTGGACCTGGAGCATCACGGGCGTAGAACAGCTCGACGTATCTGCAAAATTATCCAATGATAAGAAGTGATAGTACTGATATGGGCAATAAGAACTGATCAATCTTTTAAAAATTGCGATTTTTGTCGGTTTCGGACCATTTTTCCCATCTTTTCGTTGATTTCTTCTAGTTTCTATTTAATTTTACGCTGATTCCACTATTTTCCCTCCTTTTTCTTCAAAAACTGCCGGATAAAACAGGTTTTTTCTCATTTTCCTTGGTTTCTGGTCAATTTTTTGCGGATTTCTTTGTGTTCCGTCATTTTTCACCGAAAATCTCAAATATTAGGCACATTTCCTCATATTTTCTGGTTTTTTCACTGTTTTTCTTCATTTTTTCTCGGTTTTCGGCCGATTTTTCTCAAATTTTCAATAAATTCGAGGTTTTTTCCCTGTTTTTGACATATTTTGGCAGTTTTTCTCCATTTTTCGCTCACCGTCTTCCCATTCTTTGATTGTTTCTCGCCATTCCCGAGACCATATCGTTGTAGTTGTCAAATTCGGCAATGGCATCTCCAGAAGGTCTTCCAGATTCATTGATTCCGAGTTTCACCGAATGACAGCGGATCGGAGTGAAGAACGACTCGACGGCGTGCGAATCGGCGTCGTACGGAAGGCCTCTCATGTAGATCTGGAATTAGTGATTTTTCGGGGGAAACTCATTAAAATTCAGTGATTTTTTTGTATTTTTAGAGTAATTCCCACAATTTTTGGGGGTTTTTGACAAATTTACGTTGAAAAGCTTGATTTCTAAAAGATTTTGTGGAAAATGGTTGAAAATGGAGCAGAATCCCAGGCTTTCGGGGATTTTTGGATAAAAATGTTCAACTTCGAGCCAATTTGAAGGATTTTCATCCGTTTTTCATGGATTTTAGCTCAAAATGTTAAATTTTCCCCGATTTTTTCAAATTTTCACGAAAAACTCACTCTGAGCGGGTCGCCACCTTGATTCCCATAGTCCTGTCCGCCTCCATATCCTCCCTGATCGTATCCACCGCCTCCGTAATAATCCGATCCTCCGCCTCCATATCCACCGCTTCTCTGATGATCATCGTATCCGTATCCCTGACTTCCACCATAGGAATTGCCTCCTCCGCCGGATCCACCGCTGTAAGCCGAATCCGTACGATCCAAGCTCATCAGAGGCCGGATTCCGGTGCGTTCGTACGAAGATGGTGGAGGGCCTTGCGATGCACCGCCTGGAATGATATCTGATAAGAATGAGGGGTGATAATTGGGGGAAAATTAGGAAAAATTAGTTAAAATTCAAAAATTTGAGTGAATTTTTTTTTTGGAATTTCGGAAAAATTGGAACAATTTTTTCTGGTTCACTAGAAAAATTAGTGAAACTTTAAAAAATTGCCTGATGGCCAGGATTTTTTTCAAATTTTCAAAACAATTTTATCGCACAGAAACATCTGGAAAATTTGGAAAAAAAATGTTTTCTCTGAAAAAATCTTCTAGATTTTTTTATTTAATGATTTAATTAGAAAAAAAATATTTCAGAGCTCAGAAAAATTCAAATTTGTTGAATTTCATTTTTTTTTAATTAAAAAATTTGAAATTTGAAAAAAAAATCAATTTTCTCAGTTTTCTTACCACTGAATCCCTTTTCACGATTCAACTCAACCATAGTCGACTGGAAAACCTCGACGTATCTGAAAAATTGAAAATTTGAGCAAAAATCAAGAAAAACCGTCAGAAACGCGGCAAATCTGCACCCAGCGGTTCCCAACAGCCTAGATTTTGGGATTTTTGACCAAAAAAAATGGATTTTCATCATTTTTCATCAAAAAAGCATTATTTCCAGCCAAAAGCCTGTCCAAAGCCACCCACCTCGATCCCAGATGCCTGTTATTGTACTCCATCGCCTTCTGAGCGCCTTCTGCGGTCGCGAATCGCACGAAAGCCTCCCCCGATGGTCGCGATCTCGGCCCGCCCGTCCCGCCGATTACAATTTCCGCCGCCGGTGGTTCTAGCCCTGTGAGAGATACCCGTCAGCCCGAGGAGGGGAAAACCCCCGAAATTCTAGCAAATTCCAGGGAAAATCGACTTACCATCGAAGAATTGATGGATATCCGACTCCTTGCAAGACCACGGAAGTCCGCGAAGCCGAACAACGTGATTTTCCTCTCCGCTAGCTGGTTCTACACGCCACGCGGTCTCGGCGTCGCTTGCGGCAATGGTGAAGACTGAAATGTCGAGAATTAGTGGTTTTTCCCGGAATTTTCAGGTTTTACCTTCTATATACCGCGATTTCATCTCCTTCCGATCGTTTTCCATCGCCTGCGCAGCCTCCTCCTTCGTCTTGAACTCGACGTACGCCTCTCCGTTCGGCCTGCCCATATTCGTCACGAATTTCACTCTTTCAATCGATAATCCTGTGAAAAAGTCCTTCACATCGGATTCTGTAGCGTTGTACGGCAATCCGCGGAGCCTGATATATTGCGATTCGACGTGAGCCGCAGAAATCGAAGATGCCTCCTTTGCGGGTGCTTCTGGTGGTACTTCTTCTGAAAGATTAGAATTTTTATCGGTTTTTTCTATCAAACTCACCTTTCACCTCGACTTTCGGTTCAATTTCCACATTTTCCGCTTCCTGTTGTTCTGGCGGCGGCGTGCTTGGTGCTTCTTCCGTCATTTTTGGAGAATCTGAGTTTTTGACGATTTTCAAGGGAAAGATGAGTGAATTATAGGTGGAAAATGCGATAAATTGCAAGAATTTGATGCTTTTCAATATTTTTAACCGGAATTCAGCGGAAAAATTGGGAAAATCGGTGAAAAATTGAAGAAAATGGGTGTTTTTTCAGCGAACAAAATTTGAAATCGGAGAAGTATCCAGTGGAGCGCGTTTGCATACTGCAGACCCGACACCGCAATTGACGACAGATTGCGGATTTAGCGATAATCGGGTGTTTTCCATGGTTTTCGCTGTTTTTCCGTGGAAATCAGACAGAATAATCAATCTTGCATGGATTTAATGATAAAGATCACAAAACAATCAAAATTGATAAGAAAATCAAGTTCCACTGTCTATCCGTCCGTTTTTTTCGCCGCTTTACGGTGAATCGGATCGGATAACGAGGCGCATCGAATCGGATGTTTGGGAAAACTGTTAAAAAACACATGGGTATATAAGAAATGCGGCTAATTCATTTAACGGCGCTTCAGAAATGGAGACGGAGACTCGTGTCAAAGCCTACAGATTCGTGGCCTATGCCGCTGTTACTTTTAGTGTTGTAGCCGTTTTGTCGGTGAGTTTTAACAGAAATCAGTTATTTTACGCAAAAAAATTAAAAAATTAGCCGAAAAAAGCGAGAAACGCGAGAAAATGCAAAAAGAATCCCAAAATTCAACATTTTTCCAACTACCGTAATCTTAAAGGCGCAGAGTAGATTTTATTCACTGGTCTCGACGCGAAATTTAGAAATTTGCGAATTTTGCTGGATTTTGATGATTTTTTTCTGCATTTTTTGTTAAATTAAAAATTAAATACTAGTTTTTTTTATATTTTCCATAAAAATTTTGAACTTTGCGCTGAAATTCGAGGAAAATTCGCCGTTTTCCTCTAAAAATTTGAAATCTACCGTAATTCTCAAAGTTTAAAGGCGCATGATGATTTTTGTACTCGGGTCTCGCAGCGATTTCGGGAATTTTGCGGTTTTTCGCGGTTTTTGACGGATTTTAACGGGATTTTCTCAATTTTCCAGGTCTGCATCACACTTCCAATGGTCTACAACTACGTTCGCCACGTGAAACAGTCCATTCACCACGAGATCCGCTACTGCAAAGGCTCCGCAAAGGACATTCTCACCGAAGTCTCATCGATCCGCTCGAACCGTACCGCCCGTCAAGCCAACTATGGAGATGCTGGAGTCGCTGGCTCTGCTTCTGGAGGTTCCTGCTCGGGATGCTGCCTTCCAGGACCCTCGGGACCAGCTGGGTCCCCTGGAAAACCAGGAAGACCCGGAAAACCTGGAGTCGCCGGACTTCCTGGCAACCCGGGAAGGCCACCGCAGGCCCCATGTGACCCAATTACCCCTCCACCATGTAAGCCATGTCCACAGGGTCCACCGGGAGTCCAAGGACCCCCGGGACCACCTGGAGATGCTGGAACCGATGGACAACCTGGAGGACCTGGACAGGATGGTCAGCCGGGACAAGCCGGGCCCAAGGGTCCACCTGGAGTCAACGGAGCTCCTGGAGCACCAGGACAAGACGGAAATCCAGGTCAAGACGCCCCGTCCGAGCCACTTGTCCCAGGAGAACCGGGAGCTCCCGGAGAGCCCGGACCACAGGGTCCACCGGGACAACCCGGGGCCCCGGGACAAGACGGACAGCCGGGACAACCGGGACAAAAGGGACCTGCTGGACAACCGGGACAACCTGGAGATGATGGAAATCCGGGACCTGCTGGACAGGTTGGAACTGCAGGAAGTGCCGGAGAGAAGGGAATCTGCCCCAAGTATTGTGCTATTGATGGAGGAATTTTCTTTGAAGATGGTACTAGGAGATAAATTGATAAATTTGTTGATTTTCAATGTTTTTGGAATAAATATATTGAAGCGGAAAATTGTTTGGATTTGGGGAAAAATTAAAAAAAAAAATTTTTTTGGGATTTTTCAGTTTTTCCAATTTTTTCAAACTTATTATTCACCCCCAGCCTTGGGTCTCGCCACGAAAATTGTTCCTGGCTGAACTACGGCTTCTGAACAAGGTTTTGGCACTTTTTCTGGTGAAAATTGGTGAAATTGAGTGAATTCATTTAATTCCAACCAAATTTCAGCAATTTCCACCGATTTTTAGCGAAAAATCGCAACTTTTCGTGTTTTTTGGCGTTTTTTCCGGAAAAAAATCTAATTTTTGGCGAAAATTCTGTGAAACAGTGATTTCTTACACGTTTCTAGTAAAAAACGTGTCAAAACGCTATCCATTTGAACCAGTAATCATTTTCGTGGCGAGACCCTATTTTGAAACTCTGAACTTTAGTTTAGTAAAGCGCGTTTGCATAATGGAGCCTGTGGAATGTGAAATTGTTGTAAAAAATTGATAAATACAGCGAAATGTGAAATCGTGGTGAGACCCAAAACCGTACCCTGTACTAAACTTTTCCGTTTCTCATTGGCAATATCTAAAACTCATCACTGATTACAAATCAGTGATTTGCAGATTCCTTTTTTCTCATTCCATCTTTCTAAAAATCCCATAATCCCATTATTGCTGTCCCACGGCGAGTCACCTGTTGGGTCTCGCCACGAAAATGATTGCTGACTGAAATACGGCTTCTGGACAAGGTTTTGCCACTTTTTATGATAAAAATGGGTGATTTCAATCATTTCCAACCAAATTCCAGCAGTTTTGGCCGATTTTCAGTGCAAAAACATGCATTTTCAGGTATTTTTACTCTTTTTTCCGAAAAACACCTAATTTTCTCGAATTATGGGTGGAAATTGCTGGGAAAAGGACAGAAAAAGTGTCAAAATCTTGTCCAGAAGCCGTATTTCAGCCAGAAACCATTTTCGTGGCGGGACCCAAAACCGTAATCCCACTAAACTTTTCCGTTTCTCATTACCAATATCTGAAACTGTACTGATTACTAATCAGTGGTTTGGAATGTTCAATTTTTCCCATTTTATCATTTTATCAGTCACAAATCCCACAATCCGCATGATTCAGAATTGTGACGTCTTCATCTTCTTCTTCTTCACAAATATCCCTTTTCAAAGGCTTCCACCCCGTGACACTCCTTCGTAGCCTCCATAATCCTTTCACGCCTACCTAATCCGGCTCTTTCTCTATTTCTCTACCACCCTCCTCTATCTCCACACTCTCTCGCTTTCTCTAACATCATGTGATTTCTCTGCGTCTCTTATCTCTCGCTCACGAGCTTCTCGTCGGATTTTTAGTCATTCGTAAAGGAGTTGCGGTCGCCAGAAGGTGACCTGGGATTTATTCCCTTCTTATGATTGTTTTGAAGTTTATGGATTTTTTGGATTTTTTTTGCAAATTTTTAATGGATAAATAGAAAATTGGTGAGTTTTACAATCATATTCAGAATGCATTAAATTTTTAAAAAAATTTTGAAAAATTAAAAAAAAAACATTTTCAGATCGGCCACCAGAAGGTAGCCATGGATTTTATATGATTTTTTTGAAGTTTATGGATTTTTTTTTGAATTTTTTTGGATTTTTTAATGGATGTTTTAGAAAAAAGGTGAGTTTTGAATTATTTTCAAAATCTAAAAAATTTTGAAAAATTCAAAAAAAAAATGTTTTTTTACTTAATTTTTTTCAGGCCTTTATTAAATTTTTTTTTGAATTTTTTAAATAATTTTTTATAATCTAATTTTTTGGAAAAAGTAGAAAAAAAATGTGAGTTTTCATTTAAAAATTTTGAAAATTTTGAAAAAATATTTTTTTCAGATTTATCGCAAACCCTGCACAAACCAGCTCATAGAAATTTTCGAAAAAAATAAAATGTGAGTTTTTTGAAAAAAAAAAAATTTTTTAATAAAAAAAAATATTTCAGCTTACGATAATCTCAATTGCGCATGCGTAACATGGTTCTTTTTAAAAATTAATATATTAAAAAATTAGAATTGATAAATATGCTGAAGGAATACGGATGCAATGCCGGTGCTTAATTTTTTAAAAATTAGAAATATTATCTATAATTATTATTGATAGTGATAAATATGCAGGAAGACTAGCTATGAGCTGTCGCAATTTTTAATTAATTTTTCAAAAAATCTTATAATTCTTTTCAAATGTATATATATGATTTTTTTATTGATTGTTTCTATGCTGCAAATGACTGTTTTCAAAAAAAAATTTTATTTTTAAAATTATCATCATAATCACTGAAATCAACTGCACATGCTTGACTCATAGTTTTTTTTAAAAATATTTTTTTTGTATATTGTTAATTTTGAAAATTTATTTTTATTGATATCGGCTGTGAATGCTTCCAGGGCAAATTGAAAAATAAAATATTTTCATAAATATCTTTTTTTTTGTTAAAAAAATAGGTTTCAGGTTTTTAAGCCTAGATTTCAGGCTTTCAGGCTAAGCTTTTTCAGTTGACTAAAAAAATAGAAGACTTGTACAAGAAGAACCAAATTTATTCAATTTTTTAAAAACATTACATACAAAGATCTTCTATAATGTTCGAGTTCGGTCAATGTAATGGCATGTTAGTCCTTTGAACATGCACAGCTTGAGAATGGTCGGATTCATCTTGTAGATCTTCGGCTTCTTTGTGCTTGTCGATGGTCCGTTCGAATCATCGGAGTCTAAAATTCACGTTCAAAACAAAATTTTAAAAAAAATCATAGTTGGTACAATGGTTTAGGTGGTTAAGACCAGAGGTGGGCGGCGGTGGCTACAGC
>LR539888.1:445514-469274 GCA_900536315.3 Caenorhabditis becei | reverse complement strand
CAGCGGACACGCCCCGCCCACCTCTGGTTAAGACTCTCAGAAAATGTGATAACATACGTTGCAGTATTCTGGACGGCTTCGGTCATTTTCTGATCTTCGGCCATCTCGTCCTTCAACCGTTGAACTTCAACCTGATGTTGTTTGACGCTTGTGCTCTCGCTTCTCTTGCACCTAAAAAATGAAATGTATTTCGTGTTTCACAAATCACCTACGTTTTTCTGCAGACTGGCGTTCCTGCATTCCGCAGTTCAAAGAGATGCTGCTCACCGTCCCGCTTGACAAACTGTTCAAGAGGATCTCCGGGGCTGCTTGAAGACGGACAGGAGCTGTTGTCGGCAGCGGCTGATCCGAGAATCTGTTGCGGCTGGAGCCAGAACTCGAGAGCGGCATCGAAACGATTCGATGGTTGGTGAACCGGCTCTGAAAATCAGAAATTGGATCACGAATTTTCACGAATTTTCCTCATTTTCATCGGTTTTTCAACCTTTTTATGCCTTTTTTGACGTAAGAAGCGCGAAAATCGGTTGAAAACATTATTTTTAACGGTTTTTGTGAATTCCGTGCGAGACCATTTTTGATATTTACTACGATAATACTTACTTTGTAGCCTTCAAATCTGAGGGAATGTCGCTCGTATGGGCTGAAGTTTTACCTAAAAAAATAAATCGATAATTCATTCAAATTGGTTGAGAAAGCTTACCATTTTTTATTTATTTTTCATCCAAAAAATTGACTTCTTTTTTCTTATCAATGAATACTTTAATAAAAATAATTGAGAGGGGGTGCCGACCTTCAGGTAGCTTACATTTTCTTGCGAATGACCAGAATAATCAGGTGATAGATGCGGGCAGAGTGGAGGGTGCCAGACGGTCAGAGAAGCCTGACGGGTCTCGCAACGAAATGGTCCCGGAGACAGTCGAGAGACCGACGGACAGGTGAGCAGAGGGTCTCGCAACGAAAGTCTGGAAAAATCTGGTAAATTTGGGGGAAATCTGAAAATTAGAGGAATTTTGTGAATTTTTACTTTTTTTTAAATTGGTTTTTTCAAAAATTAGAGAAAATCATAATTCTGATTTTGAGGAAATTTTATTCGAATTTTGAAATTCAGCTTTGAAGCATTTTCGTGGTAGGACCCAAAAAAATTGAGGATTTGGGTCTCGCCACGAAAATGGTTTCCGGCTGAAATATTGCATATGGACAAGGTTTTTTTCGCTTTTTCTTAAAAAAACGGGAAAAATTACTTAATTTCAATTATTTCCAACCAAATTCCAGCAGTTTCGGTCAATTTCCAGCACAAAAACATGCATATTTGGGTAATTTGACGAGTTTTTTCCGAGAAACGCCAAATTTTCTCAAAATATCGGTAAAAACAGCTGAAATTCGGTTGGAAATGATGGAATCAACCCGTTTTCATTGGAAATAGTGACAAGCCATTTTCGTGGCAAGACCCACAGAAGAAATTCAAAAGGAAAATATCCGTTTCGAAGTGAAAAATTAAAAAAAAAAAACAATTTTTTTTTTAAATTACAAAATTTTATTGAGAAAAATAAAAATAAATTAAATTAAAGACATCTTGAGTCAGAAGATCGTATTCCAAGGTCGATGAAGGCTTGAGATTCGCTGAAATCTAAAATTATGTTCTGATCAACCAGAAATCGACTCACCCAGAATTAGATAGATCATAGATTTGCTTCCGACTATCTTGTTGCATTGCAATGCTATTTTCGATGCATCTGCCGTCGATATAGGAGAAGTTCATCAAATAAATTGACTTCTTCTTTTTTTATCATTATCAATAAAAAATCCACAGTAACTTTAATACAAATCAGGGGGTGCCTGTTGCGGCGATGGGTTCAGTGGTATAATATTTATTCCGAATATTCAAGTACAATGAAGAGAAGGTTCTTTCTGAGGGTTGTGGGCGTTGAGGAGAGCTGGGTTTCAGGAAGCGGGAACAGATGGGTGTGTCGATGAATTATCGAGAAGGGGGGGTGCCTATGGGGTCTTCGGGCTCCTTTAAATACTACACAATTAGAGTGGGCGCCACTTAGTTCAAGGTGACTGGACAAGGGTTTTAATTGGCCTTAGAGTACTGTAGGACTGGTCCTCTTCCTAGATGACCTTGTGTCAACATGAAAAGTACAGGTGTTTTTAGGAGGGAGAGAGGAGATAATTTGGCAACAATTGATTCAAGTACTCCTGTCGTCGCTCTCAGTACTTCAATTACTCTCGGCGTTGACATCGCATCATCATTATCGGATGGACTCGTGACGTGATCATAGATCAGAGTCGCGACAGTGCCGACCTTCAGGTAGCTAACATTTTCTTGCGAATGACCAGAATAATCAGGTGATAGATGCGGGCAGAGTGGAGGGTGCCAGACGGTCAGAGAAGCCTGACGGGTCTCGCAACGAAAGGGGCATGGTCCCGGAGACAGTTGAGAGACCGGCGGACTGGTGAGCAGAGGGTCTCGCAACGAAAATCTGGAAAAATCTGGAAAAATCGGGTAAAAGCTGGAAAAATGAGAGGAATTTTGTGAATTTTTCCCGTTTCAAATAATTTTTTTCAAAAATTCTAGAATTTTTTTTTGATTTTGTCGAAATCTTATCCAAATTTTGAAATTTAATTCTGAAGCATGGATGATTGATTTCCCATGTTTTCAGGCCTAAATTTCAAGCTTTCAGGCCTGAAATGCAGGCTTATTCGTGATATCCAATCACTTGCTCCAACAAGAATAAATGTGTAATGTTCTGCAAGATTTCCAATGTTTTCCCCTTTCATTCGTAATTTTTGGCCGCCTGAAGGCAGCCGCTTTTCTTTATTTCACTGAAGTTTCTGGAATTTTCAAAATTTATTAAATTCATAAGGTTGTCAATGGATCTATTTTAGAAAAGTAAGTCAAAATGGAAAAAATTAAAAAAATTTTTTTTTTTAATTTTGAGATTTTTTTTAGTCTACCGCTACTGCCAGTACCAGGTCATTTTTAATTTTTTCTTTCAATTGTTCCTATTTTTATGGACAATTGGTAAGCTTTCATTGAAAATGCCTACTTTTTTGAATTGAAAAAACATTTCAGAAAAAAAATCGGCAACCAAACTGCAGTTCAATTGGTAGGAAAATCAAATTTTGCAAAAAAAAAATTTATTTTTTAATTTTTTTCAGATTTTTGTACGATTTCTCTAAATTTGTGGCAAATATTCAACCTGTTCAAGTGCGTGCCGTCTGTAAAAAAATTTTTAAGAAATATTTCAGATCCTCAATTTCCTTCGTTTTATAAATGTAAAATTATTAATTTTTTGATGGAATAAATTTGTTCAGATTGTTGTTGGAATGAAATCTGGGTTACTGTAGGGAAAAATTTTGTGGGTCTTACCACGAAAATGCTTCAAAGCTGAATTTCAAAAATTGGATAGAGTTCCCACAAAATAATTGTAAAAAATTTCTAGAATTTTTGAAAAAAACCAATTTGAAACGGGAAAAATTCACAAAATTCCTCACATTTTTTCAGCTTTTCCCCAAATTCTCCAGAATTTTTCCATTTTCGTTGCGAGACCCTCTGCTCACCAGTCCGTCGGTCTCTCGACTGTCTCCGGGACCATTTCGTTGCGAGACCCGTCAGGCTTCTCTGACCGTCTGGCACCCTCCACTCTGCCCGCATCTATCACCTGATTATTCTGGTCATTCGCAAGAAAATGTAAGCTACCTGAAGGTCGGCACCCCCTCTCAATTATTTTTATTAAAGTATTCATTGATAAGAAAAAAAGAAGTCAATTTATTGGATGAAAAAAAAATGGTAAGCTTTCTCAACCAATTTGAATGAATTATCGATTTATTATTTTAGGAAAGCTTTTTCAAGAGTCGACTATATCAAAAAATTTGGAGAACTATTGCTTGATGGGCAGGAGAAGACGATGGAAATTAACGACATCCTTGCGTGAGTTTATGTTCAAAATTGAGAAAAATTACGAGAATCGATTGAAAAACCGATGAAAATGAGGAAAATCAAGAAAATCGCTGAAAATTCGTATTCCAATTTTGATTTTCAGAGCCGAAGCCTCTGAGCCGCAGTGAGAAAGACTGTTTGCAGTTCCTTTGTGAAGGTTAGACTTTTCCAGGGAATTCGGAGCTGTAAAATTAAAAGTTTCAGCTCTAAAAGTTCGCCGTGACCGCTCGGAAACAGATTCTCGGATCAGCCGCTGCCGACAACAGCTCCTGTCCCTCTTCAAGCAGCCCCGGAGATCCTGGCCGCTCTTGAACAGTTTGTCAAGCGGGACAGTGAGCAGCATCTCTTTGAACTGCGGAATGCAGGAACGCCAGTCTGCAGAACAACGTAGGTGATTTGTAAAACACGAAATTCATTTCATTTTTTAGGTGCAAGAGAAGCGAGAGCACAAGCGTCAAACAACATCAGGCTGAAGTTCAACGGTTGAAGAACGAGATGGCCGAAGATCAGAAAATGGCCGAAGCCGTCCAGAATCGTAAGTTCTTCTTCGCGTTCCTCTTTTATTTCCATATTTTCAGACGGTTCCCAAGCCAACACCGCGAGTCAACGCCCCTCGGGACAACCATCGTCTGCGGGCAGCACGTCGTCGAGCTGTTTTAATGAATTTGCGTTTTTTTTAAATAAAATTATTTTGAAAAATGAAAAAAAAATTTCTTGTTCAATTTTTCAGTGAAAAATGGATTTTTTCCAAATGGAATTTCTTCGGGAAAAAATAAAATAAAAAATTTGAAATTTGCGGGTCGGATATCTCGCAGCGAAAAGTACAGTAAGATTACTGTACTTTTCGCTGCGAGATATCCGATTTGGAAATTTCGAAATTTTGAATGATAATAAAATGATATCATTTTTCTTGTGATCTTGTGATCTGACAACAAAAAATATTTTTTTTCAAAATGATAAAATCACAAAATCCCATCACTTTTTCATCTAAAAATACGCATTTCCTCCCTTATAAAATCCCAATATTTCCCAAAAAAAATCACCGAAAAAATGAATATCCCCCTCTTTTTCCTGATCCTTCTCCCACTGATTTCGGCTTATCCAACTGTTGATAACACTGATATAACTCGAAATTTGAATGGAAGTGAGATTTTCGAGGTGATAAACGCTGAGGAGTGCCACGAAGATGCCAAGAGATTTACCAGGTGTATGAAGGAGTTTGTGGTGGGTTATTGATTTTTTATAGATTTTTAAATGAATTTGAATAATTTCTGCAGTATTTTTCGAGCTTCTGGAAGCTTCTGGAGTTTGGAAAAATTTTTTGAAAAAAAAATTTTTTTTCGAAATTTTTTTTCCATTTTTTCAAATTTACCTGTAAAATACAGTAATCCTTGCCATTTTCAGCCCAAAGAAGACCTTCTGAAAATTGCAAATCGCGAAAACCACACCAAAGAAGAAACTCGAGAATTCTTCTCGGCAACCAAGAAAGCCATGGCCTGTGTTGGAGAAATCACTTGTAATCCGATGAAATTGTCGAAATTCATGATTGAAATTGGTATTTTTGTCGAGGAGAATAGGAATTTGGTGGAGGAATGCTTGGAAAAGGTGAGGGGAATTTTTTGGGATTTTTTAGAATTTTTTGGCTTGAAAAATATTGAGTTTTACAATTTTTCAGCTGAAATTGGTCAAAAAAAATGTTAGAAAATTTTTTTAAATTGGAAAAAAATTTTGAAAAATTTCTGAAATGATTTTTCAAATTTTGGATCATTGAAAAATTGAGAAAAATTTATTTCAGCTTCTGAAAAAAAATTTGCTGAAAAATTCTCAATTTTTGAGAAAAATGGGTAAATTTTTTTTTTGAAAATTTTTTGAAAATTGGGGGAACATTATAAAAAAAATATGAATTGTTATATTTATTTGGGAATCTTCCGAAAATCAAGAAAAAATTATTTCAGCTTCTGAAAAAAAAATTTGCTGAAAAATTCTCAATTTTTGAGAAAAATGGGTAAATTTTTTTTTTGAAAATTTTTTTAAAAATCGGAAAAAATTTTGAAAAAATTTCTAAATTATTACATTTATTTTTAAACTATTCAAATATTAAGAAAAATTTATTTCAGCCCTTCAAAATTATTTTTAGCTGAATCCCACCAAAATCCCTCAATTTCAGGGAAAAATAGATCAAAATTTGAAAAAAAAAAATTTTTCGAGAGGGAAAATTTTTTTTAAATTTTTTTTTTAATTGCCAATTTTAATTTAAAACTACTCAAAATTTGAAAAAAAATTCTAGATCCACAAAAAAATTTTTTTGATCTAAAAACTATTACATTATTGAAGTTTCGACCGAAAAACTAAATGAATAATTTTTTTTCCGAATTTTTTAAAAATTTCAAAAAATTCCAGAAACTTCCAAATACAATTTTCCAACTGTAAAACCATTCCTTTTCCTATAAAAATTTTTTATATCATCAAGAAACATCAATTTTCCAGTCCTCCATCGAAAAACTCCGCGAATACTGCACCTCCACCATTTCCCCAGCCGTTTCGAAGCTCTCAGCTGATATCCACACCTCCAGATGCATTGCCTCGCGACTCGAATGCACTGATAACGATAAGATAACGTTCCTGAAATTGGAATTCGCTGGAATTACAGTAGAACAGGTGTCAAAGCAAATGAAAGAACAGGGAATGGTCGAGGTGCTGAAGAATTTCGACAGGACATTCAATCCGGAAGACTATTCTGACATTGAATTGTGATTTTCAAGCGAATAAATGGTTTATCAGCATTATCAATGTTATCAATCGATTCCTTATCATTTTTAGATCATTTTATCAGTTGGGCTAATTCTGGTAGCTATTACAGTAACCCAGATATTGATTGATTAAGGTTGAAATTTTCAAAAAATTGTAACTCCTCAACGATGGGAGATGGTGAAAAGTGATAAACTGAGAAAGTTATCAGTTAGTGATAAGGAATTGATAAAAAATATCAGATAAGTAATTCAAGCGAGTTTTGGGGAGTTAGAAGGGAAAATGTCATGAAAAATGGGGGAAAATCACTGAAAATCAGCCAAAATTGAAATTTTTGGATTTTTAAAAATTTTTAAAGGATGGAATATTGGTTATATCTTCTTGAAATTGATTTTGAAGCACCTGAAAAATTTTTGAATTAGAAAAAAAAATTTTTGAAATTGAAATTTTTTTTTAATTTTTAAAAAAATTCAAAAGTCATTTTACCTCATCAAACCAAACTTTCTCTTGAATTTTCACAAATCCAACCAAGAATTGACCAACAATATACAGAAAAACAGCCAGATAAACGAGAAATACGGGAATTCGGTCGGTTTCCATTGAAGAAAATGAAAACTTTGCGGCAGATGGGTTTTGGAGATAAAAAGGGCGGGAAATAGGCCAAAAAAGAGAGAAAATAATTGAGAATGGAGGTTCTAGAAAGAAAAATGCAAAAAATAGAGAAAAATCACTGAAAATGACTGAAAATCAAATTTTCCTGGAAAATGCTGATTTTTCACCCCTTTTTTGAAAATTTGCACTTGATTTGCTTGAAAATCTCTGAAAACCTTCAATTTATCATTTTCGCTGAAGAAAAGCCACTATAAACTCGACTTTTCAGTTCGTTTTCCCCTTTTTCTGTAAATTCCCCATTTTAAAATTCGAATTCCCTCCGAAAAACCACCCTGTCCAATGGAGCGCACTTGCATCATTTCTTGCCACGCTGTCTTTTTTCACTTATTTTCCATCAATTTTCCCGGTTTTTCATGGATTTCCGCCGATTTTTCGCATTTTTTTACTTGAAATTCGTTAAAATATCGATTTTTCAGCACAAATGGGTACACCTCATGGCCAAACAGCCATGTTCCACTCCTCCAACACGTTTTCCATCGATGAGTCAAAGTTGTGTTTCAATAAAACACATTTCAATCGGGAGGATTTCAATGTTGAGCGGTTCATGAATTTGGCAAGACAGTGAGTTATTGATTTTTAGAAAATTCAAAAAATTTAAGCCAGAATGTGATTTTTAGCGATTTTTAGTGCTTTTTTTGAAAAAAGTTAGAAAAAAATCGTTAAAAATCGTTAAGAATTCAGAAAAACCCCCAAAAATTCAAATTCTCTCTTTTAGAAAAGCCGATCTCAAAACAATCCAACAAGACCTTCGCCTCTACCTGAAAAGTGTCCAAAACTCGATGATCGAGCTTATCAACGATGATTATGCCGATTTTGTGCATTTATCGTCGAATTTGGTCAGCTTGCAGGAGTCGTTGAATGAAATTGAGCAGAATATTAATGTAAGAGTTGAAATTATTTTTTTCTGATTTTTAAAATTAAATTTGAGAAATTTTGACCCAAAATTGAGGGAAAATGACCAAAATTAGTGCTAAAAAATGGTTTTTAATTTTTAAAAAATTTCAAAAAATCCAAAAATCAATAAAAATTGATTTTCAGCGCATCTGGAACGAATTCGACGAATCCACAAAAGAATCCGTCGGAATGGCCGTCAGAATCGAGCACAAATGCGAGGAGCTCTCCTCAAACCGAGAAAAACAGTCGGAGCTCAGAGATCGAATCGCTTTTTTGTGTGCTATTGAGAAATTGGGCGAAATGTTGAGAAAACCACCGCAAAAGTGTAGTGTGTTGTGGTGAGTTTATGAATTTTTGGAAAAAATTGAAAAAGAACAAAAATCAGCCGCTTTGTCGAAAATTCGTCAAATTCGATTTTTAAAAAATGTTTTCTAAATTTTTAAAAAATTCAGAAAGATTCAAAAACCACTGAAAAACCTTGAAAACCATCCAATTTGGCCCTAAATTTTTAAAAAATGGATAAAACCAAAAATCCACAATTTTTCCTTCCCAAACAGCAAAAATCCGCTCTTTTCGCCAAAATCGATTTTTGAAATTTTTTCCCGAATTTTGAAAAATTTCTAAAAATTCGAAATTTTTTAGAAAATCATGAAAACCATTCAATTAATCCAAAAAAAAATTTTTCCCTCGAAAAAAATGAAACCTTCAATTTTTCCTTCCCAATCTTCGAAAAATCCGCTCTTTTCAAAAAAAAATTGTTTTGATAAATTTTTTTCTGATTTTTACAAAATTCAGAAAAATTCAAAAACTACTGAGAAATTGTGAAAATCATCCAGTTTATATCAAAATTTTTCAAAAATTAAAAAAATCAAAACCTTCAACTTTTCCTTCCCAATCTTCGAAAATCCGCTCT
The DNA here is from genome assembly GCA_900536315.3 of Caenorhabditis becei. Classification (NCBI taxonomy): domain Eukaryota; kingdom Metazoa; phylum Nematoda; class Chromadorea; order Rhabditida; family Rhabditidae; genus Caenorhabditis; species Caenorhabditis becei. Next base: position 460,104 of record LR539888.1, on the reverse strand, counting down.
TTTTCGTGAAAATCAATTAAAAAATTTTTTTCTAAGTTTAAAAAAAATCAGAATAATCCAAAAAAACTGAAACTTTTTGAAAACCATCCAATTTACCCCTAGAAATTTTTTTTTTAATTTTTAATTTTCAAAAATCCGCAAGGTTTTCATCGAATAGCCGCTCTTTTTGTCAAAATCAATTTTTCAACAAATTTTGCTCAATTTTTGCAAAATCCAAAAAAAAATAAAATTCTTTAAAAATGTTGAGAAGATCCATGAATTTCCAGAAAACATGCTGAAAATCTAAAATTAAAAAATCCTTTCCAGGCTCCAAAAAGCTGCCTCCTTCGTCGTTGAGCTCAAATCCTCCACCCGCCTGATCCATTCCGAAGAGGAAAAACGAGCCCATGCTTCAATTCTCTTCGAATTGGAATCGATTCTCTGCTCGGAAGGCGTCAGAAGTGCCTCCACCGACTGCCAGACCCTTCCACTAGTCTTATCAATCTTATCAATCACTGATAGTGCTCATTCCCTAACAGCTCACCTTGTTTCCGACCTTCTCTATGCCAAATTTGTGGATGAAGAGGAGAAAAAGGAGAAAAATGGCAAAGTTGATCAGCTGAAACGATTGGAACAAGTTTTTGAGAATGTTTTGAAGGTTTGGAAAGTATTGATTTATTTCTAAAATTAAATTTTTTTTCAGATGCGCCAGAAATGGGCCGACACACTGGGACCACAACATTTTCGAGGAAAAATTCGAGCGTTTTTGGATGAGACACTTTTGACGTTTGTGCTCACTTTTATTGACAAGGTGATTATTTTTGGAATATTTAGAAAATTTGGAAAATTGAAATAATGGATAAAAGAAAAAAAAATTTTTTTTGAAATTTTTTTTTAATTTTCAAAAAAAAAATTTTTTTTGAAATTTTTTTTTAATTTTCAAAAAATTTCACAATTTTTCCAGTTTGTAAAAAATATTGAAAAATTATGAAAATGAAAATAATTTTTAAAAAATTTCAAAAAAATTTCGAAAAATAAAAAAAAAACCAAAGAAAATTTTTTGAAACATTTTTTTTTCTGGAATTTTTCAAAAATTCTAAAAATTGTTGTATTGGTCTTTAAAAATTGTAAAAATTATAACAAGAATGAAAATAATTTTTTCAAAAATTCAAAGAAGTTGTGAAAATTGAAAAATTGATTTTCAAATCCGAAAAACAGAAAATCAATCATAAAAATTTTTTAGCCTTTGAAAAATTGTTTTCAATTTTTTATAGAATTCTAATTTTTTTTCTGTGTTATAAAAATTTTCCCAGGGCCTAAACATTTTTTTTGAAAAATGGAAAATCATGAATTTTCCATTTTTCAAAATTTCAAAATTTGAAAAAATCTACAAAAACATTTTTTTTTCTCAATTAAAAATTCTTTTTTAGTTTCTATCATGTTCAAATCCTAAATTTTACCTAAATTACGCCCCAAATCATAAAGCAAAATTAAAAAAAATTCAAATTCCTATTTTTTGCAGTGCATGGGCACGGTGGCTGTCCCTTCGGACACTCGTCTCTTCCACAAATGCTTCTCTGTGACCCAATCGTTCATCGACAATTGGCCATCCGCTCCTTCTTGTCGGGGAATGCTCAAATCGATAAGGGATAAGTTCAATTTACTCGTCTACTTCAAACTGGAAACTCATCGATTCGGAAAGGAAATCGAGACACAAATGACCATGGAGCAGTTTCAAATTGAAGAGGAACAGGGCGAGGTGAGGGTGAAAATGTTAGAAAAATCATTGACAAATAAAAGAGAATATGCTAAAAAGAGCAGAAAAATAAGGAAAAATTTTTCCAAAAAAAATGGAAAATAGAAAAAAAATTAATTTCAAAAAAAATTTTTTTTTTTTTTTGAGATTTTCCATTTTTTTTCCCACATTTTCCAGATTTTTTTCAAATAAATTAGAGATTTGTCTTGTACCAAAAAAGTTTGTAAAAAATTCAAAAAAAAAAATCATGAACGTACAATTTTTTTAATTAAAAAAAATGTTCATTTGTTTTTGTTTAATTTCAGAATTTTTTCAGCTTTAGAAAACTGCTTGTAAATTTAAAAAATCAATGAAAATGCCTAAAAAATCCTCAAAATTTGAGGAAAAATTCTTGAAAATTCTAAAAATTCCAAAAAACAAAATTTTGAAATTTCTCCAATTTTTTCCAGATTTTCAGAAAATTATTTTCTTAATTTTTGAATTTTCCCCTTTTTTTGTGATATTCAAAAATTATTTCTTTTTTTATATGTTCGAAATCAAATTTTCGTCAATTTTTAGAATTTTGAAAGATCTAGATTTCTAGATCTAGATTTTTTGAGATTTTCGCAACTTTTTGAAAGATTTTTCTATTTTTTTCTTTTTTCAAAGCCAATTTTCATCAATTTTTATCATTTCCCATCTTCCAGGACCTCCACTGCCGCCCGTCCCGTTCAGTAATGTCAGCCATCGAACACGTCTGGTCCGACGACGTCTACATCGCGGCGATCGTCGACAAACTCTGGGATTTCACCCTTCGATTCCTTTTGAAACACTTTTCCTGGACAAAAACCGTCAAATTGTACATTGTGGAGGAGAAAAAGAACACGTGGATCGATATGCTTCTTGTTAGAATGGATGCTGATCGACTGCATCAGATGGTCTTTGATTTTGCATTGGAGACCATTTGGGGCAAATTGAAGTGAGTTGCTTCGAAATTGAAAAAAAGGATAATTGGAAATAAAATTGCGAAATTGTAAGAGAAAAAAAAATAAAAGTCGGAAAAAATCTGAAATTGAAAAAAAATATGAAAAAAAATATTCATTTTTTTTCAAAATTTCAGAAAAAAACTTAAAAATTTAGAAGATGTTTTTCAAAAATTACCACTGAAAAATATATTTTTTTTTAATCTAAAAAACATTTTTAAAAAATTTGAGATTTTTTCTCAAAAAATCCAGAAATCAGCTGATTTTTCCGATTAAAAAAAAAAATTTTTTTTTTGCTCTGAAATTTTTCAAATTTTCTAAATATCAAAATCTCCAGAAAAAATTCAAAAAAATTCATAAAATAAACAAAAATAAACAAAAACAGAAAAATTCCCCATTTTCATAAAAAAAAATTTTTTTCAAACTTTTTGAGAAAATTCTAGAGAAAATCTTTAATTTTCAATTCTAAATAGCAAAAAATCGAAATAACGAAAATCACATAACTTCAAAAAAAATCATGATTTTTTTGGAGAGCCTAATTTCAAAAAATCAGCCGAAAATCCCTATTTTCTCATTTTTCGTCCATTTTTCTTTCATTTTTTTAGATTTGTTCTAGAAATTATGCCATTTTTCCCCATTTTCCCACATTTTTCAATCAATTCATTCTTTTTTTCCCTCAAATCTTGAACTCCATCTCTTCCAGGGACCTCTCCGTTGACACCTCCCAATTCGGCCAATGCCTCACAAAACACGGTCGTTCCATCGACCAACTCTGCCATGAAATGGACACAGACATTGTGTCCCTGTTCTCAGAAGTGCTCAACCGAGAACTCGCCCAAGTCTCCGAAGTTCCCCGACAGTACAGATGGACCAAGAAGGCTCCGCCCACCGGACATTCGGATTATGTTCAGAAGACCCTGGAGGCGATCAACGAGTTTAGGAGCAGAATTGAGTGAGTTGAAGGAAATGGGTCTCGCCACGAAAATAATGTTTTTCTCAAAAACAAATTCTAGACCGATTTTTGAGAAATTGCGGTTGAAAATGAGTGAAAAATGCTGGAATCTCTCCAGAATCACTACATTTGCCCGGATCCATCATTTTCGTGGCGAGACCCAATTTGACAGACATTTTTACATGTTTTATGAAAATTATTCCCTTTTTTCCAGAAAAGAAGACCATCCTGATGTGGAGAAGATGGTGAACAGTGTCAGCCACGCCGCCTTCACATATTTCGCTGTCAAAGCCAAGGAGGTAAGGATTTTGGAAAAATTGAAAAAAATCGGTTTCGAAACTTGATGAAAATTTGTCGAAGACCCGATTTTTCAGTGCGACTTCCGTCGAATTTGGCCAAATTTTTCCAAAATCACTGAAAATTGACTGTAATTGTCAAAAATCACAATTTTTCAATAGAAATCCACAAAAATGGCTCAAAACACTGATTTTCCATCAAATTTCTATGAAATCTGACTAAAGTCCATCAAAATTGATCGAAAAGCCTGGAAAACACACAGAAATGGCTCAAAAACCACATTCCCAATGCAATTCGCGTGAAATCTGGTCAAAATTTATCAAAATCTCTGAAAAATGCTCAAAAATATCATTTTCAGTGAATTTTGAATCAAATTTAGCCAAAATCCATCAAAATTTATCAAAATCCCCAAAAATCTCACAGAAATGGGTCAAAAACCCCTTTTCAACCAAATTTTCTAGAAATCTAGTCAAAATCCATCAAAAATCCATCAAAATTGGGCGAAAACTCCATTTTTAGTGCAATTTTCATGAAATTTGGCCAAATTTTACCAGAATCTCCAAAAATCCCCCTAATCCCACTAAATGGCTAGAAAACCCTATTTTCCCTTAAATTCCATGAATTCTAGCCAAAATTTATCAAAATCCCTGAAAATCCCTGAACTTTCCACAAAAATAGTCCAAGAACCTCATTTTCAACCAAATTTTCATAAAATTCCGCCAAAATCCATCAAAAGTCCCCTGAAATCTCTGAAAATCTCACAAATTCCCTTATTTCCAGGTGCAAGACGGCGTTGAGGCTACCGGTACCTCACTTTCCCGTTTCCGCCGTACCCCTGCCGCTCAGGACAACACTTCTGTCAGTGATGACGATAAAATCAAACGACAAATCCATCACGACGCCGTCTTTTTGCTCCAGAAGGCCGAGGAGATGGGTGTTGAAGACGTTGGAGGACTTCGGGAAGTGGTGGAGAGGTTCAAGGATACGGTAGCTATTGGAAATAGTGATAAAGTGATAAAGAGTGATAATGGAAGTGATAAGGTGGAGGAGGAGGGATAAAAGGAGGAAAACTAGAATTTTTGAAAAAAAATTTGTTTTTTTTTTAAAAATTAAAAAATTGAAAAAAAAAAATTTTTAATTAAATTTTTTTTTATTTTTCAAAAATTTTCAAAAATTGGAAAAAACATCTTTTGTTTTTCAAAAAAAATTTAAAAATTCAAAAACATGTTTTCCCCTTTTTCCCGCCCTCCCTATGCTAAAATTGGGTTTTTCTTATCAATGATTTGTGATAATGTGAACAATTGTTTAACAAATGGGTCTCAACTGGAATATTACAAATATTGCCTTATTTATTGATTGAATCGGATTTTTTTGTAAATTTTATTGTGATATTCAGGGATCCCGGATGATTTTTTTTGTATAAAAATATTACATTTTTTTAAAAATTCTATTTTTTATTTATTGATTTTTTATAAGGTTTTTTGGAGCCTTTTCTGTATTTTTTATTGATTTTTTCTCATTTTTAGGCTAATTTCAATTTTTTGAATTTTTCCAGATGACAAGTTGGGCGGATATTCAAAAATTGGCCTCTGACTTGCAAAGAGTTCAGCTGTCGCAGAGTTCGAAAAAGTGAGGATTTTATAGAAATATTGATTGAAAATTGAAAAAATTATAAAAAAACGGGGAAAAATGATAAAAATAAAAAAAAGCAAACAAAAATAAAATTTTTTTTTTTCATTTTTGAAAATTTTTCTTATTTCACAAAATCTTTAAATTATATTTTTGAAAAATTAAAACTTGTTAGGAATTTTTTAAAAATCAAGAAAAACAAAGAAAAAATACAATCTTGAACAAAAAATATTTTTAAAATTTTGAAAAACATTTTTTTTATATTTGGAAATTTTTTTCAAATTTTTCCTAATTTTACGAATTTTCAAAAATATTTTCAAAAAACTAGAGTTTGCTGTAAATTGATTTTGAAAAATTATAAAATAAGCAAAAAAAATGAAAATTCAATTTTGGACAAAAATATGAAATTTTGAAAAAAAAAATTTGAAAAAAATTTTTTTTTTCTGTGTCAAAATTTTTTAGAAATTTTTCTAATTATTCAGAAATTGTATGAAAATAGTTATAAAAACCGGAAAAATCTATTTTTCCAAAAAAAATTACAAATAATTAATTTTTGAAAATTAAAAAATAAAATTCAGTTTCAAAATTTTTTCAATTTTCCAACTGTTCTTTAGTAAATTGATGATGGAATAGAAAAAAAAAATGATATTTAGCTAATTCATAAATTTATTATCATTTTCCCAAAAAAACAAACAATAATCCCCTCCCTTTCTTGCAGACTTTCCGAAGTGAACTGTGTGGAAGTGCTCCAGAAGCTTATCAGTTCCCAACTGATTGATGTCGTTTTTACGAGAGATGGGCAGTCGTATGTGACAAAGAAGCATCTCGAGACTGAGGTAAATTAATGGAAAAAATATTCAAAAAATTGGGAAAATTTAGAAATTAAAAAAAATTTTTGAAATTTTTTTTTCCAAAAGTTGAAAAAAAATTTTTTTTGATTTTTTTTCAAATTTTTTCAATTTAAAAAAAAACCCAAAAAATACAATCAAAACTCATTTATTTACACAAATTTACACGGAAATATGCACATTTTCACACTGAAATTATAGAAATTCCATCAAATTTTAGCATTTTTCTGAAAAAGGCCATTGTGAAATGGGATGTTGAACGGAAGCCACCACTCTTTTTGATGGGGATGCTGGTCGGTTGGTGGGGTCAGTGGGTGATGGGGGTCTTGCTGTAAATAGAGGGAAATTAGAGGGATTTTGAGGGAAAATTTGGGGAAAATTGAATGAATTTGGAGATTTTTAAGGTTTTTTGGCGGAAAATTAGCATTTTTGAAGTTTTTTCAATGAAAAAGTGGGAAGTTTGAGGGGTTTTCACCATTTTTCATAGGCAAAGGGCTAGAAAATAAGAAGATCGGCATTTCAAAAAATATACAGAAATTTTGACAAAATTGGGTCCTTTTCGTGGTTTTCTGGAGGTTTTTGGGTGAAAAATGGCATTTTTTGTGATTTTTTTGTGGAAAAATGGGCAAATCCAGGTTTTCCATAATTTTTGAGAGAAAGCAATCGCACAGTAGGTAACTTGACTTTAAAAAAAAATAATGCAGAAATTTGGAAATTTTTGGAAAAAATGGAACCATTTTCATGGTTTTTTGCGGTTTTTCCTTTTTCAAAAAAATTGAGCAAATTTGGATTTTTCTATGTTTTCTGATGTTTATTTGAATTTTCAAAGCTAAATTGTGAGAAGTATTCAAAAATGGAATATTTTGAAAAAAAATTTTTTTCCAAAATTTCAAAAAAATTCAAGTTTTGATTTTTTCCCGTTTTATTCACAAAAATCAGATGTTCCTAAATTCCCCGCCATTTTTTCATTCAAAATACAGTAGCGGTCAGAATTTCATATACCATCACAAAAACTTGAACAACTCGGCTCAAAATGATCTGTTTAAGCTCAGCTTTGGACATGTTGTACCTGAGTGGACTAGAAACAAGCCCAAAATTTTTGGTGAGGATTCATAAAAATTCAGATGAGGGACGTCATCTGGAATTCTGAATACCAAAAAATCGAACTGAACAAAACTTTTCTGATTTTTTTCGGAGGTTTCGGATATTTTTAAAATGTGCCCTAGGGTCCATAAAAACACCCCAAAAATTTTTAGAATTTTCGAGAAAGTTTGAAATTTTTTAGAATTTTTTGAAAAATGGAACCCTATAAATGTTAGGGACCCTAACGGCGTGGAAAGTGGTCAGATGGCTCTCAAAATTCTTGAGAGTACGTTTCAATGTACCTCTATTTAAACCCACAAACAATGGTGTCGAAATTCAAAAGTTGATTTTTTCACATTTCAGTGATAATTTCATCAAGAGTTCCGAAGTACTGAAAACTCGAAAAATCAATTTTTGAATTTCAACACCATTGCTTGTGGACTTTATTACGGGTACATTGAAACATACTCTCAAGAATTTTGAGAGCCATCTGACCACTTTCCACGCCGTTAGGGTCCCTAACATTTATAGGGTTCAATTTTTCAAAAAATTCTAAAAAATTTCAAACTTTCTCGAAAATTCTAAAAATTTTTGGGCGTGTTTTTATGGACCCTAGGGCACATTTTAAAAATATCCGGAATCTCCGAAAAAAATCAGAAAAGTTTTGTTCAGTTCGATTTTTTGGTATTCAGAATTCCAGATGACGTCCCTCATCTGAATTTTTATGAATCCTCACCAAAAATTTTGGGCTTGTTTCTAGTCCACTCAGGTACAACATGTCCAAAGCTGAGCTTAAACAGATCATTTTGAGCCGAGTTATTCAAGTTTTTGTGATGGTATATGAAATTCTGACCGCTACTGTAGCCTAAACTACGATTTCCTCCCCATTTTCCCTTACATTTTGATGATGTTCGTCGATTTTTGGAGCACTGGTTGTACCAGTGCTCGGACGGGTGAAATGGAGCATTGATGGGTTTGGATGAGGCATTTTTGGAAGAAGATTGAGCTGAAAATAATAAAATAATAAAAAATAAAATATGAAATTAGGTAAAAATTTGAGGTTTTTGGCGCAAAAATAGGAAAAATAGCTGAAAAGGGAGTGATTTTGGCTCGAAATTAGTCAAAATCGGCTGAATTGATGAAAATTAAAGTTTTTGGAGAAAAAATAGGGAAAAGAGCTGAAAAATAAGTGATTTTGGGTCAGAATTGGTCAAAATCGGCTAGAAAATGACTGCAAATGAGAGAAATTGAGCAATTCAGAAAGAAATTAGGGTTTTTGGGAGGAAAAATATGGAAAGTAGCGCGAATTTGAGTGATTTTGGTGATGAATGAGATTTCCTGGCTCAAAATTGGCTGAAATTCACTGGAAATGAGAGAAAATTGGCTTCTCCACTGGCTCCGCCCACTTTTTCAGTGTTTTCAGTTTTCAGCCATTTTCCCTGTGTTTATTGACACAGATCCCCCTTTTCCATGTGCCTTTTCCAATAAAATGTGCACTTTTCCGCTTTGTCTGGACGTGTTTACCACTTTTTCTGCTGTTTTCCAATTGAACACGTGCTGTTTTTTTGTCTGTTTTTTGCAGAATGATCTGGAAGAGGAATTGGTGATAGCATGTTGTTGGTTGGGATTTTTGGGGGATTGGAAGGGATTTTCACTGATTTTTAAGGGAAAAATGGTATTTTTGGCCTAAAATCGCGGAAAATAGGTGAAATTTGATGGAATTTATTGATTTTATAAGTTTTTTGTGCTTTTACCCTTTTTTAGCAGAAAAAGTGAGAAAATAAGCTTTAATTTGGTTAAAAATCCATTTTCGTGGTGAGACCCATTCAAAATTTCAAAATTGGCGGTTAGGATATCTCACAGCGAAAAGTACAGTAAGATTTGCATTTTTCTAACAAAAATTGACTTGAAAAAATGCAAATCTCACTGTAGTTTTCGCTGCGAGATATCCTACCCGCCAATTTCGAAAATTTTCATGAAAACGGATTTTCCAAAAAAATAATGAGCGCCAATTTTGAAAGTTTGAATTTTTTCCCTGAAAACTAGAAAAAATTTCAATTTTACCAAATTTTGGAAGTGCGCTCTACTGATAAGTTATCATTTAGCTATTAGTGATAAGCCATCAGTGATAAGCCATTCATCAACAATCCCTTATCCCCCTTCTTTTTTGCAGATCAAAAACGAGTGCATCGCCGCCGGTGGCCGAGCTCCGCTCACTGAGATCGCCGTCAGTTTGAACATTGACTTTGATCACATTGAAAGGACCGCCCGTATCATTGTGGCTCAGGATGAGGAGTTTACACTGTCCAATGCGGAGTTGTTTGCTACGTGAGTGGAGTTTTTGAGAAAAAATCACTGAAATTGAAAAAAACCCAAAATTTTTGCAAAAAAAAACACGTGTTTTCCAAATTTTGCCTTTAATTCCATGAAATTCGCTTTTTTTGTGTTTCCCATAAATTTAAAAAAATTAAATATCAAAAAATCAAAAAACTGAAAAAATATTTTTAAAAAATCGAAAATCAAAAATTCAAAAAAAAAAATTTCCTTTTTTTTCTGAATTTTTTAAAATTTTTCTGTATTGTTTAATTTGAAATTCTTGAAAAAATAATCGAAAATTTACGCAAAAAATAATATTTTTTAAATTAAAGTTTTCCAAAAAATCTACAGTAGCGAACTTATGTTTATACCCTTTTATTCCGACCATCATAACTCGGTTCAAAATTGACCGATTGAGCTCGTTCTTGGACTGATCGATCAATAAACTATTCAGGACCATGCTCCAGTTTTTTTGGAGACATTCATCAGGATTCAGATGAGGCACGTCATCAGAAGTGGGGACGACTCCAGGTTTCAAAAAAAAAGTTTTTGCCTGATTTTTTTCAAAATTTCTAGATAGTGCAAAAATGTGCCCAAGGGTACCCCAAAACACCCCCAGAAGTTTGGTGACCTAAAAAAAAGTTTTCGATTTTTTATGATTTTTTGAGTGAAATGGTCCTGAAACTTCCAAGGTGCGCAGCCGGCGAAGGAGATGTCGGATCGGTGTACAAACTTTTGAGAGTACGTGCCGATGCGGTACTCATCGAATGCCAAATCAGGAATTCTGAAATTCAGACATAAATTTTCCAGTGTTCCAGTACTTCGGAGATGCGGTTCAGAAAAGCACTAAAAATTCGGAAAATTTATGTCTGAATTTCAGAATTCCTGATTTGGCATTCCATGAGGACCACATCGGCACATACTCTCAAGAGTTTGTAGACCGATTCGACACCTCCTCGGCCGGCTGCGCACCTCAAGAGTTTCAGGACCATTTCACTCAAAAAATCATAAAAAATCGAAAACTTTTTTTTAGGTCACCAAACTTCTGGGGGTGTTTTGGGGTACTCTAGGGCACATTTTGGCACTATCTAGAAATTTTGAAAAAAATCTAGCAAAAACTTTTTTTTTGAAACCCGGAGTCGTCCCCACTTCTGATGACGTGCCTCATCTGAATCCTGATGAATATCTCCAAAAAAACTGGAGCATGGTCCTGAATAGTTTATTGATCGATCAGTCCAAGAACGAGCTCAATCGGTCAATTTTGAACCGAGTTATGATGGTCGGAAAAAAAGGGTATAAACATAAGTTCGCTACTGTAAAAATTCCGAAAATTTGAAAAAAAAAATTTTTTTCAAACTCTGGTTTCCCTTAATTTTTTTTTGTAATTTTTCTGAGATTTTTTTTTGAGAAATCGTCTTGAAATATATGCGTATTATTCAATTTTATGAAAAAAATTTTTTTTTGAGTTTCAAAATTTTTCTGAAAATTTGGAATTTGGAGTTTTTCTCAATTTCTGTGATTCGCGATTATTTGCAATTATTTGCAACTATTTTTCCTATTTTTCTTTCAAATTTGCAATTTTTCCAAATTCCCAATAATCCATTCCATGTTTTCCAGTGAATACGTCCATCGTCTCCGCAACGAACTGCGTTCTCTTCTCGAAGAACAGGGAAATCAGACGACCTCGACCCTCTGCAAACACTGGAATCTCTCTCCGGAACTGCTCCAATCACTTCTTATCGATAAGCTTCCCGCTGATTTCCAGGGAGTTGTAGATGGTGATACCATCTACACGGCCGTCTTTTTGGAGGCCAGGGAGCTCATTTTGAGAGCGGTGTTGGTGGCACTGACAAAGTGAGTGATTAGGGTGATAAGGGGAAACATTAAGCAGAAATTAAAGAACATTGAAAAAAGGAAGGAATTCCAACAAAAAGTTTGGCGGTAATTTGAAAAATTTGAAAAATTTATAAAACTAAAAAAAAATTGAGAATTTTCTAAAAACTTTTCAAAAAAATTTTTTTTTCAAAAATTCATTCTTTAATTGAATTTCTGCCAATTACTGTGATTTTTAATAATTTTTGAAAAATTTTATTAATTTAATTTTTTTCAAAACTAAATTTCCAAAAATTGCATCGAAATTCGGGGAATTTTTGAGAATTTTCTGATTTTTTCGAAAAATTCAATTCTCAAAAATTTGGAAAATGTAAAAATTTTCTAAAAAAGCTTTTTTTTTTGGAAAATGTTTGTTTTTATCTGAAACTAAATTCTAGAAAAATTGTAAAATTTTTTTTGATTTTTTATGAAAATTTCTAATTTTTCAAATTTGGAAAAATTGTGAATTCAGCATTTTTCAGAATTTTTTGAACAATTTTTCACATTCAAAATTTCAAAAATTTGGATTTTTCATCTTTTTTTTTTGAAATTCCGCCAAAAATCAGAACATTTTCTGAAAAATTTTTTTTTGAAAAAAAGAAAAATAATTTTTTCAAATTTTTCAAAATTGTAAAAATTCATTTTCCCTCTTTTTTCAATGTTTTTTTCAATTCCAAAATTTCAAAATTTTTGAGTTTTTGGCATTAGTTTTTTTTTCGAATTTTCCCAAAAATTCCCTCTAAAATTTCATAAAATCCCCCTATTCTCTTCCAGAATCACTCCAATCTCGACGATCCAAAAACGCGTCGGCCTTACCCCAAAACGCTTCTGGATCGCCTTCGAACACCTCCAGTCCATCGGAGAAGTTCCCGGATCCATCATCGGATCCCGTACCTCTCCGGCTTGTTCATACCGCCCGAAAATGTATGATACACTTGTCAAAGCGTGTGTTTTGGATCGATACAGACAGAATGAGTTCTTGCGTGAGTTTTTATCAATTTTTAAAAAATCGGAAAAAATTGGGAATTTTTCAAACAAAAAAATTAAAAAAAATGACAAAATTTAGAACAATTTGAATTTTTTTTTGAAATTGTTAGATTTTCAAAAAAAAATCAAAATTTTGATAATTTTCCTCTAACTTTTCTGTTTTTTTCGTAGATTTTAATTCCCCGTTTTCTAAAAAAAAATTCGAAAAAATTTCTAAAATTCGCAAAAATTTGAAATTTTGAAAAAAAATTTTTTTTTTATTTTTTCGATTTTTCGAATTTTTCAAAATTTAATTTTTTTTTCTTCTTTTTCTTCTTTATGCAATGTTTTTTCTAATGTTTTGTTTCAGTAATCTGTTTTTTAAAATCTAATTTTTTCCAATTTCCCTTTCCATTTTTCCAGAAATCTCCATGCTGAAAACGCTCGGAGTCGACGCGAAACCCGCCCTCGAAGAGATTATCGGCGCAAAAGAGTACAAAAGTCTGATATGTCTCGGATCGATGTACATGACCCAAGGACTCATGGAACAGTGTGTGCAGACTGTCCAAGGTAAGAAAAATCAGAGGAAATTTATGAAAATGGCCAAAATCCCGGGAAATTAGGTGAAAAATGAGTCAAACTGGTCAAAAGCGGCTAAAATTGACCCAATTCAATCAAAATTTTTCTTTTTTAAATTCGAAAACTATCAGAAATCGGAAAAAAATGTAATCTGAATTAGAAAACTATTTTTTTTTTGAAAAATGAGCCGAAATTCGTCTGAATTGGGCTAAATTTGGCCAAAATTGACCCAACTAACCAAAAATAATTTTAAAAAATGTTGAATTCTATTTTTCTATCGCATATCTCTAAAAAATGAAAAACAAAAATTAGTATTTTTAAAGAAATTTTTAGTTTGGAAAAATACGCCAAAATTGGTCGAAATTGGCTAAATCTGACCCGATTCATAAAATTTTTTTTTTGATTTTTCAAAAAATTTCAAATATTTGAATTTGATATTTTTTACAATTAGAGAATTTTCAAATTGAAAAAATAAATATTCTGCATTTTTTCTTGAAAAATGAGCCGAAATTGGTCCAATTTGGCCAGAAAATTATCAAAATTCGAAAATATGTTTTTTTTTTAAATTTCACTTTGAATTAATTTTTTTTCACTTTTGAAATACTAATTCTGAATTCCTTTCTTATTTCAAATCCAAATTTTCTTTCCATTTTCAGAAGACCTCCAAAAATCGGGAATCTGTGAAGTGCGTGTGGCCCTCCAACCCCTCGGCCTCCCTCTGGACACTGCTGACGAAGATATGATTGGAGAGCGGTGTGCGGAAGCGGAAAAGGACGCGAACTTCGCGGGAGGATTTGTTTTCCGCGCGGAAATCCTTGCGGAAGCGTTGAAATCCATTGGAGAACATCTGGAGAAGCGGGCTCATCTGGAAGTGGATCGATTGGAGAAGGAGAAGAAACAAGGAGGAGGGGCCAAGGTTCAGGCGAAGGTTGATGAGGTGGGAGAATTGGGGAAATTGATAGAAATAGTTGAAAAAAAGGAAAAATTGATTTTAAAAAATGGAAAAAAATAGAAAATTGTGAAAATTGGCCAAAACATTTTTGAAAAAAATTCATTTGAATCGATAAGTTGATTAGTGATAAGTGATGAGTACAGTAATCGCAATGAAATTTCTTTTGAAAATTCAAAAAAAATTTAAAAAATCGGAAAATTGGACAATTCGTCTGAAATTGAAAAAAACTTTTTCTTTCATTTTTCAAAATGCTTATTTTTTTTGTATTTGATAAATTGATAAATTGATTAGTGATAAATGATATTTACAGTATTGTGCACGGCCTGTAAAAGTGTACGCGCTTCCACTGGGATTTTCGCCACGATTTCGCTCAAATATCTCGCGGCGACGATGACGTCA
>LR539888.1:427954-442415 GCA_900536315.3 Caenorhabditis becei | reverse complement strand
ACTTCTAGGGGGTGAACCAGCGGTCCGAAAGTCCTCCCTGCGGCGCGCCACTGCGCAAAATTACAGGCCCATCCTCATTTCTTCACGTCTTCGCTGCGCAAAATCGCTCATTTCTGTTCCCTCATTGCGCACGTAAAAAAATAAACGAAAATTCATGCTTTTCCCAGTACATTTTAGCCGTTTTTCACGTGAAAGAAATGAGGATGGGCCTGTAATTTTGCGCAGTGGCGCGCCGCTGGAAGGACTTTCGGACCGCTGGTTCACCCCCTAGAAGTCATTTTCGTAATTTGTGTCAGTTGAACTTTTTGGACAACTTTTTGCCCTCTATCCGATGCTGAAGGAATCTCGGCAAGAAAAAAATAGCGACAGTACCCCTTTAACAGTAATCATCTTATCACTCAACAACCTAGAGAAGAGCATCATCAGCACAACACAGCTGGCCTGATAGCCCCTCCGCTCTCCCCGACCTTAACAGTAATCACCTTATCATTAATCACCTTATCAGTCAATCACCTTATCTTCATACCTCATCCGTCTCCAGGCACCCCGAATTGAACGTTTTGCAGATGCAGTGTGTGGCGGTGGGCAGTGGTTCGTCGAAGGTCTGCAATGAGAAGATTCTAGTATACCTAGAGGACACGTTCGCTAAATATATGACAAAAGAAAAGAAGCGAGCGAGTAAGACACGAAAAACGAAGAGATTAGTGAAAAAGAAAAGAAGGCAGAAATGATGACAAATGACGATGATGATGACACACGGGCGGTCCCATCCTTGCTTTTCGCGCGTTTAAGTTTTTCGTGGGCTGGAAGGAGGTCAAAACGTTTGTTTTCAATCGGAACAAAGCGAGAGAGCAGCCGCCGCCAGCGAGACGCAGACGGCGAGAGTATTGCAATCGCGCCCTGTTGCGAACAAGGCGCCGGGCGCCAAATTTGAATGCTAAAATCTCATTCAATTTTTACTCAATTTCCGCCGATTTTTCCCGTTTTTGCTTGTTTTTTGTGTTGTTTACTTTAGAAATTAATTAATTATGTCATTTTCCTCCAATTCATCAACAAAATACCAAATTTCAAAAAGTTCCACACAGACAGCACCCAAAAAAGGAAAAATTGCAATCAGCGACGCGATTTGCGAGATTTTGACACATTCTCCCAAAAAAACAGGTAAAATTAGGTAAATTCCATAATTTCCAACCAAATCCCAGTAGAAAAACATGCGTTTTTCAGTATTTCTGCGGCTTTTACTCAAAAACACCTAGTTTTCTCAAAAAATCCAAGAAAACTGCTAAAATTCGGTTGGAAATTACTCGTTTTTCACAGAAAATGTGGAAAAGCAGGTATTTTTGGGAAAAATAGAGAAAAATAGGGGAAAAATGCAAATTTAGGTATCTGGGCACGGCCTGTAAAAGTGTACGCGATCTGTCGCCACAAAAACGACTGCTACAGTATCCCTCTTGCTCATGTTAAAAAGCGAAATCGTTCAAAACTAGGAAATTTCATTGAAATTGAAGCCAAAAGGGGAAAAAACACATATCTTTGTTGGAATTAGCAAAAAAAGTTGAAATACTACGTAAAATTTAGTGAATTCCGTTTTCGATTCAGTTTTCCGCGTTCTCGTGTTTTTCGGGTCGCCGCCTGTGTAGAATCGTCTGCAATTTGGTATTTCAGTGATAAATGAGTAGACAATTGAATGATTAATCAATTTTTGAAGAAAGAAACACGAAAAACGGAGAAAAACGAGAAAAATCGGCAAAAATTGAAGAAAAAATAAATGAAATTTGAATGAAGAAAGTTTGGCGCCCGGCCTTTGTTCGCAACAGGGCGCGATTGCAACATTTGACGTCATCGTCGCCGCGAGATATTTGAGCGAAATCGTGGCGAAAATCCCAGTGGAAGCGCGTACACTTTTACAGGCCGTGCTGGGGATGCGAAAACAGCTAATCAGTGGGATTTTTATCAATTTCCAGCTTCCTACGACAATCACTGGCCGCGACTACTCAACAACATTTGTGAGATTGACGGTTAGTCTACGGGCAGAGCTGTGGTTTACTCTCCGCCAAAAATTCAAACTTTCAGGTGCGAAATGGCTTCGAATCGGTTCCGGATTGGTCAACTACTTGATCCGCAAGAAAACGAACGTCTCCTACATTTTCTCCCGCTACTACCGTGCTCCAGGAGCCACTCTACCAATTACGAACGCATTCAATCTACGTGTACCGGACGGTTAGTGGTTCATAGAACTTTGGTTTACTCTCCGCCAAAAATTCAAATTTTCAGGTGCGGAATGGCTTCGAATCGACAGGTGTACGAACCTTGTTCGACTCTGCATGTTCAGAGTTGCTAGACACAACTCGAAGCAACGACAACCCCGATGATCTACGTCAAGTTGTACATGCACCAGTTGCTCCGTTTGCTCGCCGACTTTCTCAGCATCTGAATCTTTCATCGCGACATCAAGTCACGCTCATCAACCGGAAGGCGGTGTACTGAAGCTGTGCGGTTTCGGATCGGCCAACTTCAATCTACATGTATCGGACGGTTAGTGGTTCATAGAACTTTAGTTTACTCTCCGCAAATCGTTTTTGGTTCCAGAATCTGGAATCCAATCTGGAAGAGAAGAAATCCGACAGCTCAACTTCACTTGCAAAACTGACGGTGAGCCTCCGCCCAGAACTATTGCGGACAGGAAAATGTGCGATTTTGAATTGGTCGACTCGCAAACAGAATCAGAGCATGAACTCGAACTATTATTAGCGTCCCGCGGCGAGTCACTTCGTGGGTCTCGCCACGAAAATGATTGCTGACTAGAATACGGCTTGTGGACAAGATTTCGGCACTTTTTCTGATGAAAATGGGTAAAATTACGTGAATTCAATAATTTCCAGCCAAATTTCAGCAGTTTCCACCGATTTTCAGTAAAAATAAGGTGTATCCGAAGTCGATTGGTTGAGAAGTGTTACTGGGGGTGAAACAATTCGAATTTCACAGAAGGAATAGCATTTAGATGGTGAAAAAGTGATAGAAAATGGTGAAAATGTGAGTAAATGAGTGAGAAAATAGAAAAAAGTCCATGAAAAAATGGGCAGGGGGTGTCCGTCCTTGTTGAAAAACAGTTCAAAACGGAACAAATGGTTTCTCATGGCATTGATTGACAGTTTTATGTGTGAGCGAGCATTTCCAGAAGTTTTTTCGCGTTTCTGAACGAAGAAGCCCACTGATTCGTGATATCTGTTCACCATTTGATGGAAAGAACATTTCCTGATAAGTTTTTTATAAGATGCAAGATAATTTTGTCGAATATGAGTATTTATTGTATCAGAAAACCAGAAAAAAAGTGAATGAAGAAATGAAGCATCATCACTGGAGTCCTTTTCGTTGTCTTGAAGCCTTTCTCTTGAATTTTCAAGAGAAGTGAGATTTCAGTTCTGAAAGAAAGCATGTGGATGGGGAAAAAAGGGTTTAGAATATCAAAAGTACAGTAGCGTTCTGTAGTTTTTGTACCATCAGAATTTTCATCATAACTCGGCTCAAAATGGTCCTTTTGAGCTCCTCTTGAAAGTGTGGAAACATACAGTAGCGGTCAGAACTTCATACAGTAGCGTGCAAAAGTTAATATCCCATCAGACTTTTGATCATAACTCGGCTCAAAATGGTCCGTTTGAGCTCAGCTTTGGAAATGTTGTAACTGAGGGAATTAGAAAAGTGCTCAGAATTGTTGGTGAGGATTCATAGAGATTCAGATGAGGTACGCCATCTGGAATTCTGAATACCAAAAAATCGAACTGAACAAAACTTTTCTGATTTTTTTCGGAGATTCCGCATATTTTTAAAATGTGCCCTAGGGTCTATGAAAACACCCCAAACATTTTTAGAATTTTCGAAAAAGTTTGAAATTTTTACAATTTTTTGAAAAATGGGACCCTATAAATGTTTGGGACCCTGACGGCGTGGAAAGTGGTCAAATGGCTCTCAAAATTCGTGAGAGTACTTTTCAATGTACCCTTATGCAAAATTTTTGAGGTGTTTTCATGGACCCTAGGGCACATTTCAAAAATATCCGGAATCTCCGAAAAAAATGAGAAAAATTTTGTTCACTTCCATTTTCCGGTTGTCAGAATTCCAGATGACGTCCCTCATCTGAATCCTTATGAATCCTCACCAACAATTTTGAGCACTTTTCTAATTCCCGCAGGTACAACATGTCCAAAGCTGAGCTCAAATGGACCATTTTGAGCCGAGTTATTCAAGTTCTTGTGATGGTATATGAAATTGTGACCGCTACTGTAACAATGAAAAAGTTCAATTTACTTTTTTTGACTTTTTAGTGCTAATTTGGTCAGAAAACCGGAAAATGCAGAAAAATTTGAATCTTTCCATTTTCAGTTTTCAAAATTTCAGATGAAGTCCCTCTACTGAATGTCGATGAATCAACTCAGAAAACTTCTCAGAACTGTCGGATCCTCATCTGAATGAAATCGTTGTATGTTCTTCTTCATATGTCTTCTCTGCTGCGACGTCACACACATCTCTGTTTCCCACAACTGTTTGCGTTCGACCCCATATACACACACGATTCATTAATTACTGCAGCAGATCTAACCCACACAAATATTGATTTTTCCTGTTCCATTCTGTTTTCATCTGTAAAATGGACCAATTCTTTGCGAATCCTCTTATCCTTCAAAAAATCTTCAAATCAGTGAATTTCAATCAAAATTTACAGTTCAGAGTGAGTATTCGAAACATTATTTACACATTCCATTTTTCATTTTTTGCAGTTGGTCAGCAAAACATTCAACGCAGAAGTGCTTCGCTCGATCCGATCATCCCATCGCCAAATCTTATTCCAAACTATTGATCAACCGGGAATTGATCGTGATAACCTATCGATATTTATCAATCACAACGAGATTAAGCGAATATCGTCACGAACGTATTTCAAGTGAGTTTCGAAAATGGCGGGTAGGATATCTCGCAGCGAAAACTACAGTAAGATTGTTCTGTGCAAATCTTACTGTACTTTTCGCTGCGAGATACCTTACCCGTCAATTTTATTGATTTTCTCATCAGATTCCTTATCAATGTTGCTCAAGTGAAAGTCGACAGGTTGGAAGTTGAAGGGGAATTCGATTTGTGTTGTGATGAAATATTGTTGAGCTACGCCATTTTTGAAGTTTTGCTGAAAGATCGTGAGTTTCAGGCTTTCAGGCTTTTAGGCCTAGATTTCAAGTTTTTAGGCCTAGATTTCAGGCTTTCAGGCCCGATCAACTTCTTTTTTTTTAGAAACCGTTCGCGTGCTCCTCGGAATCGAAGCCCTTGGTCCATATGACAAAAAACATCTTCTCGAGTGCCGTGAGTACGGTCCCATGTACCGACATCTCCTCGGCTTCATTCCTTATCACCGGCACTTTGATAAGCTGATTGTCCATGAGTCCATTCTGTTCAAAGGTGCCGCTGCATGTGTCGGTGAAGAAAACCGGGAAGACTGTCTGGCGAGCTTGACTGATTTCATATCACCTCTTATCAGTTGTGATCAACTCGAGCTGGTTCTCTACGAGACAGAGGAGCCTCAATGGTTGCTCTACTATCCCCGAGAAGTCATCGAGCTGATTTGCAAAATGTGGAAGGTGAAATCAGTGGTGATAGTGATCAATCGATTCGCTGATAACAAGAAACCATGTCGATTACCGAATCACTGGCAACGCAAGCCTTTTCTGACAAGAATCGATTTCTTATCAGAAGCTTATCAACGTCCCTTATCAGCTTATCAGTTGGATTTTGTTGAGATCAAATTGAAGTCTGGAATCAGAAAAGTTGAATCATTTTTCGATGTTTTTCTAGCAAATGCCAGTTATTTGTTCCCAGCGAAACAGTATTTTGTGAAAAATTTGGACATTTCATTGTCATATTTTCCAACTTTTTCCATCAAAATTGAAAAATCGATAATGATAAGCACTATCATTCGTATCAACACTTCAATTGATAAGAATTCAGCCATGCCTGTATCCTGGGAGATTCTCAAGACTCACCAAAAAGAAGTTCATCGCTTTTGGACGGAAAAACCGATTTTCGAGAACTTCAAGAGCTCGGAACGAGTTGGAGCAGTGATAAGGATCAGTGATAAACTGATAATGGAGGTTTACGTCGAGGCGAAGGGTTTGGAGAAGAGGGAGATTGAAAAAAACAGCTTTTTGAGCCTTTTTTTGTGAACTTCAAACTTTATCACTTGATATCTCTTCAGTACGCTTAGAATGGAAAAAGTTGTCAACTGATAAAATGTTTCTTATCACTAGAGCTACATTTTATCAGTTGACAACTTTTCCTTATCTCTTATCAGTAATCAGTTATGGATCGTTTTCCAAAATGCATGTAATAAATTTAATAAAAACGTCTTTTTTTTAAAATTTTCTGTTAACTTTTCCCTATTTATTCATCCCTTTTCCCTAGAAAACATGATTATTCATGCAAAAACGTGTTTTTCGTGGTTTTTGAGAGCTCATTTGCAAGAGGAAATGAGCTCGAAAAACGAAAACAAAGAATGGGGGTACGGTAGGTGTTTTTTGGGTTTTGGGCTTTGAGAACTGGATTTCAGGCTTTTAGGCCTAGATTTCAGGCTTTTAGGCCTAGATTTCAGGCTTTTAGGCCTAGTTTTCAGGCTTTTAGGCCTAGATTTCAGGCTTTTAGGCCTAGTTTTCAGGCTTTTAGGCCTAGATTTCAGGCTTTTCGGCCTAGATTTCAGGCTTTTAGGCCTAGATTTCAGGCTTTTAGGCCTAGATTTCAGGCTTTTCGGCCTAGATTTCAGGCTTTTAGGCGTAGATTTTGGGCTTTTAGGCGTAGATTTTGGGCTTTCAAGCCCCTCGATAACTTGACCCATTCCATTGTTTTGATCCAATTATCTTCTCGGAAACCATCAGATTACTATGTAGTAAACATGTTGATAGTTAGGCCTGATTAGTGATAATGATCAGTCACAAGATTAGATTTGATGCATCTGCAAAACAAAAAAAGTTTGATCAGAATCCAAAAATCAGGCGATTCTGGAGAATGAATTCAAAACTTCAAAATTGGCGGGTAGGATATCTCGCAGCGAAAAGTACAGTAATGCAAATCTTACTGTACTTTTCGCTGCGAGATATCCTGACCGCCAATTTCGAAATTCCTCAACTTTATTCACCCTTTTTGTTGATTGTTGTTTAGTACATGCACCTAGAAATATGCCAAAATACACGTAGATGTGATGTGATAACTTATCACTGATAAGGGACGGATTCTGGGAACAGTGTCTGGGGTTAACTTTAGAATGAAAACAATGAACAAGGAAGTCTGACCTTGGACCAGTGGACCTTTCAGGCCGTTTAGGCTTTTCGGCCTGGATTTTCAGGCTTTAAGGCCTATAATTTCAAGCTTCATGGTTACATGATTCATGGTTTATTGCAAGTCAAAAAATATGGGAAAAATGTACAAAATACGGAAATCGGGGGAAATTGTGAGGTAGGGGAAAAATGGAAAAGGGGAGAAATTGATTTTTTAGGAAAAAAAGGGAATGGGGAAATTCAGAAATTTTTTGAAAAAATCAGAAAATGAAAAATTTTTAATTCCAAAAAATACAGAATTTTTGAAATTTTTCCAAAATTTGAGAATGTTGAACAAGTTCAGGAAAATGTGAAAAAATTGCAGGAATTTTCACAAAATTTCAGAAAAAATTAGAATTTTTTTTCAAGTTTCTAGAAAATTCCGAAAAATTCTAGGAAAAATTATGATTTTTTTCAAATTTTCTAAAAATTCCAGGATTTTCAAAAAAAAAAATTTCAATTTTCAAAATTCCGAAAAATCAAAAAATTGGAAAAATTCAAAAAAATTTTTTTTTTGGATTAAAAAAAATTGGAAATTTCCAAAAAATTTCAGAAAAATCAGAAAATTCCAGAAAAGTCAAGAATCCCAAAAAATTCAAAAAAAATTGGAAAATTCCAGAAAAAAAATTTTTTTGATTGGAAGATTTTCAGAAATATGGTAAAAATTCAGAGAAATTCCAGAAAAATTTTTAAAAAATTCCTGAAATTTCTGGAAATTTCCACAAAATTTTCAAAAAATCCGGAAAAATTAATTTTTTTTTTAATTTGGAAAAATCAGAAAAATTCCAGGAAGTTTTAAAAAAAATGAAAATTTCACAAAAATCCAAAAAAAAAAAATTTTTTTCTAGGAATTTCCACAAAATTCTAAAAATTTCGAGAACAATTTTTCAAAAAATCGATAAAACTTGCAACTTTGCTTTTCAACAATTTCAAAATTTCCCCCAAAAAAATCAATAAAAAATCAATAAAAATCAATCAATTCCCATCAATTTTCAACGAATTTTAAACTGCTCAAACACCTCATCAAACGCCGCCAATGTCTTGTCCGAGTAGACCAATTCGGGTAATTTGGCGACACCATCCGTCTGATAAAACATGCCTCCGGGCAGTGGACATTCGGCGGCACGAACCAAATTGGCTCCGGCATCTGATAACGAAGTGATAAAAGGACGGGCGAGACGGATGTAGAGCTTCTGGCGGGACGGCAGGTTGGACATGATGTTGGTGTAGACGGTTCCCGGATGGACTGAAGTGGCGGTGACGTTGGGATGATCGGCGAAGGAAATGGAGGAGGAAAGGGTCGAGAGGCCAATCTTCGAGATCACGTACTTCCCGGGACCACTGACATCTGATGGTTCCAGGGCCTTCTGCCAGTCCGACACCTTCTTTGGATTGAAGAATCGAGGGCCAAGTGGGGTTAGGCAGTGGAATCTGGAAAAAAAGGGGCATTAAAATTGAGGGGAATTTTTTTTTCAGTTTCAAAATTAAAAATAAAAATTTTGAATTTGCTAAAGGGTCAATAATGAGATAGGAAAACCGAACAGAAAAAAAATGAAAAATTCAAATTTTCAAAAAAAAAATTTTTTTGAAAATTATTTTTTTTCACAAAAATTGAAATTTTACAAACAAAAGGGGTTTTATCGATTTTTTTAAATGTAAAAACAAGGGAATTGAAAATTTATGAAAAATATGGAACAATTTTTTGAAAAATGAATTTTCAAAAAAAAAAAATTTTTTCCATTTTTAAAAAAAATTATTTTCGAAAAATGGTTGTTTTTACTAATTTTTGATATTTTTTTTCAATTTTCAAAAATATGGAAAAATAATTGAAAAATATATAATGAAATTTCAAAAATTAAAAAAAAAATAAAAATTTCAAAAAAAAAATTTTTTTTGGGAAATTGAAAATTTTCAGAATTTCAGAATTTTCAGTGCTTTATTGATTTTTCTGTGAAAATGGGGAAATTGGAAATTTGAGAAAATAGCGGAAATTTGAAAAAAAATATATTCAAAAAAAAACTTTTTTTTTGTGAAATTTTTTTTTCCATTTCTAAAAAATTATATTCGAAAATGGTTGTTTTTACTGATTTTTAATATTTTTTTCAAAATTTTAAAAATATGGAAAAATCGAAAAAAAATAATGAAATTTCAAAAATTAAAAAAAAAAAATTTTTAATTTTTCAAAAAAAAAAATTTTTTCAAAAATTGATTTTTTTTGAATTTCTATTTCAAAAAGGGGGATTTATGGCCTTTTTATGCATAATTTTTAAAATTTTTTAAAAGTTCGAAAAAAAAATATTTTTGTAAAATTTTTTTTTAATTTCAATTTTTTTGGAATTTCAGTGAACTATAGGATTTTTTGAAATTTGAAAAAAATCTCAATTTTTCAAGAAAAAAAAAATTGAAATTGAAATTCTGTTCATTTTTCATTTTTATTTTTATTATTGTTTTCTGTTTCAAAATCCGGTCAAAGACTCAGAGTTTCCAGCCAATTTCAATCGACCTATTCTCTTCGTCGTCTTTCTTATCACCCCCCCCCCCTTATCATCAAAAACTCCTTACTTGACAAGAATACTGGTGCTGAACACAAAATGAAGTGGTCTTTGTTCGTCCTTCCGTGTCTCGAGAATCTTGTGAGCAATCATGTACGACGATATCAGATTCGTCATCATCGTCGCCTCACGGTCTTCAGAAGTTCGCGAGTTCTTCGGCATCATTATGCCAGCGTTCAGGATGCAAATGTCACTGAAAATAGGGTTACTGTAGGGGTTTAGGTGATTTTTCAATTTTTCAAAAATTTGAAAAAATTTTGAATAAATTTTTTCAGCTAGAAAAAAGTACAGAAATTAGTTTTGTAGTTGATCAAAATTCTTGAAAAATATTTTGAACGTACCAAAAAAACCATTGAAAAATTTTTAGTGTGGGAAATTGTCAGAATGATTTTTTCAAATTTTGAAATAAATTTTTTACAATAGATAAAGATTTCAAAAACATTTCTTCTGTTGAACAAAAATCTTGAAAAAATTTTTGAAGATGGGAAAAAATTCATGGAAAAATGGATAGCTAGGATTACTGTAAGTTTGACCCATTTTGTGTTACTGAACTCACTATTGCTCCTCAGCGACTTGTTTGGCGAACTTGATGACTTCGGCATCGGAGGATAGATCGACTTGGATGAATTGTGGAGTGTTGTTCTGGAAAATTGGAGGTTATTGATTTTTTTTTTGCTTTTATAGAATCAAATTAATCAACTGAAGATGTGGATCAGAGATTTTAGGAAATTTTTGAAAATGAAATTTTTTTTTTCAAAAATAAAAAATTTTTTCATTAAAAATACCAAGGGAATTTTACATTTTTAGTGGGTGATTCATAAACTCTTTGACTCTTTGTCTGATGATTCTGTGATCAATAAAAATCAGTTTCGAAAATTTTTAGAGCGTTTTCTGGAACCGAAAAATCTTGAAAAAATGGATTATCGATTTTTTTCAAGCTTATCACATGACAGAAAATAATTTTTATAGTTTTTTCTCATTAAAAAAAAATTTTCTGCAATTTTTAGGATAATTTTGAAATTGTTAAAGAAATTGAAAAAATTTGAATTTTTTTTCAAAATTTCAAATTAAATTTTTTTTTAATTTTTCCAATTATTTGTGCAAAAATTACATCACATTAAAATTTTCAATTTTTCAATTTTCGGTTCCAAAAATAATGTTCCATTTAATTATGCAAAATCAAAAATCAATACTCTGTAGAAAATTTGGTAATTTTTTGAAACTGAAAAAAAAAATTTCAAAAAAAGTTTTTTTTTCAGAAAAAAGGAGTTTTTCTTTTTTTTTTGTAAATAAAATCACTTCACATTTAGTTTTCAATTTTTAGAAAATTTTTTGAAAAAGGAAACATTTTTTCGGATTTTTTAGTTTTTTGCATTTTTTTCGAATTTTTCAATTAAAAAAGAGCCTTTTTTCTATTTTTTCTAGATTCCGCATTTTTTTTCGAAAATTGAATAAAAAGACTCACAAACTGCATCTGACACTGTTTGATAACATCCTCGGCTTTGGCGGCATCCCTTCCCGAAATGGTTATTTGATTGTTGGCAGCAGCCATTCGAATCGCGGCTTCCCTTCCGATTCCATCAGTTCCTCCAGTGATAAGGACACGTGGCATTCGATCGGCGGGCTTTTGAAACGGCGGAATCGGCGAAAACTCGACTCGTTTTATCCGTCTCACAGGCTCCGCCCACTTTCCCAGAAGCTCCGCCCACTTGGAGACGAGGAGGAAGCGACGAGTTGATGACATGGTGAGTGGAGATAGGTGGAGGAAGAAAAGGGAGAACACAGGGGGAAATTGAGGGGAAAACAAGAGGAAATAAACAAATTGGGGTTTGGCGGGCACCAGGTGGCGGATTACGGTAGGTCAAAAAAAATGTAAAAATTTTTTTTTTTTGAAAATGTTGAAATTTTCTTTTTTTTTCGCAGTTTCAAGGTAGTTTTTTTTGTTTCTAGTGATAATTTTGATGATAATAATATAACACAAATTCAGGAAAAAAACTTTTTTTTTCAGAAAATTTTGGATTTTTGAGAATTTGTTGAGTTTTTCAGTGATTTTCCGATGATTTTTTTTGGAAATTTTGAAATTTGAATTTTTTTACAGTGTCAAGAGGGTTTTTTGAGTTTCCAGTGATATTTTTGGATGATAAGACGAACAAAACTGCATCCGAAAAATTTGAATTGATTTTTTTTTTTCAATTTTCGTGATTTCCGGGGAGGGTTTTGGGATTTTTTACTGTTTCGAGAGGTCTTTTTATAATTTTTACAGCTATTTTGAGTAGTTTCACTTTTTAACGAGTTCTAACTGGTTTCCTGAAAAATTGGTCTTTTTCTGTGATTTTTTGGCTGGTTTTTGCTGTTTTTAGAGAACATTTGGAGGTTTTTTTGAATTTTTTACAGTTTCAAGGTGGTTTTTTGAGTGTCCAGTGTTATTTTTGCTGATGAATCGGTTGAATTTGCGTTCTGAGAAATGTTCTGGAAATTTTGAATTTTTTTGGTGGGTTCTCATGGGATTTTCAGGAGTTTTTTGAGTTTTTCAGCGATTTTTTGGAGTTCTTGGGATTTTTACTGTTTCGAGAGATCTTTTTGTAATGTTTACAGCTAGTTTCAGTAGTTTTACTCTATTAACGAGTTCTAGCTGATTTTCTGGAAAATTGACCTTTTTCTGTGATTTTTGGCTGGGTTTTTGCTGTTTTTTAAAAGAATTTGAAGGTTTTTTGAATTTTTACTGTTTCGAGGAGGTTTTTTGAGTGTCGTGTGTTATTTTGGCTGATGAATCGGTTGTATTTGCGTTCTGAAAAATGTTCTGGAAAATTTGGATATTTTTGGTGGTTTTCATTGGATTTCTAGAATGTTTTCAGTTTTTCAGCGATTTTCTGGAGTTTTTGTGGTTTTTTACTGTTTCGAGAGGTCTTTTCATAAATTTTACAGCTTTTTTGAGTAATTCAGATACTTGCGGAGCTCCAGTCTGTAATTTGGAAAATTTGCCTATTTGGAGGGTTCTTTGTTGGGTTCTGATGGCTTTTTACGGGAAAAATGGTGATTTTCTGTAATTTTTAGCTGTTTTCTTTTTTTTTAGGTATTTCCAGAAATTCGGAAGTTTTTTGGCTGGTTTTCAGGGAAAATTGGGGGATTTTACTGTTTCGATGAATCTTTTTATATTTTTTGCAGCTATCTTGAGTAGTTTAGCCATTTTCTCTAGAAATTTTTTTTTCAAATTTTCTTCCGTTTTCAGAAGGATTTTATCAGTTTTCAGTGAGTTGTTTTAGCAATAGGTCGTCTATATCCTCACAATTTTGAAGGTTTCTCATGATTTGGTGGATTCAAAGTAGATATTGATTATTTCATGTGATTTCTGTTGATTTCTATTGGATTTTGGTAATTTTCGGCTTTTTTCACGGGTTAAAATGGATTTTGTTAGTTTTCATGGTAGATTTCAGGTTGGTCCATTGGAAATTGTTTCTTCTGTGGAATTTTTCAAATCTTGTTCAAAACCAAAAAAAAAGTTGTTGTATTATTTTTTTTCACAATTTTCAGTTTCAACCACTTTTCTTCAGTTTCGGTGAATTTTAGAAGCAATGCTTCGGCTTTCGAAAATTCAAAAAATTCCAAAAATGTCTAGGTATTCAAAATTTCAAAATTGGCGGGTAGGATATCTTGTAGCGAAAACTACAGTAAGATTTGCACACCAATTTTTGTTAGAAAAATGAAAATCTTACTGTAATTTTCGCTGCGAGATATCCTACCCGCCAATTTTGAAATTTTTTAATTTTTCAAAAAATCAAAAATGTTTCAAAGTTTCCAGAAATTCATTAAATTTATAAAAGTTTTAATAATAGCCATGCTAATTCAATGCTGAAAATCAAATCTGTTTCAAATTTTCCAAAAAAAGTGTAAATTTTTTTCAAAAATACATTTTCAGCAGTCGTGCTACTTTTTCCGCCATGACCAAAACCCAATTTCCTCCAATGACTCGTTGTTTTTTCCTTTGTCCCCCTCCGTTTTTTAGCATCATTCATGCTTGTTTTTCCAGTGAAAAACACTGAAAAAGTGCACATTAGTCACCCTTTTTCTTTTCTCAGAGACCACGTTTTTTTTGGGGAAAAACAAATAGTAGATTCTGGAGAATTTGGAGGGAGAAGGTTAGGTGTAAATTGGGAATTTTCAATGGAATGGATGGGAAAGGGGGGAGACAAAGTTCAAAGGATGGGAGAGCAAAACACAATTAGGGGAAAAATGGGGGAAAAATGGGGGAAAAATTGAGGAAGTTGAAAAAAATCTGGAAAAATTACTGTTTTTTAAAATTTGAAAAAATCAAAAGAAAATCTTGAAAATTAGAGGAAAAATTCAAAATTTTCAAAAAAAATTCTGAAAAAAATCTGGAGAATGTGAAAAAATGGGGAAAAAAATCAAAATTTTAAAAAATTTTTGAAAAAATTTGGAAAAATCAGGGAAAAATTGGGAAATAAAAATTTTGAAAATCCAGAAAATTGTTTTTAATCTGGAAAAATCTGGAAATTTTTTTAAAAATCAGGAAAAATTAGGGAAAATAGGAGAATAATAATT
>LR539888.1:406486-427363 GCA_900536315.3 Caenorhabditis becei | reverse complement strand
AAAAAAAAAAACTGGAAAAAAATTGATTCAGGAAAAATTTGGAAAATTCTGAAAAATCAAGGAAATGTTTTTTTTCTAATTTGGAAAAATAAAAAAAATTCAAAATTTCCAAAAAAAATGTGAAAACTCTAAATAAATAAAAAAAACAAATCGAAAAAATTCAAAATTTTCTTGAAATTGTAACTCGTTGCAAAAATGTAGAAAATTCAGGAAACCCGATTTTCATTTTTTTTTCATTTTTGAAAATTTCGAACTTTTTTCAATATGAAATTTTAAAAAATTAGGATTTTCGAAAAATTCATTTTTTTTCTGGAAAAATTTTCTTTTTCAATGAGATTTTTTCTAGAATTCAGTGAAATTCCATCCAATTCTTTCTTTGATCAGTGGACTTTTATCTTATCACTTTATCACCTGATTCCACAAAAAGTACGAGTACAAAGACATCAAACTTTCAAGGACAATGGAATGACAAAACCGTTTAGAAACAAGTTTTTGAGAAAGTTGGTGATAATCAGTGATATCACTGTGATAAGGAAAAAAAGAGGGATCCAGTGATTCAATTTGGGCCTCAGGCTTCCAGGCTTTCAGGCTTTGGGGCTTTCAGGCTTTCAGGCTTTCAGGCTTTCGGACTTTCAGGCTTTCGAGCTTTTAGGCTTTCAGGCTTCCAGGCTTCCAGGCTTCCAGGCTTCCAGGCTTTCAGGCTTCCAGGCTTCCAGGCTTTCAGGCTTTCAGGCTTTCAGGCTTTCAGGCTTCCAGGCTTTCGAGCTTTCGGACTTTCAGGCTTTCGAGCTTTTAGGCTTCCAGGCTTTCAGGCTTTCAGGCTTTCAGGCTTTCGGACTTTCAGGCTTTCAGGCTTTCAGGCTTTCGGACTTTCAGGCTTTCAGGCTTTCAGGCTTTCGGACTTTCAGGCTTTCAGGCTTTCAGGCTTTCGGGCTTTCAGGCTTTCGAGCTTTTAGGCTTTCGGGGCTTTCCCAAATCAGTCTTTCCTTATCACATAACATCTGTCTTATCATTTCCTTATCACCTCTTATCACAACATTCCTTCCTTCTCTCAAAAGTGTAAACGGTTTCTTTCCGAAAAACTGATGAAAAACCTTGCCCTTTTGAAGGACCCAAGAGAGTATGGGAAATGGAGAGACGCAGAGAAAATAGGGCAGAAAAGATTGATGAGTGATAAGGTGATAAGGGGGGGGTTTACTATATTGCACTTTTAGAGGGAGATTGGGGGATCAGGACGTCATGCAAAATTCAGGGATTTAGAAAACAGCTTGAAATCCCTTATCACTGGGTCAAATTTGACTGATAAAACGTGCAATCGATAGGAAATTTCCTCCTCTACAACTTTTCAGTTGATCATTTTTCTCTATCTTCACTCCTTATCAAGTTATCAGTGAAATCCCGAGGTGTAACCTCAAATTTTGAGCCAAAAGGATAAGCTTGCAGAAAATCAGTGATAACTTGATAAGGAGTGGAGATATCAATTAGTGATCAACTGCAAAGTTGTAGAGCTTGAAATTTTCTATCGATTGCACATCTTATCAGTCAATTTTGAAGATTTCTTATCACTTTTATCACCAGTTTTTCACCTAGTCAATTTTGAGGTCAAACTGATCAAGGAAGGACTCAAAGATTCAGAAAATCTAGCTTATCATTCCTTATCACTTTTTTATCACTTTATCAGGATTTTGAATTCAAATGCTCTGAAAAGTATGTATTTTGGACTTTTGCAACTTTTATGTTTCTCTTCCGCCAATAAAAGCGTCATTGACCAAGAATATGTACATATTTCCAGTGATAAGACTCCAATGAGCACTTCCTCTTCTAGTGTTTCGAGTACAAACAGAAGTGTGTTTTATCAATTGATTAGTTGGGAAAATTGATTTATTAGTACTTGTTTCGGCAAATTTGAGTGAAAGAAAATTGAAAAAAAAATTTTTTCAAAACATTTTTTTTTCAATTTTTATCAGTGATTTACAATTTTTATAATATTTTAATTATAACATTTTTATATCAAAATGTTTTGAAATAGAAAATTATTTTTTAATTTTCAAAAATTCGGAAAACTTCTAAAAATTACAAAAAAAAGTTTTCATAATTTTTGATTATTTTTTTTTCAATTTCCAAAAATTCAATTTTCAAAGTTTTATCAGTATTATCAGTGATATTACAACAATGGAAATTTCGAAAAATTTTCAAAAATTTTCAAAAATTTTCAGAAATTCCAAAATTTCCAAAAAAACTTTTTTTCTCAATTTTAAATTTTTTAAATCTGTAAATTTCTATAAAAAATTTCTAGCAATGCTATCAGTGATAATAAAAATTTTGAAAATTTTAAAAAAGTTCTGAAACCGAAAAAATTAAAAAAAAAATGTGTTTTGACTGAAAAAATTTTTTTTTCTCAGTTTTCAATTATTTTTAATTCCAACTTTTTTAAAAATTTTTATCAATATCATCAGTTCAATTTCTTTTTTTTTTTTAGTTGAAAAATTTCCCAAAAATTCCAAAAAATTTTCAAAAAAAAACTTGAC
This sequence comes from Caenorhabditis becei, assembly GCA_900536315.3. NCBI lineage: Eukaryota > Metazoa > Nematoda > Chromadorea > Rhabditida > Rhabditidae > Caenorhabditis > Caenorhabditis becei. Next base: position 424,835 of record LR539888.1, on the reverse strand, counting down.
CATAAAAATCTCAATTTCCCTAAAAAACATTTCAGCTTTCGACATTTTTTATTGTTGAGCTTCTTTTTCAAATTTTCTGATTTTTTTCGTTTTTCGTTTTTTTCTGAGTTCTAGCTTCAGAATCCTTCTGAATCTAGGCTTCTGAATCCAACCATCTGAATCCAGGCTTCTAAATCCAGGCTTCTGAATCCAGGCTTCTGAATCTAGGCTTCTGAATCCAACCATCTGAATCTAGGCTTCTGAATCTAGGCTTCTGAATCCAGGCTTCTGAATTCACCAATCTGAATCCCTAAAATCTTCAGAATCCCCCAATGAAACCCCCATCATCTTCCCCCAAACGTCTCGACCTCCAAGGCATCCGTGCCATTGCCATAATCGTCGTTCTCGGCTTTCACTTCTACCCTGGCACCGTGCCAAATGGATATCTCGGTGTTGATCAGTAAGTTGACCCTTCCTTATCACTTATCACCTTATCACTTCAGATTCTTCGTCCTCAGTGGTTTTCTCATGTGTATGCTGCTCAAAAGAGCCCAACTCGAGCCCCCGTGCTCCCTTATCACTACCTTCTACTCCAAGAGATTCAAGAGGATTCTTCCGCTTTATCTCCTTATCATTCTCTTATCAATGATAGCTCTTTACTCGGTTTTCCCCGAAACCGCAGTGGAAACGAATCAGGAATCGGCTATGAGTGCGTTGTTGTTTGTTTCGAATCGTCCGAAAACAGTGGCAGAGAACTATTTTCAAATGGTGGGTGATAAGGGGATGATAAGAGTGATAAAAAGTGATAAGAGTCATCAAAATCTGAAACTAGGCCCCTTGGAACTCTAACTCTGCCCAAATCGCTCTGTTCTCGCCTGCGATTTGGCTTGGTGAAAATGAGTGATAAAACTGATAAGAAATCTTCAAAATTGACTGAAAAGATGTGCAATCGATAGGAAATTCACTTCTCTACAACTTTCTAGTTGATCACAAATTGATATTTTCACTCCTTATCAAGTTATCACTGATTTTCTGCAAGCTTATCCTTTTTGGATCAAAATTTCAAGTAACCCTTTGGATTTCACTGATAACATGATAAAGAGTGGAGATAGCAAAAAGTGATTAATTACAAAGTTGTAGAAAAACCTTTAATCTACAACTTTGCAATTGATAACTTTTCCCTATCTTAACTCCTTATCAAGTTATCAGTAAATTTGCAACTTTAAGTTAGCACTTTGCTTTTTCACTGATAACTTGATAAGGAGTGAAGATAGCAAAAAATGATAAATTACGAAGTTGTAGAGGAGAACATTTCCTATCGATTGCACCCCTTATCAGTGAAATTTGAACAAATTCCAGCTTGAACTCGCCATCGACATCTTCACCCATACCTGGTCCTTATCAGTTGAGATTCAATTCTACTTCATGATCCCTATCATTTTCCTGATTGGGATCAGGTTATCAGAGAGTTATCAGTACGGATATTACTGTGGGATAGGTAAGTGATAACCTTATCACTCCTTATCACTTATCAATTATCATCTAGGGCTCCTTTCCTATGGATTTTCCTGTTTTTCAAACGAAACCGTGGCTTTCAACAGTGTTTTTGCCAGGATTTGGCAGTTTATCATTGGTAACTGATAAGGATTTTCTTATCACCCTTATCACTTCTTCAGGAATGCTGGTCTACCTCCAAACCATCTCCAGAAGTGAAAACCAGTACAGTTTGCTGGCAAATGATGAGGAGAAGCTTCTAGAAGATAGTGATAAGGATACTGATAAGGACACTGATAAGGAGATTTTGCCAAAATCCTTATCACTGAAAGCAATATTTGGATGGCAAACATCCAATGTACTAATCGCCATGCTGATTTTTTCAATCCTCTGGCCTTTCGCCTTATCAGCGGGATTTATGAGGTGGCTTATCACTGATAACCGTTATCAATTGATTTTTCAGACCCTTTATCACTGTTATCACTGGAGTCCTTATGCTTATCTCTGATAAGAATCAGTTCTTATCAAATCCAATTTTAACCTACATTGGTGACATTTCCTACTCCTTATACCTGATCCATTGGCCTATTTATGCATTCTGGAAGTTAACAGCTGATGGTAATCAGTACGGTAGGTGTCCGTTATCAGTTTCTTATCACCTAGATCCCTGTTATCAGAATTGTTCCTCGCCCTTCTCGGATCAATAATTCTAGCTGTTATCTGCTATCAATCATTCGAAAAATGGTATCTTCGACTGGATTCTACGAGTATTGGAGCTCTAGTGATTGCCCTTTTCCTTATGAATGTTGTGGTGATTCAGAAGGACGGAATTCTGGAGCACATTGAGGATTGGAATCAGCCTCCCCGGAATTTCACGTCGTTGGATGGGGTTACGGAAAATATGACGATTGGTAGGTTTTATTGGCTCAAATTTGACTGATAAGATGTGCAATCGATAGGAAATTTCAAGCTCTACAACTTTGTAGTTGATCACTTTTTGCTATCTTTACTCCTTATCAAGTTATCAGTGATATACTAAGGTGTTACTTCAAATTTTGAGCCAAAAAGCATCTTGCTGATAAAAGTGATAAGGATAACTCAAATTTGACTGATAAAATGTGCAATTGATAGAAAATTTGATTCTCTACAACGTTGTAGTTGATCACAAAGTGATATCTCCACTCCTTATCAAGTTATCACTGATTTTCTGCAAGCTTATCCTTTTAGCTCAAAATTCGCTCCAGGATTTCACTGATAACTTGATAAGGAGTAGAGATAGAAAAAAGTGGTCAACTAGAAAGTTGTAGAGGAGTAAATTTCCTATCGATTGCACATCTTATCAGTCAAAATTGAGCAAAAATTGACTGATTTTGAAAGGTTTGAAATTTTGAAAAAAAAAGAATTTTTTTTTTTTTGAATTTATTTTTGAAATTTTTTATACCTCTTAAATCCAATTTTTCAGACGACGCCGTAAAAATGAACTACAAATGGACATCCAACGACAATAACGCCCTTTTCTCTACTCACTGCACCTACGAACACAAGAACACCCCACTGGAGTGGTGCACTCACAATGGCCTGAAACCAGATGGAAAGTACAAAATGTTTATTTTTGGGAATAGTTGGACAGCTAATCACGCGACACTTTTCCATCAGGAATGTGGACATAAAGCGAGAAGTATCCTGCAGGGAGCGAAATACGGTAGGGTTGATTTCGTGGTGGGACCCATAGGAATTGTAACTTTGCTCAAAATGGTTGGATTGAGCCCGTTCTTGGACTAAATTACTTGTAGAAGCCTAAAAATAGGTTTCAAATCAAAATCTAGAGCATAAAATATATAGAAAAAAAATTTGAGGCTTCTAGACCTTCTGAAGCCCCTGAAACCGTAACTTTGCTCAAAGAGCAGTTTTCGAGCCCGTTCTTGGACTAAAAGTTTTAAAATTTTTTAAGGAAAATCACCTGAATCCTTTTCCAGGCTGTGAACCCCTTTTCCCTAGCAAATATCTGGATCGGTGCCGGAATGACATCAAAGATTTTGAGGCAAGGATTGAGAAGGAGCAGCCGGATTATGGATTCATTTTCACGAGGTATCAGGCTTTCAGGCCTAGATTTCAGGCTTTTAGGCCTAAATTCCTTTTTTTCAGATACATCACCATCGGAGACCCTCTTCCAGCCAATGTCACTGATTTCAAAGATGATCCCATTTATCAAGCTATGAAAAATACGACATTGAAATATGTGAAAAGCATCAAGAAGAAGCTTTATATTCTGGATGCGATACCTAGAATTTATGGAGGAAATATTGGAAAAATTGGGGATTTGTTGAAGGAAAAGAAGACAATGGAGGAGATTGATGTGAGTTTGGGGAAGAAGGATTTTGAAGATTCAGAATCTAGGATTCAGGATTCAGAAGCTGAAAATCTAAAATTTATTTGGAAAAACTGAAAAAAAATTTGAGAAAAGCGCTCAAAAATGTGAAAAATGTGCATTTTTTTGGTAAGGGATTTTTTGAAAATAAAAAAAGAGCATTTTTGATTTATTGATAAGGCCAGTGATATCATTCATAAATGTCTCAGTCGAGAATTAATTTTTAAAAAATTCAAAAAATTTTCTGTGGCTTTTGAAACATTTTTTTTTCTAAAAAATTTTTTTTTCGGAATTTTTCATTTTTTTGGGATTTACTGATACACTGATATCATTGATAAAATTTTTAAGCGAATTTTTAATTTTCAAAAAAATTCTGTGATTTTTGAAAAATTCATTTTTTCAAAAAAAAAATTTTTTTTTTTGAATTTCCAATTTTATTCGGGATTTACTGATAAGGTCGTTGATATCATTGATAGCATTTTTTATCAAGTTTTTAATTTTCAAAAAAAAAGTGTGATTTTTGAAAAATTCATTTTTTCAAAATTTCTTTGGTTCATTGATAAGTTCCCTGATATCATTGATAACATTCTTTATCAATTTTTAATTTTCAAAAATTTTTTTTTTCAAAATTCAAGAAAATCAAAATTTTGATTTTTCTTCGATTTTTCAAACATTTGATTTTAGCATTTTTAAATCAATAACTAATTTTTTCGGCTCAAAATTTTTTCTAAACTCTTTGAAACATTATTATTAGTATTATTCATTTATTTTTCGAATTTACTGATAAGGGTTCACTGATGATTGATCAGATGGTGGCTAATCTAACACTAATTTTTCTTTATTCGAAAATTTTTGAAGACCTCTCGAAACAGTTTTTTTCAAGAAAAATTTATTTTTCGATTTTTTGAAATTTTTTATGGATTCACTGATACGGTCACTGATATCATTGATAACGTTCTGTTGATCTTAACACTAATGTATTTTCAACTCCAAAATTTTTTTTGAACGTTTTGAAACATTAATTTTTCTACAAAATTTTTTTTTTGGAATTCTTAAAATTTCTTGATATACTGATAAGATCACTGTTATCACTGATAAAATTTTTAAAAAAATTAAATCAAATTTCAATTTGAAAAATTTGAAAAAAAAAATTTGAACAATTTTTTTCAAAATCTTTCCAGAATCCTGGCTTCAGAATCCCTCTAGAACCCTCCAGAATTCCTAAATCTTGGATTTCAGAATCCCCATGACCTCTCAAATTCTCCAAAACTCTTATTTCAATTTTCCAGAAGACTCTAATCGACCTCTCCTTCCCGGAACACTATGAAATGGCCCGTCGCCGCCATGCTCAACTCATCAAGGAATGCCAGGGAAAATGTGTCCTCGTGGACTACAAACCCGATCTCTTCGACAATTCCACAAATACTTTTCGTTATTTTGATAAGCAGGGATTCTCTTTTTTTACGGGAATTAATCACATGTCCCCACATGGTTTAGAGCGTGTTAGACATGTTTGGAGGGATATTTGTAGAAAGTTGTGATAAAAATAAATTTGAAAAAAAAATGAACAAAAAATGTTTTTCTGAACTTTGTGATAGTGAAAATTGATCAATTTCGCATCAATTTTGATCGATAAGATGTGCAATCGATAGGAAATTTTCTCCTCTACAATTTTCCAGTTGATCAAAAATTGATATCTCTTCTCCTTATGAAGTTATCATCAATTTTCTGAAATGTTATGTTTTTTGGCTTAAAATTTGGGATTTTACTGATGACTTGATAAGGAGTGAAGATAACGGAAAGTGATCAATTACAAAGTTGTAGAGGAGCAAATTTCCTATTGATTGAACATCTTATCAGTCAAATTTGAGCTAGAATTGGCTGTTTTTGAAAAGTTTGAAATTTCTCAAAAATAAAAATTCTTCTAAATCCCTCCGATGGCTGCATTCCTGCGCTAGTGCTCTAGCTCATGCCTCATAAATAATACATAATCTCCATTTCCAATTCTCATGAAGCAGAAGCCCTATTTTGTTGGCCAGCTCTCGGAGCTCACACCCCATAATCTCCATATCCCTCTGCTCACATGCTCTTCTTGCAATCCGGCTCTCGGAGCACACCTTCTGCTCATGACCCTCTCCTCTAATCCTAATCCATGCCGACTCTTTCCTACCTGCCCGTGCCGGCCGGCTCTCGGAGCTCTAATCTCTTAAGCCCCGCCCCCTTTTGGCTCTTCCCGTCCAACTCCATCTTCCCTTCATTCCCCAATTCCCCCCGGTCGCCAGAAGGTGACCTCTTTATGATTTCTCTGATGTTCCTTATTTGATTTTTTTATATTTTGATTTTTTGATTACTGGTAGTGATTTATTCATTTCAATGGGTATTTTGAGTAAGTTTCAAGTAAATTTCATAGAAAAACCAGGCATTTTTCAGTTAGCAATTTGTGCAACTCCACAGTTCGAGCCATAGAAGCATGCGTCATCCAAGTTGAAAAGGTTAGTTTGGGTCTCGAAGCGAAAATGAGAAATTTTGCCTTTTTTTTCAAATTTCAAGTCTAATTATATGAAAAATTCAGAGAAAAATCAGGTCATCGTGCTTGTCTTCATCGCTTCCGTATGGTGAACTCCTTCATCGTCGTCCTCATCGGTAGAAGGTAAGAGTTGGGTTACTGTAGTCAAAAACGAACTTCAAATTTTAAATTTTTTGATAAAAATGTAAAAAAATCAGCATCTTTACTATTATTAAACGACAAATTCTGTGTGTTTGTCTGTCTGTCCGTAAGTGTGTCTGTCCGCAGCGTTTTCTCAGCAACTACTCGACCATTTTCGTCGTTCCTTCGCAGAGGAGTCAGGAATGCTCCTCGCATGGTGCACTAGCAGTTGATAAGGGATCCTTATTCTGTGAACCGAACAGGAGCGCATATCATGCGTTTCAGGCCCCTTTTCCAAGGTTCATTTCTAAAAAAACCTATGTCGGCCACGTTCAATTTTTGAATTTCGCGCTTTTCGACGTGAGGAAAGAAGAACCGGAGCCGAAGGCGACGGTTTGAACCGCCGAAGGCGGAAAACCAGGCGGGGGAGACGGCGTGAGCCGTAGCCACCCGCCTGGTATTTTGTAAATGAATTTTTGGGAATTAAAAAATTGGATTTTCTGATAAGGATGCGGTTACTTGTCAATTATTAATTTTTCAAAAATTCAAAAAAAAATTTCTGTGGTTTTTGAAACATTTTTTTTGGAATTTTTTAAAATTTTGTTCGGACTACCTGATAATGTCATTGATAACATTTTTTATCAATTTGTTTCAATTTTTTAAAATTTGGGAAAAGAATTCAAAAAAGGAAAAAAAAATTGTTTTTCGAAAAAAATTTTTTTTTGGAATTTTCATAATGTTTTTGGATTCACTGATCACTGATATCATTTTTTATCAATTTTTTTTATATTCCAAATTAGTATTTTGAAAAATTCGAGTTTCCCGAAATTTGAGCATTTTTCAGAAAAAGGAAAAAGATCATCATCCTTCTGATCGTTGCCGCCGTATAGTGCACGTTTCTCTACTCATCCTCGTCGATAGAAGGTAAAAGTTGGGTTACTGTAGCAATAAAATCATGTCAAAAACAAAATTCCATGTGAAAAATTTGAAAAATTTGAATTTTTTCCTCTCTCTTTTGATTTTTCAACTTTTTCTCAAAAACTAGTAATACAATCACTATTTTTTATATTTTTCCCAAATAGCCCTTTATTTTGCGGTCATTTTCGTTTTTTTACTGACCTAAATTTGTCGGGCCATTTTTGAGAAACATTTTTTTAAAGATAGAGCACTTTTTAAATTTAAAAAATTTTTTTTTAGAACCAAATCATCAGGAGATCTACAACTTTAGTTGTCGATGCTTTGAGCTTTGTAATTTTTATTTTTCATTTTTATTTTTATTATTCTCAGAATTAAAAAAAATTTTTCGTCAGTTCACCATAAACTCTTTCACAAGAGACCCTAATCATTGCACGTCATGAATTGACATGAATCACTGATAACTGATAAGCACGTATTATACGGGAAAAGGGTGAAACCAACCCAATGTTTGCCCAGTTTTCCCTTATCAGTCCTCTCATTCAGTTTCCAGTCCTCTTTTCTTCTTGACGACTTTCATTGTAACCTTTTTTTGACTTACATCAATTTCAAACCACTTGAAAATAGCCAATTCTAGCTCAAATTTGACTGATAAAATGTGCAATCGATAGGAAATTTGAAGCTCTACAATTTTTCAGTTGATCACTTTTTGCTCTCTTCACTCCTTATCAAGTTATCAGGGAAATCCCAAAGTGAAACATAAAGTTTAGAGCCAAAAGGATAAGCTTGCAGAAAATCAGTGATAACTTGATAAGGAGAGGAGATATCAAATTTTGATCAACTGCAAAGTTGCAGAGCTTTAAATTTCCTATTGATTGCACATCTTATCAGTCAAATTTGAGCCAAAATTGAATTTTAGAGATTTTTTGAAAAAATGTCAAAAAAAATTTTCGGGATTTCACTGATAACTTGATAAGGAGGGGAGATAGAGAAAAGTGATCAACTGGAAAGTTGTAGAGGAGACAATTTCCTATCGATTCCATTCCTTATCACTCAATTTAAACCCAATTTCAGATGGAAAAAGGCTTTGAAACCACTCCAGTCTACCCAGTCTCCACGGTGCCCGTGTCCACGGCCCCTCCACCGTACACCGTGGGCACTGGCGCGGCTCCAGTGACTGTTGAGATGCAGCCAGTGGTAGTACAGCCGGTTTATGTCGGAGGAGTGCAGAGTATGGGACAACCGACGATTCAGACGGTGCATACGACGACGGTGGTGGTGGCAGTTAAGCATGTGGAGTACGATCATCCGTATTTGGAGTTTTGCCCGAGATGTCAGGTTAGTTGTGGGTTTCTGGGCTTTTGGGAATAGATTTCAGGCATTTAGGCCTAAATTTCAAGCTTTTAGGCCTAGATTTCACACTTCAAGTCAGAACTCTTTGTGTTTCATGAAATTTTGAAAATATGGGACAATTTTGGATTAGTGATTTGTGAGAGTTTTGAGTATCTGTCAAATTTCGTTCTTTACCTGAAACAATATTGATAAACATTTTTTTTTGTGATTTTTTGAGCATAAGAGTATACATTATCACTCCAATTTTTGATTAGGAGCTTATCAGTTTGGCTCATGAAATTTTAGTTTGTGCACGTATTTTTTTGAAAGTTCAAGTAACAAAAATTCCCTCGGAATAATAATTAGACATTGGAGCTAGAAATTTGATGACTTTTTGAAACCGGAATTTCGAATTGAACTGGAGTTTGCACCTCAAAATTTCGAGATTGGCGGGTAGGATATCTCGCAGCGAAAACTACAGTAAGATTTGCATTTTTCCAGTGATGGAAATCTTACTGTAATTTTCGCTGCGAGATATCCTACCCGCCAATTTCAAAATTTTGAATGCAAACTCCTTCGATTGATGGACTAGTATTTCATAACATTTCACAATACAACATTTTTTCGAAACAGAAAAAAATGAAGAGAAAATGAGAAAAATGAAGAATGTACCAGCTGAAAATTGTAAAATTCAGAAAAATTTGATATTTTTTTTACTGTTCCAAAATTATTTTTTCTAAAACATTCTATCGACTGATATTGTTCCGTAGCAGATTTTACAATCAGTTCTTTTATTCAATTAAAAACTTGCCAGCGGGATTTTGGAGCATCGTACCTTGATACCCTTTTTTGTCTGTTTCAAAACTAGCACTTCACTTTTCAACATTATCATCTAGGCAATAACACTATTTCACACACCCGATTTTCAACATTTTTTTCCAAAACTTGGGACCGATTTTTCTCTTCGTCCTAGTCTACCCCTCCGGGATTTCGGAGCATCGTACCTACCAACTAAATTTATACCCTTTTGTACTGTTTCAAGACTCTAAAATATCATTTTGATCATCAGAATTTAGCCAGTTAGGTTTTGCTTCATTCGGCGCTCATTCAAGCCCATTCAGTTCAGAAAACTTTTCCGGGATTTCGGAACATCGTACTGAATTTCTTTGTGCAGATAGCAAAAAGTTGTCTACTGCAAACTTGTTGGAAATTTTGTGTAGATCATTTTTGTAGTTTACAACTTTTTTCGTACTTCACTCCTAACCGAGATAAAAACACCGGGATTTCGGAGCATCGTACCAAACCCCCTAACTCCATTTTTCCAGACCTCCGTCACAACCCGTTGTGTCCATAGCACCGGTGGCTGCTGGTGGGCCATCTTCATCATCGGATGCTTCGTCTGCTGGCCCATTTGGTTCTGGTTGTGCTGCAACTCATCCAAGGACGTTCAACACTTTTGCCCCAACTGTGCCACTATGTTGGCTGTTAAGAAACGCGGATGTTAATTTAATTTGACTGGAATTGACTTATGATTGGTAAAACTTGAACTCTGGGAAAAAAATATATATGAATAAATGTGTATTTTGGGAAAATTTTTATTTTTAAATTTTTTGAAAAAAAATTATTTTTTTATTTTTTGCTGCTGAAGCGAGGTAGAACTCTTTCAATTGATATCTGAAAATTTTAAATTTTTTTTAAATTAAAAAACATTTAGCTTACTTTTTAAAAAATCAATTTTTTGGCTGAGATTGCCAGAAGTATGCAGATTTTTTTCTGATTGGAGCTGGGGAATGAACATTGCAACGAGTCTTGGGTTCGCACCAGCATTGGCACCTACAGTAGCTGACTTTTAATCATAACTCGGCTCAAAATGGTCCGTTTGAGCTCAGCTTTGGACATGTTGTACCTGAGTGAACTAGACATATGGGAAAAATTTTTTGTGTTGATTCATCAAAATTCAGATGAGGGACGTCATCTGAAATTTTGGAAACTGAAAAATGAAAAAGTTTAAATTTTTTCTGAAATTTTTCTGAATTTTTTCAGAAAGTCTCAATAATGCCAAAATGTACTCTAGTGTTCATAGAAACACCATAAAAATTTTTGTGGCGAAATATAAAATTTGAAATTTTTTATGATTTTTTGAAAATTTCGGGTCCTCTGACCAAATTAGCACTAAAAAGTCGAAAAGTTCAAAAAATCATAAAAAATTTCAAACTTGATATTTCGCCACAAAAATTTTTGGGGTGTTTTTATGAATACTGGAGTACATTTTGGCATTATCTAGACCTTCTGAAAAAATGCAGAAAAAATTTGATTTTTTTTTCATTTTTCAGTTCCCAAAATTTCAGATGACGTCCCTCATCTGAATTTTGATGAATCCTCACAAAAAATTTTTCACATATGTCAGGTCATCTTAGGTACAACATGTCCAAAGCTGAGCTCAAACGGACCATTTTGAGCCGAGTTATGATCAAAAGTCTGGATTGTATTCTCACCGTGAATCAACGTTCCCAAGTACTCCAGAGTCTCCTTCGAAGGGATGAACCAAGCATCATACTTGATCTGCTCGATTCTTTCCTCCTTCTTCTTTTCATCCTCTGCAATGCAACCCTGTAAGGAATCAAAGTTATTACTGATAACTTATCAGTGAGACCGTCCTGTACCTCACCTCTGCAGTGTGTTCAAATTGCCCTGGACGCTCCACGTGTTCCCGTCAGTTAAAAAATTAGGTGACTTTTTCTAAAAATCAACTATTTGCTGGCCATCGGGAGAACGATGACGACCGATTTTTCAAAATCTGAAAATTTTGAAAATTTTCAATTTTTTCTGAAATTCTATTGTTTTCGCTTCAAGACCCAAGCATCCTAATGGAATTCCTTTGAAAAAAACTCACTTTTTTCTAATTCAAAAAAATTTTCAAAAAAATTTAAAAAACTGTCCAATTCAAATCGGATCGGAGTCGTTCACCTGGAAAAATTCAAAATTTTTATAAAAATAAAAAATATTATTTTTTTTACTCACACTTATCCATTTCTTCCATTGTAATTTGGTGAAGTAGAAGTCTGGAAAAATGAAAAAAAAATTAATTTTTAAAATTCAAATTGACGGGTAGGATATCTCGCAGCCAAAACTAGTGATGCAAATCTTACTGTAGTTTTCGCTGCGAGATATCCTCCAATTTCAAAATTTCTCATTTTCGCTTCAAGACCCAAACTAACCTTTTCAACTTGGATGACTTATGCTTTGATGGCTTGTTCAGCACTCGAACTGTATGGTGGAATTTGGAACTAAAAAATCCCTGGTTTTTCTATGGAATTTACTTGAAACTTACTCAAAATACCCATTGAAATGTATAAATCATTACCGGTATCAAAAAATCAAATAAACATCAGAGAAATCATAAAGAGGTCACCTTCTGGCGACCGGGGGGAATTGGGGAATGAAGGGAATATGGAGTTGGACGGGAAGAGCCAAAAGGGGGCGGGGCTTAAGAGATTAGAGCTCCGAGAGCCGGATGGCACGGGCAGGTATGAAAGAGCCGGCACGGATTAGGATTAGAGGAGAGGGGCAGGGAGCAGAAGGTGCCGGGGTGCTCCGAGAGCCGGATGGCACAGAGAGCAGGTGAGCAGAGGGATATGGAGATTATGGGGTGTGAACTCCGAGAGCTGACCAACGAAAGACCAAAAGATTTCCAGGCTTCCAGGCTTCCAGGCTTATAAAAGGCTCCATCCAGGGACTATGAGAGGGGTACTTGCTCCAAATGAGCTCTAAATCTTGAAGATTTTCTGGTACTGGAGCTCTTTTTCTGGTTTTTTCTGATAAATATTGAATTGTGAACTCTTGTATTTCCTGACAAATCACTTATTGAGCAAGTGAAACGGAAATTTGTCCTACTTCTCCAAAAAAATCATATTTTTTGGAGCTGATAAAGTGATAAAGACAAAAGTTTGCTGATGATGAAAAATATCTAGTTTTAGTACACTCATTTGGAAAACTAGTTTCCAGAGATAGATGTTATTCATTGGAAGGGTTGTGAAACAAGGAATTTTGTGAAAGTCGATGTTCCTGAATGTTGAGACTGCATTGGATGAATTTAAATTTGCTTGACATTTCTGGTCAAATTGAAACTGCAATAAAAATCTGAAAATTTCTTCGTCCCAAGCATTACACATTTGGTTACTTGCTTTGTGATGAAGATTTTTTGAAACTGCAGTCTTTTTTTCTCAATATGATTCAATATTGTGTAGATACATGCTTCCTGGATTGAAATTGATCGCTTATCACTTTATCATTTTCCCTATTTTTATCTATTCGATCATTCTGAAATATCGCTCCCCTACATCATCCCCCCTTGAAACAGCACAAACATCCATTGACGTCAATGGAATTATTCATGAGGTAATGTGAAGAAGAAGAAGCTAAAAATACCCGTCAATTCCTAGTGACTAAAATCTCCCCAATCCCTATGATAATCCCTTCTTGAAACGGAAACCGAACATTCATTGACGTCAATGGGATTAGAGCCCAAAATCTTGAAAGTGATAAACTTCTGGTGCCAGGGTGCTTCGAAAAGAAAAAAGCAGAGAATTCGGATTAAAGGAATGCTCCACCCTGCGTTTTCAAAATTCAAATTTGAATTTCAAAATTTTCGCGCCAATTTGACGAAAATTTCTAAAAATCCACAATTTGCATGTTTTTTGAATGTCAGATGCTGAACTTAGTCATAAAATACAGTTTTCATGCGTTTCCAGTCGATTTTGCAGTCTGCGCACTTGCCACGTCGCCGAAAACGGAAACTATTTTTCAAACGCGGCGGTGTTTTCGCGCGCTTTTTGGTGCGCACCAAAAAGCCCGCGCGGTTTGAATTTGAATTTCGGTCACACAAAAATGCGATTTTTCCCGAAACTAAAGCGTTTTTCGCCAAACAAACGATGAAATGGGAATAAGGAAGGCAAAATTAACTCATTTTTGTAAAGATCAGCCAAACTTTGGAATAGGGTGGAGCATTCCTTTAAAAGAGCGGTACGGTGGCTGGAGATCATTGTATGTTTGCGGCTAGAGAAGTTGGGAGACATTTGGGAAGATGATGAACTGATTCGAGTGATAATGGAATGTTTTGTACAGGAATGTATTTCATTGACAGTAAAGCGAATCATGAGAGAAATACAAAAGTCTTATGGACATTTTGAAATAGGTTTTTAAAAACCTTGATGGGAATTTCTGGAAAAACAGAGTATTTGGGCAAGAAATGATATTTTTCAGAAATTTTGAAGAAATATAAACAGATTTTGGAGAATTTGTCGTATTATCAGTAAATCTTGAAACAGTATCACTATCATCTTATCAATGCTTATCCCCAAACTCCAAATTACTTTTTTCTCCGGGAATCCAGTGAAATTCAAATTTTATCAGTCCTAAGTCTGTTTAGTCTATCATACAGGTGAATAGTCGGTTTAATTGACATTTTTCTGAAACTTAATTTTTTTTTTCTTTTTGTTTACACTATTTTTTCAGAGTTCTTTTTCAAATTTCCCTAAACTTTCTAGGAAGAATACACATATCAGCAAGTCCCTCCTTCCCCCCTACATCATTCCCCTTTGAAACAGCAAAAACATCCATTGACGTCAATGGAATTATTCATGAGGTCATGTGAAGAAGAAGAAGATGAAAATATCCACAAACAGCCTTTGAACCAGTGACTATAGTCCCTCAATCCCTATAATAATCCCTTCTTGAAACGAAAACCGAGATTCCATTGACGTCAATGACAAGTGATTATTATAATCATATGCTTCGGGGGGATTAGGAGATTATGGAATGAAGTCATGCGAGATGATGGCTATTTTGGGAGAGATTTCAGATTTTGGTCTTCTGAATCTTGATGTCACGGAGGCTAAGAAGAAGCTGATAAGAAAAACCGAGGCTGGCACAGTTTAGAGGAAGGCCATAAGCTTCAGGTGCCAAGTGTTGAAACCAAAAAAATGGAACGTTACAGCGAATCCTTCTTCCAGAAATCCAATTTCTCGACAACTTGAAACAGGGATACATTTTGAACGATTCTATCAGAATTTCTGGTTGGGGATGAAAACAGACGGAAAATCAAAACCATCAATTCTGCTTCGCTACATCACCCCATCTTGAAACAGTGGATCTGAAAATTGATTCAGCCTGGATTTCAAGCTTTCAGGCCTAGATTTCAGGCTTTCAGGACTACATTTCTTATCAGTCTATTATCAGTTCTGAATCTGAATCCATTGACGTCAATGGGATTAGAGTGAGCATTGGTCAAACAATCCCCCTATGATAATCCCTGGTCCATTTGATGTCAATCCCTTATCACATGACTAGTGATTATAGTCATGTTTGGCTCTTTTTGGAAAAATTCTGATTTTGGTCTTCTGAGTCTTGATGTCATGGTGGCTAGAGATAAGGTTTGATAAGAAGAGAGAAATTTTTTCAAAGGATTAAAATTTTGAAAAATGTGAAAAATTTCAGAAAATTTTGAAAGAGTAAAATTTTTTCTTTTTTTCTGTTTTTTCTACTGATTATTATTTGATATCCCACTGATTTTCAAAATAAAAATCATTTGAATTAATAATTAGAATTTTTATTATTATTTAAAAAACAATTATTTCAGCAATGTAGGTGCTCTGGTGACAATTCTGTTTTTTTCTGAAAATTTAATTTTTTTTTCAAATTTTCTGTATTTTTTAAAAAATTACCTGAATTTTACTTGGAGTGATTGGGAAATTGCAGTTTTCGGTTGTATTTTTATTTTTCTGAAAATGTAATTTTTCAATTTTTAAAAAATTAAAAAAAAATTTTTTGACTTACCTAATTTTTTTCTTATTTTTCTACTGGTACGACACGGTGCAGAACGAATGGATGTATTTTAGTTCTATATCTTAAATCTGAAAAAAATTTAAATTAATTTTTTCAAATTTTTTAAATTACCTAATTTGGAGTGGCCGGCGAGTTGCATTTTGGACTGATTTTCTGAAATTTTTTTATTTTTTTATTTTTCTGAAAATTTTTTTTGACTTACCTATTTTTCTACGCATCCAGGAGTAGCTCGAGTTCGTAATTCAATTCTAGTTTTTCAAAAAAAAAATCTGAAATAAAGGAAAAAAATTTTTTTTTTGAAATTTTAATCTTTTCCTTACTTTTCTATTTTACATAAGCATTCTCATACTCTACTCTATTGAAATTGTTTTCTATCTGAAATTAATCAATTTTTATCATTTTTTAGTCCAAATTCAACTCACTTCTCTATTTTTCTGCCTGGTCTCGCGTTTTCGAACTCGAATTTTTCAAATTTTTTTCTACCTAAAATTTCATCAATTTTAATTAATTTTCAGACCCAATTTATGTAACTCACTTTTCTAATTTTCTGCCTGGTCTCGCATTTTCGTAGTCTAAATTTTCAAAAAAAAAATGTTTTCTACCTAAAATTTATCATTTTTTATCATTTTTCAGACTCAACTCAACTCACTTTTCTACTTTTCTGCCCGGTCTCGCGTTTGCGTATTCGAACTTCTAAACATATTTCCTACCTGAAATTTTCTAATTTACAATTATTTTTCAGACCCAATTCAACTCACTTTTCTATTTTTTCTGTCCAAAAAATCGATGGCTCGTTCGAAATTTTCAAAAAATCAATTTTTCTACTTAAAATGGACCAGTTTTTTAAAATAAAGTTTTGGTTATTTTCACTCACTTTTCTATTTTTTTTTTGGAGTTCACATCATTACAAAAGCATAAAAAAAATTTTTCTACCTAAAATTCACCAAATTTTCATGAATTTTTGGTTATTTTTACTCACTTTTCTATTTTTTCGGAGTTTGTTTCCGGCTTAGTAGTCAATTTTTTAAAAATATTTTGAATTTTTTCTAACTGAAAAAATAGAGGAGATTTCATTAGTTTCACAAAAAAAACTCACCTATTTTCTAAAAAATCCAAAAAATAATTAAAAAAAAAAATTTTAAACGTCCTCAATATTTTTGAAGTCTTTCACCTAAAAAATTGGTTTAAAAAAAATCAAGATTTTTTTTTCAAAAAAAACTTACCTCTATTTTTTAAAAATTTTATTTTCTAAAAAACTCATTTGCTTTGAATATTTGAGAGTCGTTTAACTGAAAAAAATGATTTTTTTTTAATTATAGATTTGTCCCTAAAAAAGTTACCTATTTTTCAAAAAATTGTGATGGTAATACCCATTAATAATCATTTAAAAAAATACCAGTAAATCAAATAAAAATAAAAATTATAAACATCAGGGAAATCAGGAGAAGTCACCTTCTGGCGACTGGAAAACTGAGAAAATGAGCATTTTTCTGGGTTTTATATGGGGGAAAAGGGGGCGGAGCCTAGAGAAGATCAAAAGATCAAACAACATTGGCATGAGAGCAGGGGATTGGGATTTGGAAAAGAGCATGGAAGGGGCTTCTGGGAAGAGAAAAGTGATAAGGATTAGTGATAAGGGTTTGAAAAGAGATTTGGAAAGGATTTAAAAAAGGGATTATAGAGGAAATTGAGATTTTTGATGGGAAATGAGAATTATCACTCGGAGATTATGGTTATGGTCCATAACTTATGGATATGGAAAGTGTGAAATGGAAGGAATTGAGGATTTGGGTGAACTATGGAAAAAAGGGAACATGGAGACCATAACTGTACATAGAAGTAGAGATTCTGGGGTAATTGGAGTTTTAGCTCACCAGATAGATGACGAAAATCCAATGAAATCTGTGGATTTGGATATGGGGAATGTGAAGCAGTGATAAGGATAAAGATAGGGATTTTTGGAAAGGATTTGAAAGAGGGATTATGGAGGGCATTGATATCATTCAGCTGGAATTGATATGAGAACTACTTGGAGATTTGATGGATGTGGATATGGAATATGTGAAACGGAAAGAATTGAGAAATTGGGTAAGCTAGAGTACCTGGGAGTCCATTGACAACTGCTTTTGAGAACTGTAGAAGTGGGAAAGGTAAAACTGTGAATTTGAGAGATTTTGGAGCAATTGGAGTAAGTTGGCGCGAAACGATCACCTCGAAAATGATTACTGGATTAAATGGATCTGAATATGGGATGTGTGAAACGGAAGGAATTGAGAATTTGGGTGAATGAAGCTTATTGTCAGCTGATTTTTAGAGCTGTACATAGAAGTAGAGGTTCTGGAACGATTGAAGCAAATTGATTTTTATCGTTCGACCGACGGAACAACAATGAATTCTGTGGATTTGGATATGGGGAGTGTGAAACGGAAAGTGTTCAATAAAGGAGGTGGAGGATTTTTTATTGTGATATTTAGTTACGATAAAGACGAATTGTTTGACTGGATTAGTGAAGGTGAATATGGAGAATGTGAAACGGCAAATTTTTGAAATATAGAATGTGTTTTCAGCAGTTTTTGAGAGGTTTTGGAGAAATTGGAGAAAATGTGTACAGGACGGACGGAAATAACGATGACGAAGCTCTGGTGGAATAGAACGAAACGGACATTGGGATTGTGAAACAGAGAAGCCAGAAAGCCTGGAAGCCTGGAAGCCTGGAAGCCTGGAAGCCTGGAAGCCTGGAAGCCTGGAAGCCTGGAAGCCTGGAAGCCTGA
>LR539888.1:349778-406433 GCA_900536315.3 Caenorhabditis becei | reverse complement strand
GCCTGGAAGCCTGGAAGCCTGGAAGCCTGGAAGCCTGGAAGCCTGGAAGCCTGGAAGCCTGGAAGCCTGGAAGCCTGGAAGTTGGCTAATGATTGAGGATGCCCTCGGCTAATAAACTACCGTAACCCTGTGGCTCAATGAGATAGGTTTTTCAGTTTCAGCCTGTTCACATGTACATATTTCTGATCAATAAAGTTCGCGATGAACCGTTGGATTTTGCGACAAATACGCCCCATTGACAGTTTTCAAATGCTCCCAGCTGACGGGAATTTTACGATCTTGAACTTTATCTTTGATCTTATCACTCCCCCTATCAAGAACCCAGTAACCAAAAATCATGACCTAGATTCTCTTTACTTCTCTGTTTCAACTTTTCCACTTCTATTCCCAAACTAACCCCTTTTCTAGTGATGCGTAAGCTTCTGCAAGTTCGCTCCACTGCCAAATGCGTTCCCACTCAAAAAAACATAACACAAAAACCAAATTTATCTAGAATTTTTCAAAAAACACAAAAAATGCTCCTCTGATGTCGACGGGAAGTTGTTTTGACCCATTCTCTGGAAAATTGGAATTATTTCAAGATACCGTAAAACCTCTATTAGAAGGGCGCCTCTAATAGAAGGGCGCCTCCAATAGAAGGGCACTTGGAGAAGGCTCACGGAAAATAGAAGGGCAGCCTCTAATAGAAGGGCACTTCCATGGGGAGGAGCCTGTTTTCACCCGTTTTTAGCCATTTTCGGCCGTTTTTTTGTGCATTTTTGCTTGATTTTGGGCTATTTTTTCCCAACAAAAGTGTTTGAAAAATAGAAGGGCAGCCTCTAATAGAAGGGCGCCTCCAATAGAAGGGCGTCCGGGAGAAGCTGTTGAAAAATAGAAGGGCATGCCCTTCTAATAGAGGTTTTACGGTAAGCTTCTGGTTATCGTAACATACTCTTTTCAATACGTCCCTGCTTTCTTCAAAACCTTCGATGTTTCCGTTCGTTGGGCAGCTATCTGAAAAATGGGAATTTTTTAGGTACAGTAACCCAATACAAGGTACAGTAACCCAGAATCTTATTCATAGTTACAGTAACCTAGAGTAGTATTGCTACAGTACCCTAGCCCCTTATACATAGCTACAGTACCCAGAATCTTTTAGACAGCTACAGTAACCTAGAGTCTCTTAGCTACAGTAACTCTCTGAACACCTAACCTTTCATCGTTCCTGATCGTCTGTTGGAAGTTGTCCTGTGCATGGTCATCCGGTGTAATCTGAAAACCAAGAGCTACAGTAATCCCACACATGTTACAGTAACCCAGAATCTTATAGCTACAGTAAGCTGAGACATTCTAGTTAAAGTAAGCTAGAACAAGGTACTCGAACATAGAGTATTATAGCTACAGTAACCTTATGTTAGACTAGGTACAGTACCCCAAAACTTTGTAAACAGGTACAGTAACCCATAATCATATTGCTACAGTACTCCAAAATTTCATAGACAACTACAGTAACCTAGGGTCTTGTAGTTACATTAATCCAATGAATGTTACAGTAACCCTCTAGACACCTTACCTTCCATCGTCCCCTTTAGCTACGAGTGTTGAAATACATATGATTTTGGCAATCTGGTCTGAAAAATTGACCCATTTTCAGAGTTTATAAAAACATAAAACTCACACTTTTTCGCGGAAGCTGCTGGAGCTGGAAGTGGGATCGGAGCAAGTGGATCTTGAACTGGTGCAGCCGGGATGATTGTATTTTGAATCACCGTCTGCTTCAGAAGTCATTGCAGCTGCAATGGCAGCCGCAAGACTGATCATCTCGTCTCGGTTTCTGCACCGATCTTCTACTCGCCTATCACGTTCTGAAAATTCAATGGTTTTCATTATTTAGACTTTCGCTTCGAGACCCAAACTAACCTTTTCAACTTGGCCTGCACAGTTCGTTTTTGCAGAAATGGTCCGGGCAGTGTGGGTCGGATGAAACTGTAAAATGCCTGGTTTTTCTATGAAATTTACTTGAAACTTACTCAAAACACCCATTGAAATAAATAAATCATTACCAGTATCAAAAAATCAAATAATCAAAAAGTCAAATAAACATCAAAGAAATCATGAAGAGGTCACCTTCTGGCGACCGGGGCGAATTGGGGAATGAAGGGAAGATGGAGTTGGACGGGAAGAGCCAAAAGGGGGCGGGGCTTAAGGGATTAGAGCTCCGAGAGCCGGCCGGCACGGGCAGGTATGCAAGAGCCGGCACGGATTAGGATTAGAGGAGAGGGGCGTGAGCAGAAGGTGGCGGGGTGCTCCGAGAGCCGGATGGCACGGGCAGGTACGGATTAGAGGAGAGCAGGTGAGCAGGGTTTGGAGAGAGCTCCGAGCAGAAGGGGATTAGTATAATCAGAAGCATAGGAGAAGGCTTTTGCTTCATTGGAGCTCCGAATGGCAGGCTTCCAGGCAGCACATCGGCGCTTATGAGCATTTGATGACTTGGAACCCTGAAATCGGGTGAATATCTTGTAAACGAACATAGATGGGGTAAAGTGATCAACTGATACCTTTATCAACTTGAAATTTGCAACATTTTATCAGTTGACAACTTTTCCGTATCACTGATAGCTTTTGAGTTATCACTGATTGGAAAAAGGTCAATTGAAAACAATCAAAAAGTGGGATTCAGTTAGAAATCCATTGATAACTTGAGAAGCAGTGAAGATGAAGGAAAGAGATGAACTGATAAAATGATGAGCAATAAATTTGCAACATTTTATCAGTTGACAACTTTTCCGTATCACTGATAACTTTTGAGTTATCAAGTGATAAACTTTCCATCATCCCACCGCGCCTCAAAGGCTTCCAGGCTTCCAGGCTTCTCGAGGATTCCGGGCCAAAAGCTCAAATTTCAGGACTCAGGCTTTGGGCTTCTCTTAAGCCGACGACGAGAACCCAAGACTTCGAGCTTCTGAATCCAAGGCCCCAAATCATCCCCAAGCTCCAAACCCTCTAAAAATCCAGTTGCCGTAAAACCTCTATTATAAGGGCACCCAATAGTTTGACTTTGAGCTTCACTATCTCAAAAACTAGAAGAGTTATCAAAAAGTTGTCAACTGCAAAGTTGTAGACCAAGATTAGAACTACAACTTTGCAGTTGACAATTTTTTGATAACTCTTCTAGTTTTGGAGATAGAGAAGCTCAAAGTCAAACTATTGGGTGCACTTCTAATAGAGGTTTTACGGTACTCTTCTACTTCCCAACTTCCCCCTTCTCGAGCCAATTGTCATCTGATTCTGATTCCCGAGGACCCTAGAGTATTCTGACCCCTCTCCCAACCAAAAAACCCCAAAATTCAAAATCAAAATCAGGAATTTTATTAAAAACAAAAAATGGAATAATTGGTCCTTGACGGTCTTCGCAGTGATTGGTCGTCTGGTGCATGGCTGAAAATCGAGATTATTTATGGTTTTTGGATCTAGAAAATTGAACATACCTTGAATACGCATTTGTCCTTAGAAAACCTGCTTCTTCTTTCCTCGGTTTCCCGACCATTTTATTGATGGATGTTTTCTGGAATTTTTTTTTTGAATTTGGAATTTTTTTCTAGATTTTTTTTCTAGGAGGTCAAAACTGAAAATTAAGCCTTGACAACTCAAAAAAGTTTCCCTTATCACCTTATCACTCACCACCAAACCATTCATCTCAGATATCGACGAAGGGTGGACTTTCTAGTTACTTCTAGCAGCAGTTTGCGTTCATCTGAAAAAAAAATTATCATTTTTTTTAAATTTCATTTTTTTTCTGACCTTTTTTGAGCCCATTTAACAAAATCTAACGGCAAAACCACAGGAGCATATTTTCATCTTTCTTTCCTGAAAATGTATTGATAGAAGGACACCCAATAGTTTGACTTTGAGCTTCACTATCTCAAAAACTAGAAGAGTTTTCAAAAAGTTGTCAACTGCAAAGTTGTAGACAAAGATTAGAACTACAACTTTGCAGTTGACAACTTTTTGATAACTCTTCTAGTTTTTGAGATAGTGAAGCTCAAAGTCAAACTATTGGGTGTCCTTCTAATAGAGGTTTTACGGTAGGGGGACTCACTTTGAAGTCATTGCGTCTTTTCTCTCCGCTTTGTCTCCTCGGCGATTCGTTTTTCACGTTCCTTCTCACATTCTGAAAATTCAATGGTTTTCATTATTTAGAACATTGATCACCTTGTAGATCGGATCCACTAATTGCCGCTTTAGAGACTTCACCCACTCCAAATGGTAGGACCCTTTTCCGCTTGCCATGAACTGCTTCCACCTGAAAATATAGTTATAGCCAAATTTCAAAGCAATCAGATAATACCGGTAGACGCACGTTCTTCGCTTGCTTCTTTTTTGGCAGCTGTGGACCCGTACTTGTAGAACTCGGTTTCAACTGGAACATCCCTGGGTTTTCTAGGCAAATTACTCAAAACTTACTCAAAAGACCCATTGAAATGAATAAATCATTACCAGTAATCAAAAAATCAAAAAATCAATATAAAAGGTACATCAGAGAAATCATAAAGAGGTCACCTTCTGGCGACCGGGGCGAATTGGGGAATGAAGGGGAGATGGAGTTGGACGGGAAGAGCCAAAAGGGGGCGGGGCTTAAGGGATTAGAGCTCCGAGAGCCGGCCGGCACGGGCAGGTAGGAAAGAGCCGGCACGGATTAGGATTAGAGGAGAGGGGCAGGGAGCAGAAGGTGGCGGGGTGCTCCGAGAGCCGGATGGCACGGGCAGGTACGGATTAGTGGAGAGCAGGTGAGCAGGATATGGAGAGAGCTCCGAGCAGAAGGGGATTAGTATAGACAAAAGCATAGGAGAGGGCTTCTGCTCCATCGGAACTCCGAGTGGAGCACATGACAGGTTTCCATACTTCTTGAGGATTTTGGGCCCTAGGCTCAGGCTTCCAGGCTTCCAGGCTTCCAGGCTTCCAGGCTTCCAGGCTTCCAGGCTTCCAGGCTTCCAGGCTTCCAGGCTTCGATGGGTCTCGCCACGAAATTGGTTTCTGTCTGAAATACGGCTTCTGGACAAGGTTTTGACACTTTTCTGATGAAAATGAGTGAAATTTAACCATTTCCCACCGAATTTCAGCAGTTTTTACTGATTTTTGGGGAAAATTAGGTGTTTTTTGGAAAAAAGCATCAAAAAACCCAAAAAAGATGTCATTTTCTGGAAATATAGGTAGAAACTGATGGAAATTGCTGGGAACTTGTTGGGATGGTGTTTTCTTACCCATTTTCATCAGAAAAAGTGCCAAAACCTTGCTCAGAAGCCGTATTTCAGCCAGAAACCATTTTCGTAGCGAGACCCATCTGTGACTGCCCAAAAGAGCCAAATTCCAGTCGGATTGGCAGGCTTGAAGACAAAACTACAGTAACCCGATTGCGAAATCATTTCACATAGCGAAAATGACTCCCACTAGCCAATTCGTTATTTATTTATTCAAAAAACATTTTTTTCAATTTTTTTCAAATTTATTTATTTATTGCCCGATACTTGCAGAAGGCTATGTACAAAAAATTATAAAAAAATAAAAAAATAATAAATTACAAATAAATTAAATCCTTGGAACATCGAATGGAGTGACACTGAAAAAAATTTTTTTTTTTGAAACTGGAATTTTTTTTCTAGGTCAAAACTAAAAATTTGATCTTGACAACTCTAAAAATGTATTTCAAAATTTTCCCATTTTTCCTTATCACCTTATCACTCACCACAAAACCATTTATCTCAGATATCGACGATGAGGGGATTTTCCAATGGCAGCTTTGCGAGGCACCTTTCCAACTGAAATTTTTTTTAAAATTTTATTTTTTGAAAAATAAGAAAAGCTTACTTTTTTGAACCCATTTAACAAAATCTAACGGCAGGAGCATTCGATGTTGTACTTATCTTCATCTCCTGAAAATTCACTGATTAGTTGTTATCAATTGTTATCAAAACATACTTTGATCAGACACCCATCCTCGGATTTTGCTCTTCGCTTCGTTGACGCGGTCTTCTGAAAATACTGCATTGAAAAAACAATCTTACTGTACTTTTTGCTGTGAGATATCCTACCCCCAAATTTCTCATTTTCGCCTCAAGACCCAAACTAACCATTTCAACTTGGCCTGCACAACTCGTTGTTGCAGAAATGGTCCGGGCAGTGTGGGTCGGATGAAACTAAAAAAAAACCCTGGTTTTTCTAGGAAATTTACTAAAAAAAAAAAAGAAAAAGCTGAAAATTGGCTTTGAAATCTGGGAATCTGGGAGGTCTTGAAAGTTCTAACGGTATCACTGTTATCAGTTGGCTAATGATTGTCAGTTTTCATAACCTACTGATCACCAGTACCTTTGATGAGCTACCGTAACCCTGTGGCTCTTGTGAATCTCAAAATTGCTCTTGCTAACTGAGGATGACCTGGCAGTTACACTTTATCAATCGTTATCATTGTTATCAGTTGGCTAATCATCGTCAAAATGACCTAGTTTCTATGACCTGAGCTAGATTGCGAGCTACCGTAACCCAACCTGGCAAATATACCGTAGAAATTGAGCAATTGCTCAATTTCTCCTTGGCTCTATGTATTCTGATATTCTGATTATTAATTTCATGATAAAAAAGGACATTTCAAATATTACTTTTAAGTTTATTTTTTTAGGGGTTTGAAAAAATGCAAAAAAAAAATTGATTCCTTGTTGCGGCGGCTCTTCTTGCTTCCAGCAGGAACGGAGGTTCTGAAAATTTTTTTTAGGTCACAATAAATTTTTTTGAATAGATAAAGGGATTATGAACAATTTTCTAGTTGACCAAAATTTCCAAAACATTATTTGAAATGGTGAAAAAAATAGTTGAAAAATGACAAAAATGTAAAAAAAAATTTGAGATAAATTTTTTTTTCAGAATTTTTTTCTCAGTTTGAAATATATTTTTACAAATTTTTTTGTCAACTTACTTCAATTCCCGTGCTGAGCACCCGTGACTTCCTTTCGAAGCAATATTGAAAGTAGCCTGGTGTCCCTTCACGCTTTTCTCACAGATTGCTGGAAAATAGGGAAAATGATGATTTTCTTGGTTTTTTTTTGAGTTTTTCTCATTGATAAAATATGCAATCAATAGGAAATTGTCTGCTCTATAACTTTGTAGTTGATCACTTTTTGAGATCTTGCCTCCTGAGGAAGTTATGGTCAAAATAGTGAAGATCACCCTTTGCCGCGCCGCCACTTCAGTGAGCTTTCGGAAAATCGGCTCTACAGTAGCGGTCAGAATTTCATATACCATCACAAAAACTTGAATAACTCGGCTCAAAATGATCCGTTTGAGCTCAGCTTTGGACATGTTATACCTGAGGGAACTAGAAGAATGCCCAAAAATTTTGGTGAGGATTCATGAAGATTCAGATGAGGGACATCATCTGGAATTCTGAATACCAAAAAATCGAACTGAACAAAACCTTTCTCATTTTTTTCGGAGGTTCTGGATATTTTTAAAATGTGCTCTAGGGTCCATAAAAACACCCCAAAAATTTTTAGAATTTTTGAAAAAGTTTGAAATTTTTTAGAATTTTTCGAAAAATGGGACCCTATAAATGTTAGGGACCCTAGCAGCGTGGATCCTATAAAAGGTTGGGACCCTAACGGCGTGGAAAGTGGTCAGATGGCTCTCAAAATTCTTGAGAGTACGTTTCAATGTACCCGTAATAAAGTCCACAAACAGTGGTGTTGAAATTCAAAAGTTGATTTTTTCACTTTTCAGTGATATCAAGGGTTCTGAAGTACTGAAAAGTGAAAAAATCAACTTTTGAATTTTAACACCACTGTTTGTGGATTTGAATAAGGGTACATTGAAACGTACTCTCAAGAATTTTGAGGGCCATCTGACCACTTTCCACGCCGTTAGAGTCCCAAACATTTATAGGGTCCCATTTTTCGAAAAATTCTAAAAAATTTCAAACTTTTTCAAAAATTCTAAAAATTTTTGGGGTGTTTTTATGGACCCTAGAGCACATTTTAAAAATATCCAGAACCTCCGAAAAAAATGAGAAAGGTTTTGTTCAGTTCGATTTTTTGGTATTCAGAATTCCAGATGATGTCCCTCATCTGAATCTTCATGAATCCTCACCAAAATTTTTGGGCATTCTTCTAGTTCCCTCAGGTATAACATGTCCAAAGCTGAGCTCAAACGGATCATTTTGAGCCGAGTTATTCAAGTTTTTGTGATGGTATATGAAATTGTGACCGCTACTGTATCTCGTCAGGGAAAAATTCTTATCACTTTGCGATCAACTACAAAAATGATCAGCAGAGAATTTCCTATTAGATCCTCATATTCAATTGACCCAAAAATTCTTTTTAAATTTTTTTTTCAAAAAATCAGAATTTTTCTAAAATTTTGAAGAAATGGTCCAATTTCAAAAAATATTTTTAGTGATTTTTTGCATTCCCCATTTTTAAAAAATTTTTTGAAAACTAAAACTCACAAAACTTTTAATCAGCTCCTAGGCATTAGGATTTTCGGAACGATCCATTTCCTTCTGAAATTTGAACAATTTGAGTATCTAGGTCATCACAACTAACTCCACAATCTTTTCTTTTCGGTACTTGTTCTCTCTACAAAAATGGTCCTGGTCGATTTATGACTTGGGAAAATCTGAAAAAATAAATCTTATCAGCCATTTTTTGAGCTGGTATAAATATAAGTTACCTTTGATCCAAACTTCATCGACCTCCTCATTTGGCTTCCGTGCTTGATCCTGGAAAAATCCAATTGTCTTGGTTAATTTTTTTAAAATTTTCAACAATTTGAGTAATAGAAGTACATTACAACTAACTCCACAACTTTTTCTTTTCGGAGCATGCTGTCTTTGTAAAATTGCCCTCGTTGATAGAATATCTGAAAAATAGATCTTGTTAGCTTTTTTTGAGCTGACATAAGTATAAGTTACCTTGTCTCTCCTTCATCCAAACTTCATCGACCTCCTCACTTGGCTCACGAGCTTGGTTCTGGAACAATGACGATTTTTTAGCCAATTTTTGAGTTTTTTGCAGTGATAATATGTGCAATCGATAGGAAATTGTCTGCTTTACAACTTTGTAGTTGATCACTTTGTGAGCCGGAGCCTCCTTGGGAAGTTATGATCAAAATAGTAAAGGCCACCATATGGCGCGTCCCTTTTTCAGTGAGCTTTCAGAAAATCGGCTCTATCTCGTCAGGGAAAAATCTTATCACTTTGTGATCAACTACAAAAATGATCAGCTGAAAATTTGCTATCTGATCCTTATGTTCAATATCTTCGCAAAAGTTCTCACCATCTCATAATCTCCTTTTTCATATGCGAAACTGCAGAGCTTGAAGTCTCAGATGGAGGAAGATCTGAGCTTGGACCACTTGTTTCCGAATCCGTATCAGCATTGATCGGAGTGGGAGTTGGAGCTGTAGGCGGAGCTGCAGTGTTCCCAGCTCTAGCAGATGAAGAAAGCGACAGAGCTCCAGCGGAAGGTAGAACGGAAGCTGCTGGAGCTGGAGATGGGATCGGAGCACTGGTGCAGCCGGGATGATCGGATTTTGAATCATCGTTTCCTCATCTGCTCCAGAAGCCATTGCAGCTACAGCTTCAAATTGAGAGCTGGTAGAATCCTGAAAATCCAGATTTTTTTGTTCAAACCTCATCTAGGTTATCACAACTTACTTCAACTTTTCCTGTACGGGCCTCCTCAATATCTTCTTCGCCGTCATTACTCGATCTTGGAGTTCCCTCTTCGACTTGGCCAAGTAATTTCTGGGTAGCTGAAAAATAATGATTTTTCAGTCAATTTTTGAGCTTTTTGCATTGATAAGATGTGCAATCGATAGGAAATTGTTTGTTCTACAACTTTGTAGTTGGTCACTAATTGATATCTCTTCTCCTTATCAAGTTATCAGTGAAATCCCAAAGTGTTACTTGTTCAAAGTTGGCTTTGTGATAATTAGTGATAAGAGTGATAAGGATTACTTAAAACTAACTGATAAAACGTGCAATCAATAGGAAATTGTCAGCTCTACAACTTTCTAGTTGATCACTAATTGATATCTCTTCTCTTTATCAAGTTATCATCACTTTTCTGGATCTCATGCTTTTTGGCTCCAATTTTGAAGTAACACCTTGGGATTTCACTGATAACTTGATAAGGAGTGGACATAGGGAAAAGTGATCAACTACAAAGTTGTAGAGGAGCAAATTTCCTATTGATTGCACATTTTATCAGTTAAATTTGAGGTAGAAATGACTGTATTGGTGAAAAAAATCGTCTGAACTTACACTTTCTTTTTTCCAATTTGCCGAAACACCTCATAATGGTATCTATGTTCGAAGTATCCATATGATTTGCGTTCTTCACTGCAATCAAATCCGGTTTTCAAATTTTATACATATTTTAAACTTACCATCTCATCTCCTTTGCTTTCTCGGAATCGGCTTTCAAGACTGACATTTCGATAACAGTGCTCTACTGAAAAAATAGTATTTTTCTCAGCCAATTTTTGAGATTTTTGCACTGATGAAATGTGCAATCGATAGGGAATTTTCTGCTCTACAACTTTGTACAGTTGATCAGTTTGTGCTCTCAAGCCTCCTTGGGAAGTTATGGTCAAAATAGTGAAGGCCACGCTTTGGGCGCGCAGAATCTTCAGAGAGGATCCGGGAAATCGGCTGTATCTCATCAGGGAAAAATCTTATCACAAAGTGATCAACTACAAAAATGATCAGCTCGAAGTTCTCTATCGAATGTTTATATTCAAAATTTACACAAAAATTCTCACCATCTCACGATCTCATTTTTGTCACAGCGGAGCTCGATCTTGCATCTTTTGTTTCACGGACTTCTTCAACGACTCCTTCACGGATAGTGCCATGTGAAGGGCTAAAAGTGGGAAACGTTGAAAAATTGACAAAAAATAAATGAAAAATAACAAAAAATGATTAAAAAATGAAAATAACAATTGAAAATTGAAAAAATAACATTTTTTTCGTGATTTTCAGATTTTTCATCTGAAGTTGAATCTTGAAGCTCCAATTTTTCAGAACCGCCCACTTTTGCCATTTTTTCAAAAAGGGATTAATGTAGTAATTTGATCACTGTACTGACTACTTTAGTGAAAGGGGTACTGTACTGGCTACTGTATGGATTTCTGTACTTTGGTTACTGTAGGGATTACTGTAGGGAGGAAATAGATTACTGTACACAGGTTACTGTAGTGATCACTTTACATAGATTACTGTAGGGATTACGGTAGTTAGGAAATGGGGTTCTGATCCTTGGTTACTGTAAATGGGCTACTAAAGGGATTACTGTAGGGACTACTGCAGTGGTTACTGTAGTGATAAGATTGATGACTAATCACTTCTATGTATTACATAAATTTGATCTCCCTTCCTAACTCACTCACCCTCACTTTCCATCCTTCCCACCCGCATTAGCATCTCGCACGAATTGCTTTTGCATTTCTTCATCCGGAGCTCAAAATCATCCCAACCACAGATGATGACGACGACGAGGGACTGTGAATTTGAAAATGGATAACTCATTTTCCAAATTGATAAGCTTACTTTCACCACTTTTTTCCATCGCTTCTTGGATTACAAAAAAAAATGAAAAAAAGGGGGGGGGGNNGGGGGGTCGGGGGAATTAAAAAAAAAGGGGGAATTTGTGAACATTTGGGGAGATCTACCACCAGGTAGAAATACAAAAAAAAATATTTAGAACATTGTTATAGGTCGCCACCAGGTGACCAAAGCAGAATAAAAAAATTTGGAACATTTTTCAAAAATCCACCACCAGGCAGAAATACAAAAAAACTAACATTGGGATTGTTGATTTTCAAAAAAAAAAAATTATTCTGCGAGGTAATAGATTTTTTTAAAAATCTACCACCAGGCAGATACACAAAAAAGGGTTCATTTAGAACGTTTTTATAGGTCGCCACCAGGTAACCAAGCTGAATAAATGAAGAAAAAAAAATTTAGAAAATTTTTTAAAAATTCCACCACCAGGTAGAAAAGCACAGAAAAATGACATTTGGAATGTCAATTTTCAAAAAAAAAAAAAAAAGGCGGGAAATTTGAAAAAAAACTGGAACGTTTTTATAGGTCGCCACCAGGTAACCTAGCTGAGTAAAAAAAAATTTTTAAAAATAAAAATAATGAAGTTTCCTTCAGGAAACACAGGGATATTATCGAAGCCATTGAAGCGGCGGTTCGAGAATGGTCTAGTGGGTCTCGCCACGAAAATATGTACCGTATCCTCAGACGTCGGGTATACTGTATTTTAGGTGATTTATTTTTTGGCATTTCCGCTCAATTTCATTGATTTTCCCGCAAAATCGAATAAAATCAATAAAATTGAATGGAAATGCCATCGAAATCACCTAAAGTACAGTATACCCGACGCCAAAGGATACGGTATACATTTTCGTGACGAGACCCGCCATAACCGCCGGTTCATTGGGCTTCCATAACACTAAAATGAAGAGAAAATGAAGGTGGAGAGGCGATGGATAAAAAGGAGGCGGAGCTTGGTTTCTATGGAAATTGGGGAACAACAGCCGGCTCTCAGATGCTCCGCGAGCCCTGAATTAGAGAGAAAGACGGATTTTGTTATTCAGATAAGCCTAATGAGCTCCGAAATGGCGGACTTGAGGTAAATAATAATTTGGAGGCGTTGGGGGACAGGGAAATTGAGTAAAATAGAAGGGATTTATGGGAGATGGCTCCAGATAGCGGGGAGAAGTTTGGAGAACTGGGGATGAAGAGATCTTGGAGTCATTGCCAAATTGAGTGGGAGAGTACCAACCCATGGGTCCATTGGAATGGTGGCCCAAACTTGGACCATCTTTGGCACACATGGGAATCACTGAGTTTTGCCCATTTTCATCAGAAAAAAAGTGTCAAAACCATGTCCAGAAGCCGTATTTCAGCCAGAAACCATTTTCGTGGCGAGACCCAACAGGTGACTGCCTAAAAGAGCCCAATTCCAGTCAAATTGGCAGGCTTGAAGACAAAACTACAGTAACCCGATTGCGAAATCTTTTTTCATAGTGAAAATGGCTCTCACTACTAGTGAATAAATGGCTAGTGAGTCACTAGCCATTTATTCAAAAAAATTTAAAAAAATTTTTTTTTCAATTTTATTCATGCAGAAAGGTAGGTACAAAAAAAAATTTTTTAAAAATATATAAATTAAAAGAAATCAAAAATGAACTAAATCCTTGTTACGTCGAACGGAGTTATTCTGAAAAAATTGAATTTTAATTCTTAAAAATTTTAAAAATTTTTCAAAAATTTACTTCAAGACGTAAAAAATTGTTTTTTTCAACTCACATATTTTTTGATTTTTCAAAAAAAAAATTAATTTTAAATTTTTTTGAATTTTTTAAAACTCACCATTATTGCAAGATGCATGAACGCATGTTGGAAACAAGTTTTTAAAAATTCATATAAAATAAATTAAATCCTTGTAACGTCGAACGGAGTAATGCTGAAAAAATTAGATATTTAAAATTTTTTAAAAATTGCTTCTCACTTACTTCAGGTTTATTCAAAAAATGTTTTTACACAGCGCGGTCAGCGACTGGATCAGTGAATGGATTGACACTCTGAAAAATACATTTTTTTAGTTTTAAAATAGTTTTTCAACTCACACTTCCTTTTTTTTCATTTTTCAAAAATTTTAAAAATTGAGACATTCAGCTGGCAAATTAACCAAAAAAAATCAATATTAATTGAAATTTAGAAAAAAAATTAATTTTAAATTTTTTTTGGAAATTTTTGAAAACTCACAATTTTTTTAGAACTTTGCATTGTAAGTGACTAGAAAAAATACATTTTTAATTGGAAATCTTGATGTGAAAAAAATTAAAAAAAATTCCAATAGATCCATGAAAAAATTCCATTGTTAGGAAAAATGAATAATAATTTCTGAAAAAAATTTTTTGATGAAAAAAAAAAATTGAAAAAATCTCACATTTCCAGAACTGTTGAGATTCGTGGTGAGAGAACAAACAGTTGAAAAAAAAATTAAAAAATAAATATATTTGAGGTGTTCGTCATTACAGCCATCTAAATCTGAAAAAATAATAACAATTTGAAAAAAATAAAAATTAATGGAAACATTTCTAATTCCCACCATTTTAGCTTCCTTCTTGATTGACGCAGTCGCCTTTGATAAAAAGATTAGGATATCACATTTTCAATCTCTTATCAGCAAAGGTGCACCGGAAAACAAGATATAAGAAAAATATATCATTTTCTGAAAAATGAATTTAAAAAAATTTTTTTTGAAAATTTCATTCTTACCTCCTAGAAATCCATTAAATCCAATAAAAAATCGAATAAAAATCCATAAACTTCAGTAAAAATCATCAAGATGCGGGGGCCTTCTTCAGAGGGCCTAAAATGTTGGGAATGAGCAAAGGGAGAGATGGACCAACGGGGGCACACTGCTCTACGTCTCTCATGGACATGGACTATTTCATTTGCTCAAGGGACCCTCCAATGTGCTTTTTCAATGTTCCTCTAGCTTCTCTTTTCCTCCATCAGCGTCATATCTCTCATGTTCATGGGCTATTTTCCGATTTGTCCTGTGGAAAGGGATAGAAGAGGGAAGGGCTCTCTTGGCTCGGTGCCAGGGAGCCAATGTTCCTCTAGCTTCTCCTTTGCTCAGGGCGCCAGGGAGAATGTGTCGGGGGGCAAGGACCTGGTGCCTAGAGCAAATGGAAAAAGCAGTCGGTTTGTGTGTGTATATCCTCGGGGAGCTCTAGGACCTGGGCTCTTGCTCTTTTTTTCCTGGGGAGCAGGAGGAGAGGAAGGCAATACTCTTTTTCTCTGGCTCAGCTCCAATTGAGCCATGGAGCCTTGGAGCATTTGGAGCATTGGAGCCAAAAGGAAGGAGCTCAGGAGACGACAGAGTATGAAAAGTTTGAAGACAGGGTATAGCTTATTCCAGGAGGAGGAAGTCAAGGATTTCTCGAAAAAAAGGACGAAATCCCTGCAGAAAAAGCAGAATATTCACATTCTTGTTTTCAAATTCGCTTTGCAAGACTCGGGCTCCGCGAGCAGCTACAGTAACCCGGAGCCAAAGACCTCGGGATCAATATTGTGCACATGGGGTACTGTAGTTCCCAATTACACATCCATACAATATCGAAGCTCTGAACAGCCTACAGACCCTAAGACAATACCAACTATGGCCAAACACCCGTTTTTTTAGATCTAAAAATATAACCCCCCTTTTTTTAGAATCAGTGCACATGAAGATCTGGAAATCTGAAAGAAAAAAAAAAGATTTTCAATTTTTTTAAAATCAATTTTTATTCATTTTTTAGGGTAGGGCTATATGGTACCAATGGAGAAAAATTATTTTTAAAAAATTATTTTTTTTCACGATGGATCCCTCCGGTATGCTGCCTAGTGTTGGCTGAAAAATCAATAATTAATTTTAAAAATTTGAATATGTTTTTTTGGACTCACTTTTATTTAAAAATACCCTTGAACCATCCGAACATGCCCCTATTGGCCAAAATTAAACAAAAATTATATTTGAGATTGGGGTCGTTGCATCCATCTAATTCTGAAAAAAAAGGATAAAAATTTGTAAAAAAAAAATTGGGGTAAAAAATTGAAAAATTTCAAATTCCCACCATTTTGGCTTCCTTCTTCATTTACGCAGTCGTCCTTGATTAAATGATAAGAATATCACATTCTCAAATTCTTATCAGTGAAGGGATAGCCAAAAAGGAAAAAAACCTAAATTCTCTTGTTCTGAAAAAAGAAGTGAATTTTTTTTCAAAAATTTCAAAAAAATACCTTGTTTTGGCACCTACAAACCATTTTCAATCAACCCGAATTCCTCGTCTAGCTTCTGACTAGAAATACAACTAAAACAGATTCTCTAGATCCATGAGAAAAATCCACCGTTAGGAGAAAAGTATACATTATTTTCTGAAAAATTGTAAATCTTTTGAATCTCTGAAAATTTTATTCTTACCTCTCAAAAATCCATTAACTCCAACAAAAAATCCAATAAAAATCCATAAACTTCAGTAAAAATCATCAAGATGCGGTGGCCTTCTTCAGAGGGCCTAAAATGTTGGGAATGAGCAAAGGGAGAGATGGACCAACGGGAAGGCACACTGCTCTACGTCTCTCATGGACCATGGACTATTTCATTTGCTCAAGGGACCCTCCAATGTGCTTTTTCAATGTTCCTCTAGCTTCTCTTTTCCTCCATCAGCGTCAGATCTCTCATGGCCATGGCCTATTTTCCGATTTGTCCCGGGGAGAAGGGATAGAAGAGGGAAGGGCTCTCATGGCTCGGTGCCAGGAGGCCAATGTTCCTCTTGCTTCTCTAGCTTCTCTTCCACTAGCTTCAGGGCTCCATCCTGAGAGATAGGGGGCCGCCAGAGCTTTGTGGCCCTCTAGAACCCCAGTGCTCTTTCTCTAGCTTCTCCTTTGCTCAGGGCGCCAGGAAGAATGTGTCGGGGGCTGGTGCATCGAGCATAGGGAAGGAGCAGTTGATTTGTGTGTGTGTGCTCGAGGAGCTCTAGAACCTGGGCTCTTGCTCTTTTTCCTAGGAGAAGCTAGAGGAACAGAAAACAATGCTCTTTTTCTCTGGCTCAGCGCCATCGACATGAGCTCTGGAGTTTTGGAGCATTTGGAGCATTGGAGCCAAATAGGACAAAGGACCACAATAAAAGTTTTGACAGTTTGAAGACAGGGTGAAGCTTGTTCTAGGAGCAAGAAGTCAAGGATTTCTCGAAAAAAAGGACGAAATCCCTGCAGAAAAAGCAGAATATTCACATTCTTGTTTTCAAATTCGCTTTGCAAGACTCGGGCTCCGCGAGCAGCTACAGTAACCCGGAGCCGAAGAGCTCGGACCCAATATTGTGCACATGGGGTACTGTAGTTCCCAACTACTCATCCATACAGTATGGGAGCTCTGAACAGCCTACAGACCCTAAGACAAGACCCACTATGGCCAAACTCCCTTTTTTTCAGATCTAAAAATATAACCCATTTTTTTGAATCAGTGACACATGAAGACCTGCAAATCTGAAAAAATTACAGAAAAAACAAGATTTTCAATTTTTTTAAAATCAATTTTTATTCATTTTTTAGGGAAGTGCCATATGGTACCAATGTAGAAAAATTATTTTTTCCATTTTTTATGGTGAGGCTTCACTTTGCATTGTTGGTGGTGACGGCTGAAAAGTCAATTTTATTTTAAATTTTGGATTTATTTTTTTCTAGACTCACTTTTATTCACAAAAATACCCTTGAACCATCCAAACATGCCCCTATTGGCCAAAATTAAAAAAATGAATTTATATTTGAGATTTGGATCGTTGCATCCATCTAATTCTGAAAAAAAGGATGAAAATTTGTAAAAAAAAAATTGGGGTAAAAAATTGAAAAATTTCAAATTCCCACCATTTTAGCTTGCTTCTTCATTTACGCAATCATCCTTGATAAAAAAGATAAGAATATCACATTCTCAAATTCTTATCAGTGAAGGGATAGCCAAAAAAGAAAAAAACCTAAATTCTCTTGTTCTGAAAAAAGAAGTGAATTTTTTTTTCAAAAATTTCAAAAAAATACCTTGTTTTGGCACCTACAAACCATTTTCAATCAACTCGAATTCCTCGTCTAGCTTCTGACTAGAAATACAACTAAAACAGATTCTCTAGATCCATGAGAAAAATCCACTGTTAGAAAATATTTACATTATTTTCTGAAAAAATTATAAATCTTTTGAATCTCTGAAAATGTGATTCTTACCTTTCAAAAATCCATTAAAAATCCAATAAAAAATTCAATAAAAATCCATAAACTTCAGTAAAAATCATCAAGGCGGTGGCCTTCTTCAGAGGGCCTAAAATGTTGGGAATGAGCAAAGGGAGAGATGGACCAACGGGGGCACACTGCTCTACGTCTCTCATGGACATGGACTATTTCATTTGCTCAAGGGACCCTCCAATGTGCTTTTTCAATGTTCCTCTAGCTTCTCTTTTCCTCCATCAGCGTCAGATCTCTCATGGCCATGGCCTATTTTCCGATTTGTCCCGGGGAGAAGGGATAGAAGAGGGAAGGGCTCTCATGGCTCGGTGCCAGGAGGCCAATGTTCCTCTTGCTTCTCTAGCTTCTCCTCCACTAGCTGCAGGGCTCCGTTTTGAGCAAAAAGGGCCGAGAGCAAGGGCCCTGGCACCTCGAGCAAAGGAAAAGAGCAGTTTGGCTCGGGGAGCTCCGGGCCTGTGGCCTTATCGGTGGTCCTTATCAGTCACTGATAACAGGATCTGTCTAGGCTATGCATGGTCATTCGAATGACACTAATCACGGTCCCTCTAGCTTCACTTTGACTATCAGCTATCACTGATAAGGCAAAAAAACACATGTTGATTAAAAAAAATTCAAATTTATTACGGAAAGGTCAGAGTTGGTACATTAAGAAGATTTCAAAAAATACATACATATTTATTTAATTTCCTCTTGCCACGCCACATCCCACCTCTTTTAGAGGTTCCGTTTCGTTGTAATCTGAAAAATCAATAAACTGAAATTAATTTTCTTGATCATTTTTTCACCTCAATTCCATGTGCAAGTGTTTTTGAAGTCTGTCTAGCAAATGGGGATTTTCATTTATAATGCAAAGTTCACTATCCAGTTTTCCCCTGAAAAAAAATGAAATTAATTTTTTATTCAAACAAAAATTTCAAAAAATATTGAACAAACTTTTTCCAATCGACTTCGGCACACCAGTGCTTAGCAGAACCAGGAAAAAAGTCCACCATTAGGAAAATTCCACTGAGAAAGATACGTCCTATTCTGACTCTCAGGATGGTACCAAGAAGGTCTGGAATAAGTTATGGAAAGGGTGTTATTAAGGCTGAGTTCTCACCTTTTGTACTGCCCTGGTTGGATACCTGTTGATAGGGAGATGTAGTGCTTCACTTTGGATATGGCAGTACGCGAAGCTCTCAATGAGCTTTTTTTGGCACCGGCATGCAATTTTCAATCAGCTCAGCTCAGACCTCATCAATCTTCTTACTGAAAATATGCACATATATTTTTTAATTTTATTGATAGATTTTTCAAAAACAAACCTTTCTGAGGAGACAAATGGCATTGGAGTCATTTTGAGTGAAAAATAATAAAAAATCCAATAAAAAATCGATAAACTTCAGTAAAAATCATCAAGGCGGCGGCCTTCTTCAGAGGGCCTAAAATGTTGGGAATGAGCAAAGGGAGAGATGGACCAACCGGGGGCACACTGCTCTACGTCTCTCATGGACATGGACTATTTCATTTGCTCAAGGGACCCTCCAATGTGCTTTTTCAATGTTCTTCTAGCTTCTCTTTTCCTCCATCAGCGTCAGTCTCTCATGTATATTTTCCGATTTGTCCTGTGGAAAGGGATAGAAGAGGGAAGGGCTCTCTCGGCTCGGTGCCAGGGGGTCAATGTTCCTCTAGCTTCTCTAGCTTCTCCTTCGCTCAGGGCTCCAGGGCTTCAGCTTTTTGACGAGCCCATACTCTCCTCTCCTGGTCTACTTTTGACTAAACTAGAGAGAGAGAGCTAGAGTTGGCAAAGGGCTTAGGAAGGGGAAGTATGAGCCGAAGGGATTTGCTATCAGTAACTGATAAGAAGCGGTGATAAGGTCACTGGGTCAAAATGAGACCTTATCAGTGATAACTGATAATCAAAGTGAAGCTAGAGGGACCCTGATTAGTGTCATTTGAATGCCCTTTCATAGCCTAGACACATCCTGTTATCAATAACTGATAAGGAGCGGTGATAAGATCAAGAGGACCCTTTTTCAACATTCAAAATCACTTTTTTTTTGTAAATTTAAGTATTCTATTAAATTTTTAAAAATCAACAACATTGCTCTTATTCAATTTCCTTCAATTTCTCATTTTGTCGTGCCGGTCAAGCTGAAAAAAATGGAAAATTTTTAAATTTACTGAAAATCAATCTGTTCGCTAAAAAACTTACACGGAATTTGAAAAAATCATTCTTTTTATTCCAAATGCTCCCTCCATTCGGAAATCCGCAGATTCTCTGAAAAAATCAATAATCTCGTGATTTTGATCTAAAAATCAAAAAAAAAAAAATTTTTTTTTGAAAAACTTACAATTCATATCAAGAGTAAAGCTGTCGATGGAATTTACACTAATTATTTTTTATATCTGAAATTTATTTATCATTTATCATTTATCATCAAAAAAAGATAAAATTGACTTACCGCATCGTCGAATTTTTTGTCAATCCAAAAATTTTTAGATAAAATCAAATATTAGTCTGTTATTGATAAAAATAGTAAAGGAACATCAGAAAAATCAGTGTTATCACAAAATAGTGATAAGGGCTTCCTTCAGGGAGCCGAAATGTTGGAATGAGGGCTCCAAGAGCTCAGGGCCGAGGGAGAGAGCAGTTGGCACACACAAAGGACACTTTACACTGACTGGTCAGCCCCCCGATTGATGACTGAAAGGATGGAAGGAATGGAAATTTCAAACAATGCAAAAAGAATTTGCCGCCAGCAGGGGTCGAACCTGCGACCTTGGGCTTATTAGACCCACGCTCTAACCGACTGAGCTATGGCGGCCACTGGGAGTCGCGCCGCGGAGTGCGTTGATAAGAGCGCGGGGAAGAGAAGGAAATGGGTCAATGAAAAGTAAAGTTTATTGGGAATAGGTGATGGATTGTGGAGGATTCTGGAGGATTCTGAAGGATTCTGAAATGCAAGCAACACTTTTCATTTTTTTTCGGAATGAATTTTTATTTCATTAAAAAAAAATTATCGATCGATATTTTTCATCAAATTTTCTTTAGCCCTCCGGTCCATGTCTTGCACTCGACTTGAAAAACATAATCAATCTGAAAAAAAAATACAGTTGATATCTGAAAAATCGAAGAGAAGGTCTCGCCACGAAAATGGTTTCTGGCTGAAATATGGTTTCTGGACAAGGTTTTGATACTTTTTTTGATGAAAATGGGTAAAATGACATGATTTCCATCATTTTCAACCGATTTTCAGTGCAAAAACATGAATTTTGGAGTTTTCGGTAAAAACTGCTGAAATTTGGCTGGAAATGGTTGAATTTCACTCATTTTCATTAGAAAAAGTGCCTAAATCTTGTCCAGAAGCCTTAGAACCTATTTTCGTGGCAAGACCCATTTGCTTACCTTTATTGCGTGCTCTCAATCCAAATGTTGCCAAATAGCTCAAGCGCATGTTGATTTGTTCAAGTCTATTTGCCATTTTTGGACTTTTAACGTCAAGTATGCGTCCAGAGGGATCCAAATTTTCAAAACTGAAAATTTGATTGAAATTTGCGTGATTTGAGTGGTACTTACAGTCCTCCAAATCATTGTTTCATTGTTGTAATGTTCCGCAATCAGATTCATATTCATCTGAAATTGAAATTATTTATTTTCTTTTTTTTTTTTAATTTTTTTAAAACTCACCTTTGCCGCGTTTATCGCAAAAGAAAAACATTTTTTTCTCAATGGTGCTTGATAGAATTGATAAAATATCAGAAACTTCAGTAAAAATCGTAAACGGCCTCCTTCAGGAGGCCCAGGGTAAAGAATGAGAGGAAATGCTCCGGCTCGGCGGGCCGGAGCCGGCAGTAAAGAGCAGCTGTTTGTGTTGTAAAGGGTCAGGTGTTCAGGGGTCGCGGAGCACATTGGCAAAGAGATAGGTAGAAGAACCTCAAAGATTTGATGACTTGGAAGCCTGGGATCTGGTGAAAATGAGTTAATCGATGAATATCTTGAAAACGAACATAGATGGGGTAAAGTGATCAACTGATAACTTTATCAGATTGAAATTTGCAACATTTTATCATTTGACAACTTTTCCCTATCAATGATAGTTGTTGAGTTATCACTGATTAAAAAATTATCAATTGAAAACAAGTAGTCAGTTCGAAATCAATTGATAACTTGAGAAGCATTGAAGATGGAGAAAAGTAATCAACTGATAAAATGATAAGCAATAAATTTGCAACATTTTATCAATTGACAACTTTTTGCTATCACTGATAGCTTTTGAGTTATCAAGTGATAAACTTCAGTCATCCCATAGGCTGGAAGCCTGGGCCTAGGGCCCAGAATCCTTTTCCACGTGACCCTAACCTTTATCAGCCCCTTCTCAACCTTTCCCATTCCCCATTTTCCTTATCACGCTTATTCTAATCAACCATAATCACTGACAACATGGACTACGTGATGGTGAAGCCAAGAGTCTCCAGATTCCAAAGTGGAAGTGAACGGAACGAAGATGAAGAGGAGGAGGTCAAGAATCCGAATCCGGGAAGCCTAATGAAGAAGAAGAGTAAGAGTCGGAGAAGTGATGAGAATGTGGAGAATGGCGCTGATAACGGAGTTGATAACGGTGAAGAGGAGGAGGAGAGACCGCAGAGACAAGAGAGACGCAGATTTGGATTCGAGTAAGCCAATGGACAAAACTACAGTAATCCCTGTTTTCAGTGACCGTACGATTCGTGCCGCATTCGTCAGAAAAGTGTTCACTTTGGTCACCCTGATGTTCGCTATCACTGCCGCCTTCTCGTCGGTGCCGTTCTTCTGGCCGGAATTCAAGGATTGGTGTCAGGAGTACTATTGGGCTGCGTATATTGCGATGTAGGTTATCAGTTATCACTCAAAGTTGACTGATAAGATGTGCGATCGATAGAAAATTTGGTCCTCTACAACTTTCCAGTTGATCACTTTTTCCTATCTTTGATCCTTATCAAGTTATCAGTGAAATTCTGAAGCTCTGTAAATTCACTGATAACTTGATAAGGATCAGAGGTAAAAAGTGATCAACTGAAAAGTTGTAGAGGAAGTCTTTATCTATAACTTCGCAATCTGTAACTTTTTGATATCTCTGCTCCTTATCAAGTTATCAGTGAATTTGCAACTTTAAGTTAGCATTTTGGTATTTCACTGATAACTTGATAAGGCTGAGAGATAGAAAAAAGCGATCAATTGCAAAGTTGTAGAGCTTGAAATTTCCTATCGATTGCACATCTTATCAGTCGTTTCCAGGGGCGTCTTCTTCATCTTCTACATCATGCTAGTCTGCTGTCAAAGTGTCCGTCGATGCTTCCCCTGCAACATCATCATCCTAACATTCTTTGTAAGAACCCCAGGGCTCCAGAATCAGAATCCCCCTTCAGACCCTCTCCGCCGCCACGATGACCATGTTCATCTGCGCCCAATACTCTGTCGAATCAGTCCTTATCGCCCTCCTTATCACCACCGTCTGCAGTGCAGCAATCATCGTCTTCGCCGCCACCACCAAGAAAGATCTGACCTCGTGAGTCGACCGCGACGCGACCGCAACGCGCCCACACTTTTGCAGATGTCTCGGAATCGCGTTCATCTTGGGAATGTGTCTGATGCTGTTCGGGCTGATGTGTCTGATCTTTGTGTTCTTCTTGGATTGGTACTTCCTTCACATTGTCTACTCGGCACTGGGAGCTCTGCTTTGCATGTTCTACTTGGCTATTGATATTCAGGTGGGGCATTCTGAATCCCATGGTCTTCTGAATCTATGCTTCTGAATCCAGGCTTCTGAATCCAGGCTTCTGAATCAAGGCTTCTGAATCTTTGTCTTCTGAATCCCTGTCATCTGAATCTCATGGTCTTCTGAATCCCCTTTTCCAGATGATCATGGGCGGTCGCCGAATCGAGATCTCTCCAGAAGAGTACATCTTCGCAGCCACCCACCTCTTCGTCGACATTCTCACAATGTTCTTCCATATTTTGGGAGTTGTTGGACGGAATTAGAAGATCAAGAGAACGATTTTGAAGGAAAAGTGAACATAACTCGGAAATTTATGAATGAATGAATGTTTTGTCACTATGTGCTAAATATTTATTGAAAATCAAAGCTTTTCAGTTTTATAGTTAGCGAATCGGCTTCAGATTCGTCCTGAAAGTTCACAAATCTTGTTCGGAATCCTCTTCAAAACTCACTCATCCACATAGACTCGAATCGCGACATAGCCAACAAATCTGGTACAGTAATCCATGAAAACGTAGCTCTCCGAGCCAGACTCGAACTCCACTGTCTCCCAGATCATGTCGGATTGAGCCTGAAACACTTTCTTTTCCCAAATCGTGGCGAGACCCAAACTTACATAGTAATCATTTTGGGTGTAGAGCATGACCTTTCGATTTCCAGTTTTCTTATCAATAAAAGTCAGCTGAAGGCTTTGAGTATAATCAACCCCAGTTCCGATTTCACTAGTCGACACCAGAGTAACATTGATAAACTTTTGCTGATAAGCAGGGATTTTGATGTTCTCCAGCTGCATCGTCAAGTTCACATCAGTTCTTCCAGGATAGACAGCATAGATTGTGTTCCCGTGATAAGGAATTCCGAGAATCTTCTCTGCAACTGGCGCAAAACTGGTATCATTGTTGTAGTTGTGATCTCCAGTGATTGCAAATATTCCTCCAGTATTTCCAGCAGCATTTGTCAAGAATCCGAGCCACATATCTTCAATTGCCCGGTTGGTTTGAATGCAGTTGACCTTCATTTTATAGGTCATGATGTTCGGAAGCCAGCTGAATTCATAGCCGTAACGTGTAAAGCGCTTGATCAGGAAGAAGATCATTGAGCCACAACGAGGGATTTGGTCGTTGTAGGTGAAGTCCTAAAAGTGGGAAGTTTCAGAATGAATTATTCTCCAAGAGTCTCACTTCTAGAACATCAAAAAAATCCGATGACTCTGAAGCGTTATTGTACAGAATATTGGCCGGATTCGCATCAACAGACGCAGAAAAGCTTCTGGAAATAAAAATAAATCTTACTGTCCCGCGGCGAGACACCTGATGGGTCTCGCC
The DNA here is from genome assembly GCA_900536315.3 of Caenorhabditis becei. Classification (NCBI taxonomy): domain Eukaryota; kingdom Metazoa; phylum Nematoda; class Chromadorea; order Rhabditida; family Rhabditidae; genus Caenorhabditis; species Caenorhabditis becei. Next base: position 381,552 of record LR539888.1, on the reverse strand, counting down.
ACGAAAATGGGTTCTACGGCTTCTAGACAAGGTTTTGGCACTTTTTCTGATGAAAATGGGTGAATCCAACCAAATTCCAGCAGTTTCCACCGATTTTCAGAGCAAAAACATGCGCTTTTGGGTGGTAAAAACACCTAGTTTTTTCAAAAATCGATGAAAAATGACTGGAAATTGGTTGGAAATTATCAAATTCACCTGATTTTACCCGTTTTCATCAGAAAAGTGTCAAAACCCTGTCCAGAAGCCGTATTTTAGCAAACCGTTTTCGTGGCGAGATCCATAAGATTACCGTAAAACCTCTATTAGAAGGGCACCAAATAGTTTGACTTTGAGCTTCACTATCTCAAGAACTAGAAGAGTTATCAAAAAGTTGTCAACTGCAAAGTTGTAGTTCTATTCTTCGTCTACAACTTTGCTGTTGACAACTTTTTGATAACTCTTCTAGTTTTTGAGATAGTGTAGCTCAAATACCAACTATTGGAAGCCCTTCTAATAGAGGTTTTACGGTACACGCCCATTTGAAAAAATTCTACAAACTCACTGAATATCATCATGATAATAGATCACCGAACCATTCGCCATATCATTCCTAACATCCGCAAACTTTACAAAGTTATGGGGAGCTTCTGTTAGGGTCCGGACAATAACTTGCTTCACGTTAGCTACCACTGTAGGGTCCAGGGCTGTGGAATAGACGAATAGGAATGTGGAGTTGGTATTGGACAGGTCGCATAGAGAATTGTCTGGAAAAAGGGATGGTAGCTTTGAAAAATAGGGGAATGGGATCTAAAATTAGTATTGATTAGATTTATCTGTAATTTTTTATTATTCATTTTTTTAATTCTCATTTTTTAGGCTACATGTGGAGGAGCAGAGGGTTGGAATACAGAATGAATGGGTTACACCCCGACTTACGCTATAATCAGTGACTGATAAGAGTCATGAGTTAGGGCGGAATTTTCGGGGTAAACAGGATGGAAGATTCTGGAATTTGAGTGAATCCAAAAAGAATTGGAAAATCCAGAAAAAATCACAAAAACAGGCAAAAATAAATGAAGTTGAGAAAAATGAAAAAATCTAAAAAATTATTTTTTTTTATTTTTGAAAAATCTAGAAAGAATTCACAAGTTTTGGAAATATAAATTTAAAATTAAAAAAAATTCCCAGAATTCTTGTAAAATTTTTAAAAAATCGGATCATAAAAAAAATTTCTAGAAAATGAAATTCAGAAAAATGAAAAAATCTAAAAAATTAATTTTTTTTAATTTTTCAATATTTTTGAAAAATTTAGGACAAATCTAGGAAGAATTCAGAAATTCAGAAAATTTCCAGAATTTTATAAAAATTTTAAAAAAATTTCAGAAAATCCAGCAAAAATCAGAAAATTTTGAACATTTTTTGAAAAATTCTGAAAAATTTCGAAAAAATTTAAAAGTCCAGGAAATCCCCAAAATTCCCTAAAAACTGCGGACCCATCCCGCCCAGAACCTTCTCTGACCCCTTATCACTAATCAGTAAATATTTGCCCTTTTCTCCAATGGTCAACACCTAAAAACCGTAACAATCAGATCACATTCAACTTCTCGCACACAATTTCTATGATGACAAGAACATAAAGAACGAGTTCAGTGTGCACTGACTGATAATGTGATCAATCTCTTATCAGTGGCTTGTCAGTAGGGTGTTATAGTCAGTTGACTTCTTCAGAATCTTCAGAATCTTCAGAATCGTCTAGGAATCTGAATCCCTGGAGCCCCTCAAGAGCTCCCGAGAGCCCATTAACTCGTAGCCCTGTACTTTCCCCCTTCCCTTATCACTTATCACTCCTTATCACCCAAAAGTTCGGTACGTACTCTCCGCTCCAAAACAAAACATATTTTCCTCTCTTTTCTTCTCAAAATTTATATTTGTGCTCCTTTTTGTAGTCCCTGTTACTGTTTCAACAGTTGTGTTTACCCACACGAGTTCAAACAAGGCTCCGCCCCCTTTTGTCTCTTTGACCCATTGCGAAACCGAGTGTCGTGGACTAGAAGATGCCTATCTTTCGGTCTTTTGTGTTTGGAAAAGGGGCTTGTTTTATTTGGAATTGAAAGAAAGTTATGACCATTCCTATTGTGACTTCATGGCCTAGAATTCCAAGTTGAAAAAGTTAGCCCCCAGCTTGAATTTTTTTTTGAAGTTCCACCTGATTTTCAAAAAAAGATATATTTTTGCCTGATTTCTGAAAAAGTTTCAAAAAAAAACTTGCTGGCCTAGGTTTCTCAAACTTGAAAAAGTTAGGCCATCCCTAAAGCATGCTAGTTTTCCGTTTCAAGTTCCAGTTATTTTCAGTTCCTTTTTTTGCTATTCACTAATGTTTTGGACCTCCCTTTTCTCCTTTCAATGACCTAGAATTCCAAATTGAAAAAGTTAGACCATGCCTTGAAATTTTTTTTTCTGTTATAAGTTTTCATGATATTCTTTTGCTTTTTGTGTATTTTGATAGACCATTGACATTATAATCAACAAAAATTCTGAATGGCCTAACTTTTCTTGTAATTGCAAAAGTTAGGCCACCACTTGATTTTCCCAATTATCCCGTTTCAAATCTTTTTCATTTTTTTTCAATATTCCAAAAAGTTCAACCTAGTTATAATGTGAAGTTTGAAAAAAATCTAGCTGACCTAACTTTTCCAAAATTGCAAAAGTTAGGCCACCACTTGAATTCCCTAGTCCCTCGGTCTTTTTTTCAACTTTCCCGTTTCAAATTTCCATTTTTCCATTTTTCCTGAAACGGTAGCTGGCCTAACTTTCTTCATTTCTAGGCCATCCTTACCTTTTTGCACTTTCTCACAGTTTCACCCTTCCTATTCATAATTTGGCCAACTTTTTCACATGATTCGGTGTTCATTTTTTCAGAATTCCATCAAAAATCATGCGGTTCGATTTTGACACCCTTGGTTTCCTTTACCTTTTTGCCATTCCCTTTGTAGTCCAGCCATTCCTTTCTTGTTGGCTGACACCGTATGTAAATGATGATGATGTCAATGGATACGTGGATGAACGCTTCAAGTCGGTTCTGGAAGCCTTTCGGTGAGATTGTACAGCTGATAACTTGATAAGGAGGGAGATAGAGGAAAGTGATCAGTTGCAAAGTTGTAGATGAAGAATTTTTCTACAACTTTGCAATTGATCACTTTTTGCTATCTCCTTTCCTCATCAAGTTATCAGTGAAATCGCAAAGGGTTGTTTTGAAAGACGCCTTGTCTCGGGATTTCACTGATAACTTGATAAAAAGTGAAGATATCAAAAAGTGATCAATTGAAAAGTTGTAGAGGAAACAAATTGCTATCGATTGCACCCCTTATCAGTCAGATTTGAACTTGTTATCACTGTCTTAAAGCCATTTTCCAGAAGAAACTTTGGCCAAGGCGAAGAACGTGAAGGTGCGGCATTTGCAGTCTACTATAAAGGCCGTGAAGTCGTGAATCTGTGGGGTGGCTATGCTGATAAGGAATCAGGTCGGAAGTGGGAGCATGATACGAAGAGTGTCATGTTCAGTGCCTCCAAAGCCATCAGTTCAATTGTGATAGCTGTTCTGGTGGATCGGGGAGTGTTGAGTTACGAAGATCGGGTGGTGGATCATTGGCCCGAGTACGGGAGGTTCGGGAAGAATGCAACGACCGTGGAGGATGTGTTGAGTCATAAGGTACAGTAATCCGTGTGAAAAAGCTGAAATTGCGCGTGAGATTTGATGCAAGAGGTACTTGCTACAGTAACCCTCAACTTTATCATATCAAATATCAGTCACTTCTAACTCAATTTTGGCTGATAAAATGTGCAATCAATAGGAAATTTGCTCCTCTACAACTTTTCAGTTGATTACTTTTTGCTATTTTCACTCCTTATCAAGTTATCAGTAAAATCCCACAGCGCTAACTTCAATTTGCAAATTCACTGATAACTTGATAAGGATTAGAGATATCAAAAAGTGATAAACTGCAAAGTTATAGATAAAGGACTTCTCTACAACTTTTCAGTTGATTACTTTTTGCTATCTTCACTCCTTATCAAGTTAATATCACTTTTCAAAAACTCTCATCTTTTCTTGTTCGAGTTCAAAAGTGCCCTTCGGGATTTCACTGATAACTTGATAAGGAGTGGTGATAGCAAAAATTGATCAATTGCAAAGTTGTAGAGGACTAAATTTCCTATCGATTGCACATCTTATCAGTCAAATTTCACCTAGTGATAAGAGGTTTCAAGCAGGTTGAAGTTCCACATTTCCAGGCCGGTCTCCCGTACCTCTCCTCACACATTTCCATATCAGACGTCAAAAACGGCCTGAAAATCATGGAAAAAGTGGAAAACTCCATCCCGGCATGGACTCCAGGCACAGCTTCTGGCTATCATGCAGTCACCTTCGGGTTCATTTTGGATGGATTGGTTAGGAAAGTGGATGGAAGAGATATCAAGACGTTTTTTGATCAGGAAATTGCTGGGCCTTATGGTAAAAGGGATTCTGAAGATCTTAAGCTAAAACCCCTCAACTTTCAGACCTTGACATTCAAATCGGAGCCCATAAATCCGATGCCCCATACCTCGCCCGTCTCACAATGCCATCCTTCTGGGAGTTCACCCGGGACATTATCAAAGACCCGAAGATTCTTATCATGTTGGGATTGATGTACGTGAGATTCGACACTCTGGTTGATAAGATGAGAAGCAATCCGGACTGGTTAATGGTCAATTATGATACAATGGTGCTCAATGACCCGGAGATAGTGTCCCTGAACTTGCCAGCGGTTACAGCAGTCGCCAATGCTCGGGATGTGTCGAGATTGTTGTCATTGGTGGTGGAGAAGGTAGCCGGGATTTTGACGTGTCGTATGAACTTTTTGTTTTTCACAGGAGATCATCTCTAACACAACACTCGCCAGGCTCTCCCATCCTACACTGAACAGCTGGCATTTGGAGAAAGTGACGATTTGGCCAGTGATCAAGGGACATGGGTTCTTTTATGAGAAACATCCAATTGTGCCGGTTAGTGATAAGTGATAAGGGATAGGGTTCTGGGCTTCAGGCTTTAGGCTTTAGGCTTCCTAGCTCCCCCACCCCCAAGGTCTCCCTGCTTTATCAATTGATATCTCAGGAACCAACAGAGCTAGTGAAAAGTGATCAACTGATAAAAAAATCAGCAAATTGAGAGCTATCTTTTATCAGTTGGCAACTTTCTTCCATCACTGATATTTTTCGAGATATCGATTGATTAAAGACCTCCTGCTTTATCAATTGATATCTCAAGAACCAACAGAGCTAGTGAAAAGTGATCAACTACAAAAATGACCCCCTCATCTCCCCTACCCTTATCATTTTATCAGTTGATCATTTTACTCTATCTCTTCAACTATCCCTGCTACACGCCCATTTCCTCTACAAATCCACAGAATCCTTCTGAACCCCCATGACTTCTGAATCTTTGACTCCAGTGAATTCTCTAGTCTCCCCTCCACTACAAACAAACATTCCTTTCCCCAAAACCAACACAAAACCCAATGTTTATCTTCTTCCAGGGCGCCTTTACCTTCGGCCATCCCGGCTACGGTGGTCAATTCGTCCATATGGATCCGACATCCGGATTATCGATTACCTATCTCTCGAATGGCTTGAAAACTGGAACTGGAGAGTTATGCGGGACTTATATGAGGTTGCTGAATGAAGTTTACAATAGTGTGCGGAGGCAAGAAATGTAAACGTGCTCTATTGAGAAAACACCCATTTTCATTGTAAATACACAGAAAACATCAATATAATTGATCTCAAATGTCGCTTTTTTCCAATTTTCTTGTCATAAACCGTTCTATTGAGCTACCTGAAATTCTTATCTTTTATTTATCACCATTTTTCCGAATTTTTCAGTACCTGTGCCAATCTGGTCAACTTCTCCGCCACACATTCATTGAATCGGGTCGCGTGATCCGGGGAGATGAACTTGAGGAGTTCACGAGCGTTACGGTAGTATTTGGTGTGAAGGGAGATCTTAAATTTGACTGATAAGATGTGCAATCGATGAGAAATTGTCTCCTCTACAACTTTGCAATTGAACACTTTTTGCTATCTATACTCCTTATCAAGTTATCATCACTTTTTGGAAACGCTCATATTTGCTTGCTTGAGATTGAAGTGCCACTCGGGATATCACTGATAACTTGATAAGGAGTAGAGATAGGAAAAAGTGATTAGCTGAAGAGTTATAGATACAGAATTTTTCTACAACTTTGCAATTGATCACTTTTTTCTATCTCTGCTCCTAATCAAGTTATCAGTGAAATCCCAAAGCGATCCTTTGAAAGACGCCGTGCCGCCTATGCTTCAGGATTTCCCTGATAACTTGATAAGGAGTGGAGATAGCAAAAACTGATCAATTACAAAGTTGTAGAAGAGCAAATTTGCTATCGATTGCACATTTTATCAGTCAAATTTGACCTAGTGATAAGGGATTTCTCACCTTCGTGTAATCCCCATTCATGCAGTCCGTATGCGAAGAAGCGATTCTCCATCCTTTCATTGTGAGCTCCAAGGTGTATGGGGAACCTGAAAATGGAGGAAATTTGAAAAATGAGCCAGAATTGGGCTAAAATGGGCCATTTTGAGCCAATTTGGATCAATTTTGGAGTTTCAAGCTCAAATTTCATACCTTCCTGAGTCTTGACATTCACAAAAATGAGATCACTGGTCCTGGGAAGCATCTCTGATACACTGATATCCTGTACTTCATGAGCCAACTCATGAACGGCGGCGATTGCTTCGAGTTCCAGTGGTCCAACGCCTTCTCCGGGGGAAATGACGCCACCGACCTGGAAAAGTGCTGATAACTTGATAAGGAGGGGAGATAGGGACACGTGATCAATTACAGAGTTGTAGAGAAGTCCTTTATCTATAACTTTGCAGTTTATCATTTTTTGATATCTCTACTCCTTAACAAGTTATCAGTGAATTTCGAGAACGATGATTTGAAAGACGCCCTGCCGCCTATGCTTTGGAATTTCACTGATAACTTGATAAGGAGTGAAGATAGCAAAAAGTGATCAATTAGAAAGTTGTAGAGGAGCAAATTTCCTATCGATTGCACATTTTATCAGTCAAAATGGAGCTAGAATTGGTTGAATTCTGAAACTCACAATCTCATGCCGCTTCCTGTTCATATCCGCGATCTCCTCCAGTGAAATTGGTGTCCTTAACTCAAAAATCAATAAACAATTATCAATTTGGGACGACTCACTTGGTAACTGACAACTTTGGGCTTATCATCTGATTAATATAGGTGTTGGCGTCAAAACCGAACTTCTCCTTTTCCTCCAGGGTCGGTGAGACGGCACGAGACGTCCGGTACACTTGGGCGGCCGCGTTCCAACGGGCGGAACTGGAAAAAGTGGTTAAAAGGTGGAAAGAAGGGGAAAGGGAGGGGGAAAGGGGACATAAACATTGGGAAATGATGATCGAATCAATTTGTTTATGTAGGATTCTGATCTTTGATGTTTCTAAACATTTGAAGCCTAGAAGCCTGGGCCTAGAATCCTCGAGAAGAACGGAAGCCCAAATCCTAAAGCCCAAAGCCCAAAGCCTAGAATCCCCCTAAGCCCAAAAGTCCAAAAGTCTGGAAGCCTGGAAGCCTGGAAGCCTGGAAGCCTGGAAGCCTAGAAGCCCAAAGCCCAAATCCTCAACTCACTCTTGCTGTTTATAAAGCGGTGACACCTTCAACGAATCCGCCAACGTATTCGCATTTAGAGCTGAAAAATCAACACTTTTTCTCCAAATTTTCGTCAAAAACTCACCAATCCCAACATTTCCACAAATACACGCCGTATTCGCAGAAGTTTGTCCGGAAAATGATCGAGTCCGGGCGGTTCTGGTGGGTGTGGAGGGTGGAGAGGACGGCTGGACAGGGGTGTGAGCGGACATCTGGAAGTGACTGAAAATGGGGGGGAAAGAGCCAAAATTCGAGAAAATCGGCTGAAAATGACCTAAAAAGCGTGAAAATTGATGAAAATTGGTCTCAAATGACGTAAAATTACCTAAATTTGGCCCAATTTTGGCCCAGAACGGCCCGAATCGGCCCAATTCATGTCTACTTCATGAAAACAACTCAACTCTCTCTAGAAATGAGCCGCCCGTCGGCTCAATGTCTTGCTTCTCGGGGGGCAGCAAAACAGACACCAAGAGTGACAAGGGAAGGAAAAGAAGAGAAAAATATGAGAGAAAAAACTGCTTGAGCACAGAGAAAACAGGGATATTTGTTCGAGAAGAGACGCAGACGGATTAGAGACAACGGAGAAGTAGAGAGAAGGGGGAGCATGTGGACTTTTGCGAGCAGCAATGTTTTTGAGGGTGAGTTATTTATGATGATGGGTGAGGGAGGGGCCGGGAAACCTGGAAGCCTGGGCCTTGGGCCCGGAATCCCCGAGAAGCCTGGAAGCCCCTGGAAACTTGGACCTAGCACCCGGAATTCTCGAGAAGCCTGGAAGTCTGACGAATCGGTGGACTTGTGGAGGAAATGGGCGTGTAACAGGGTTAGTTGAGAAGATAGAGTAAAATGATCAACTGATAAAATGATAAAGAAGATCAGACGGTCATTTTTGTAGTTGATCATTTTTCACTAGCTCTGTTGGTTCTTGAGATATCAATTGATAAAGCAGGGGGTTTTTAATCAGTTGATATCTCGAAAACTATCAGTGATGGTGAAAAGTTGTCAACTGATAAAAAATAGCTCTTAATTTGCTGATTCTTTTATCAGTTGATCAATTTTTTCTAGCTCTGCAAGTTTTTGAGATATCTACGACAACACTTTATTCAAATCCTACAAAGTTCAATTGGCCGTCGAAGCACTGATTGATTTGCCAGTCTCAGAGGTCTTCAACGATCCAGTCGACTGGCTCTTTGTGTTCTTATCACCTTTCTTATCACCATTCTTCCTCTTATCAGCCACCTTATCCTCCTCATCCAACACCTTATCCATCTGCTTCTCCTTCCACTGCTCATACCCCTTCAACTGCATCCGCTTCTTCTCCTGCTCCTCCTCGTCCAATTCGCCCTTCCCAACTCCCGTCCGACTCAACAGCCACTTATAATACCCCTCTTCCGTAAAACTTGTATTCTGAGTCTTCACCGCCTCCATATTCATCATCCAATCGTCAGATTCCGGTCCGTCGACTGCGATGAAGAACGTCGGCTTCAGATCCTTGAACCAATAAGGCTTTGGCCTCGATTTCGAGGAAGCGTACTCAATTGCATCACTGCACTTGTCAGCTACAGCTGCTCCGAGGCTTTTCCCGATTAGCGTCTCCGGTTTGGTGTTCTCAGCGCAATGGAAGTAAATGAGGCAGTTTTGAAGAGCTGGGACGGCCTGAAAAAGTTGCTCAATCGATATCTCGAAAACTAGCAGAGCTAGTGAAAAACTGTCAACTGATGAAATGATAAGGACATCAAGAGCTATCATTTATCAGTTAATAACTTTCCCCCATCACTGATAGTTTCCGAGATATCGAATGATTAAGGCACCCCTGCTTTATCAGCTGATATCTCAAGAACCATGATAGCTAGTGAAAAGTTATCAACTACAAAAATGACCGTCTCATTCCCCTTATCATTTTATCAGTTGACAGTTTCCCTCTATCTCTTCAACTAACCCTGTTACAAGCCCATTTCCTCCACAAATCCACCGAATCATAAATCTCGCCGGCATACTTCACCTTCGTCACCCGATACTTGTCATAATCCAAGAAGAAAGCCTTGGATCCAATTCTCAGAATCTCTTCAATCCACTTTACATTCACCAGAAGAGCAAAACTAAAAGTGATAAGTGATAAGGATAAGATTGATAAGGAACTCACTCAAAGACCAAGTTGACCAGCTTCCTGCGCTTCTCCCGATCAATTTTCTCGTGAACCTCACCGTCTCGATCTTTTTCTTTAGTGATACAGAGCTTATCAATATCAAAAACGCCATTCTCATCACATTTCACTGCATTATGAGTACGAGTGGTGCTTCCTTCCTGATAAACCATTGATCCGTACTGATAAGAAAAGTCAACGATAAGATCGTCGTGAACGCAAATTGAGAAGGTGTCGGGTGATGGGAGTGGTGGGATGTCTGAAGAGTGATAACTTGATAAGGATCAGAGATAGGGAAAAATAATCAACTGATAAAAGATAGCCCTTGAGGTGCTGATCATTTTATCAGTTGACAACTTTTCACCATCTCTTTTCGTTTTTGAGATATCGATTGATAGGTTTTCTAAACCTACTGATATCTCAGGAACCATCAGTGATAGGAAAAAATGATCAACTGATAAAAGATAGCTCTTTCCAAGTTGAACATTTTATCAATTGATTACTTATCAGTAACTCTCATGCTTCCCGAGATACTGATAAAATAACTCACACGACTCAAACTGCTTCACATCTTTCCACTTCTTGAGGCAATCCACGGCTCGCTCATAATCCTTATTCGTCTCATTACTCTTGTTCTCCTTCTTCCACTCATCATATCGAAACATCAAAAACTCCTCAGCAGTCCGTCCATCCCTATCACGAAGCGTCTGATCGAATCCAGCCTTGATAAGCATATCGATAATGTTCGCGTCGGTGATAGCAACCGCGTGATGGAGACAAGAGTAGCCATTGTCTGAAAAACGTCTTATCAGTGGGTTATCAGTTATCAACTCACGATAAGTGTTAACATTCTGTCCTTGGTCAATCAGTTTCCTTATCACTTCTGGTTTTCCTGAAGCACATGCAATCGGAATCCAATTCGTGTCGCTGGGGTTGCATGTTGGGTTCTAGAATCACTTTATCATTCCTTATCACTTCTTATCACTCTTTTATCAACTCACATGATAAACCCAATACCTCTCCGGATTGAATCTTCGCATCTTGACCGCATCCTTCTCATTCGAACGTCGTCGATAGAAGAATCCGACTCCTGCGATCGCGCCAAGACCCACGACACCTCCGCCGACGAAATAGACCCAGGAGAGGCTGGATTGGGGTCTGGAAAGTGATAAATTGATTATCTTGTTATCACTGATAACCACAGCACTCAAAATGTCGAAAAGCTGTCGAAAATCATGTGATCTATTGATTTCAATTTCAGCGTGCATGTTTTAGGGAAGTTTCCAGAAATCAATCAATATCTCAAAAGTGGGCGGGGCTACCAAAAAGTTGTCAGCTGATAAGTTGTAGCCCTTAAAATTTCCCACATTTTATCAGTTGATCACTTTTCTCTATTACTGATAAGTTCCGAGATATCGATCGATTCGCAAAATTTTAAAATTTTTGAAAATCAATCGATATCTCAAAAATGGGCGGAGCTACTAAAAAGTTGACAACTGATAAGTTGAAGCCCTTCAAATTTCCCACATTTTACCAGTTGATCGTTTTTCTCTATCACTGATAATTCCCTCGAAAAACTCACTCTTCCGTAGTCGTCACCACAGTTGGAATCGTCACCGGCTGATTGTTCCCAAAGAAGTCATCAAAGAACTGCTGAAGTGGACCCATTGTCAGAAATGCCGCTCTCAGGTTGACATGATGTTGTGCAAAGTTCAGATTGAGAGTTCCCAGCTGGATAAAGTCATTCTCCGACTTCTGAATCGCTTTGGATCTTCCGATCCTCACACCCGGTGCTATCACATCCCCGAACACCTTCGCATCAATCTCCACCCCCTTCACCTTCCCAGCTTCTTCAAAAACCTGCCAGAGCGTCGAGATATTGGTCTTTGCAATGGCTCCAACCTTCTTATCAAGTGATATCAGATCCGTTATCATCTCTCCCATCAGCTTCCTGTTATCATTGGTCCAAACACTCTGTGCCCCGGGGATCTTATCGATTGCAGCTTTTAGAAGAACATTTGCATTCACCGCCACTTTGACATGCTGCTGTAACTTCAGAATCTTCACATACTCCAGAAGAGCTTGCACTCCATTTCCCAAGTCTTTCGAGATAGATTCAGCGTTCTGAAGATTCGGAAGAGCTCGACGTCTTCTAATGGTCTTCTTGAAAACCTTGTCAATCCCCGAGACTTCTCCCTTCAACTCAGCAATCGTTTTCACGTAGCTCCTGATAAGAACCATCTCATCACTGGCGTCCTTGATGATCTGAACATCACTCCCAAAGCTTATCATCTTATCAATATCATCCGATTTGTAGGGTTCCTTCTTGAGACAATCCAATGCTCCCGGCAGATTCGTATCTTTCAGGCTATTCAAGACATTGGAAATCTCGTCAAGACTCGACAACTGGATAATAGTGTCGGTTATCAAGTTCTTGTTGCCTTCCTCCATAAGACTGTGAATCTTTCGCAGATCTTCCCCCACTGGCTTCAGATTTTGGCCTTTCCTCAACTCCTCCCAAAGTTTCGCAGCTTCCTTAGGCGTCGTCCGACTGTGAAAGCCCTTCATTTCAGTCAAAAGGCCTTGGAATTTAGTGGCAAAGTCGCCAGATATAAATCCCTTCAGTGACTCCATGGTCGACTTGAACAAATCCAAACTTTCACTGAACTGGGTAAGGAATCCTTTGGCCGAGTTGTAGAGGTTCGGGTCAAACTTCACAGTAGGATCTTTCAAGTCTTCCAGACACTTTGCCACAGATTCCAGTGTGGCGGGCACATTGGAAATCTTCGAAACCGACTCTCCATTCTTCAGAACCTTCTCCATCAAATCCCTGATGCTTAGCGATCCATTGACAGCTCGAGGATCCGAAAGAAGCATCCATTTGGTCACAACTCGATGGAGTTCCCCGTGCAATGTCAAAAAGGGCTTTAGCAATCCACTGATCCGATCCAAATCCTTTCCCTCTGATAACATCCCCTTCACTTTATCACTCCGTAGATCATCCATCAACGCCTTGACGTCACTGACACCATTGACGAATCCAGCAGTCAACCTCCTGGACGAAGAGCTCTTTTGGGAAATGTCAGCGGCCAGATCCAAACTTTCAGTGATTCCAGCAATCAAATCACTCAAAATTGGAATTTTGATTAGGATTCCATTCAAAGAATTCACATCTTCAGCGAGAAGTTTCAAATTCGCGCCGGTCGACCTAAAGTCAACAATATGGTCCTTGTAGAGTGTGGATTGTTCAGCAAACACGTCAACTTCTTTCAGCATGACATTCGAGATGTTCAAGACTTTAGCGAATTTCGTCTCATAGTCCAGATAGTTTGAAAAAGTTTGAATCAGAGAATTCGCGGAATCAGAGAGAGATTGCATTTTTGTGAGCGCATTGTTCTCGCCGTCTTTTATATATCCGTTACTGATGATTTCTTCTACAATATCCAACACAGACTTCCACTTGTCATCCTTCCAGATCGTTCGGATAGCGCCGAACAGCTGATTATCACTGTTAACAGCTTCCACTTCAGCTTTGAAGCTTTCAGTCGGGTTTTTGATGCCATTCAGAACCGCGGAATGCTCCTTCATCCCTTCCAGCATACCCAACATTTTCTTTAGCATCGTTGGATCTTGGATTCGCATGCTGTCTAGTTGCTCGAGGACTGAATTGAACGAATCCAGCTCTTTTGCCAGATTCTCGACTTTCAACTCTTTCAGCTTCACAACCTGGTCACCTGATCGGATTCCCAGGAACTCGGCGACAATGTCGTTAATCTTGCTCGGATCTGCTGATAACCCAGTTTGAATTGCGATTCCATTAGTGATCCTGGCGATTGGAGCAAGGTCATTGATAATTGAAGATAAGGATTCTTCTGGAAAGAGGTCCGTTATCAGTTATCAGTAATCTATCACCTTGAACATTTGATTGTTTGATAGTTTGACCGTTTATTGATATGGTCAAGAAACAAGCTAATACGTGACGGATTCGCATGATATCTGGAATTGATTATCAGAATCCTTATCAGCCCTTATCACTAACCTTCACAAGGATAATCACCGAAACTTGTCGGAGCAGAGAAACTGATAAGAATAATCAGTGGCGAGGTGCATGGTGTCAGGTGTCAGGGGTAGGAGGGGAAGGTCACGTTTTTGAAAAAATTTATCAATTTTCACGTGAAAAAAGGGGGTTAGGACCCTACAAGCCTTCTGAATCCCGGACTCATGTGATATTGCCCGTTGTTTCTGTGTGATTTGCATGAAGTGATAAGAAAAAGTGTTATCAGTACTTGTTCTTCTATGCAAAAAGCAATAAGAGGACAAAGGAACTGAACCCCCGACCTCTCGCTTCACATTCACACGCACTACCGCCAGCGCCACTCGGTGCATCTCAACTTTGCAGGTGGAGGCACATGACAAACGCGCCAAAATGGGCGCGGCGCCGGGATTTTCAGGTCTTGCAGTACACGTTGAAACTTGGAAATTCGAGGAAATTATCCTTTCACGTGACCCTAAAAATGAATGGAAAGTTGGCAGAGAGAGTTGGAACTGATTAGATAAGCCACGAATATTGGAATTATAACCTGATTTTAGAGATTTTACATGATTTTTCCTTGATTTTCATCGACTTTTTTGGAATTTTTCACTTTTTCCCGTTTTTTCAACTAGATTTTCAGAAACTTGCCGATCAACCATGTCCACCAACTACGTCGAATTGGCCCGTCGTCGTGCAGCTGAAAGAGCAGCTGATGAAGAGAATTTCGTGCAGGAGGATGCGGCGACGGTGGAGGAGACTCCGGAACTGCAGGCGGTGCCAGTTGGTCAGGTTAGAATTGAAAATTGAAATAATTCGAAAAAAACCTGCGAAAATTGGTGGAAAATGAGAATTTTTATTTTATTGATAACGAAAAAAAAAATCATAAAACATAAATTCCTGAAAATCTTTTTTTTTTTAATTTTTCTTCAGAATTCCCACATTTTTTCCAGATTTCTAATTATTTTTCAAGATTTCTCCAAAATTAAAAATTTTTGTGGGAATCTGCAAATTTTTATTGATTTTTGAGGAATTTTCGCGAATTTTTTAAAAATTTTCAGATTATTGAAAAAAAATTGGGTAGAAAATTTTTTTTTTAATTTTCAAAAAAATTTCAATTTTTCAAAATTTTTTTCAGATTATTTTTAATTTAGTACTGGAAATAAAAAACACAGCGATTTTTGAAAACTGAAAAAAAATTTCCGGATTTTTGAAAAATTTCGAAATTTTCCGGATTTTTCGGAAACATTTTTTAAATTTTTTTAAATTTTTGACAAAATCTCAGTTTTTTAGTATTTTCCTCACGGAAATGGGACAATTTTGGGTAAAAAAGAAGAAAAATTTTGATTTTCGGAAGTTTCTAAATTTTTTTTTGGAATTTCGAAAAAAAAATTCATTATCGATTTTTTGGCGAAAGAACTGAAATTTTGAAGTAAAAACGTACATTTATCTGATTTTTCATTCAAATTTTGCTGAATTTCGGCGAAAAATTACAGCATTTTGAATTTTTGGAAAATTTCAGAAAATTTAGGCAAAAAATCGCAAAATTTCACGGAATTTCAAAGTTTTTCCTCAAAAATCAATAAAAATTTGCAAAAACTCACAAACCTCCAGCTATTTCCGCCTTTTTTCAGGTTCTCGCTGGAAAGCTCCATCGTTGGAAGATCGTCCGAGAGTTGGGTCGAGGAAGCTTCGGAGCTGTTTACGAAGGAGAAGAGACGAAGACGAAAGAAAGGGCGGCGCTCAAGTTAGAGTCGTCGGCAGCTACGGACCGCTTCTTGAAATTGGAGCGGATGGTGATGGATGGTCTGGCGAGCCGTCCGTTCTCCATTCGTCTGATTGATGAGGGAGTCACAGCGGAGTTTTCGTGGCTGTCGATGACGCTTCTTGGCCCGTCCCTGGCGGATGTTTTGAAGATGGAAGGAGTGGTGGGATGAGAAACTGAAATTTTTGCATTTTTTAATAATTTTAGAAGGGAAAAGGCCTGCCAAAAGTGGAGGCTTATAAAATTGCTCTGAGACTGCTTTGTGGCATCAAGGAGATGCATTCCATTGGCTTCATCCATCGGGACATCAAGCCGGAGAACGCGGCCCTCGAGTTCGTTCAGACTTGTCGGCTCGTCTATATCCTGGATTTCGGAATGTGCCGACAGTATGCTAAAGTCGGACCACAAGGATACTTCCTCTTCCGAAGAGCCCGACAGCCAGTTAGTATTTTTTCTCGAATTTCAAAGAAAAATCGGAAAATTAGGGGAAATTTCAAATTTAGGCGGATTTTGTTGAGAAATTTTGCGAGACTATTCAATTTATGCTTTAAAAGTAGTCTTTGTATCAATTTTCAAGAAATTTAAAGTAAAAAAAAACGAAGAATTTGCGAGAAAATGCATCAAATTTCGCAAAAAAATGGCAAAATTTCGAGATGGCCTAGAAAACGCAAGCTGCAAGTTCTCGGCCGCGCCTCTGTTTTAGCGCGGGAATTTGAATTAGTTTTTGAAATTTTGAGAAGTTTTGCCCGCAAAAAATGAGAATTCGAGAGGAAATTGGAAAAAAAAACACAAAAATAGTTTTATCAATTTTCAGGCGCCGTTTAGAGGCAACGTTTGCTTCTCCTCGAAACGCCAACATCGCAGGGAGGAGCCTTCTCGAGGAGATGACTTGGAGAGTTGGTTCTACCTACTCTTCTCTCTCATTGAGAAGCTCCCGTGGGCCGAACTGACGAGAGAAGAACCGATACTGGAGCACAAGGAGCACAAGATGGAGGAGGTGATGGCGACGTACGACAGGAGGGGGCAGTTCTACCGGATTTGGTTGTCCGTGAAAAGCGGCACCGCGTTCGAGGCGAGGCCAGGTTACCAGCTGATTGGAGAATGCCTGGTCGAGTTGATTGGGGCAGAAGGCGGCACAGTCATTAGTCCCTGGAGTTTTGAAGACGAACTGGTAAAAGAAGGAAGAATAAAGAGTATGTTTTTTTTGAATTTGCAGTTTTAAAAAAAAATTCTTTAGTTTTTTTTCCCATTGAAAAAATACAATTTTTGCATTGAATTACTGAAATTCCAGGTTTGCGCGTCAAATTCGGTGTTTTGTGTGAGACGCAGACAGTGAGAGAGACAGCGAGAGAACGTTGAGAGGGCAGAGACGCAGACAGTGCAACACACCGCCCATCTTTTTTTCAGCGCATGTTTCACTGATTTTCGCAGCTTTTTCGCTCGTTTCTTCGATTTTTACTCAATTTTTCAATTTTCAGTGGCGGATAACAAGGCGGTGCGAAGTGAGAAGGAGGAGGTGGTGAGTGTTCCCCAAAAATTCGCGCAAAAAACCGAAATTTTCCAGAAAAGGATCCGGAAGACCCTGGATGCCGTCGACATTCCCTCGGCCGATGAGCGTTTCTACCCGAAGCCGCTCGTCGACTTCGTCACGCCGAAACCAGTGGAGGAAGTCGTGAAGAAGGTAATTTTTTTGGAAATCATTGAAAATTTTAGAAAATCTGAAAAAATTTTCCAAAATTAAAAAAAAAGTTCAATCTGAACCAATTTTTTGTAAAACCACAAAATTCCTAGAAATTTCCAATTTTTCCTAATTTCAGGGAAGTGCGGCACCCAAGAAGCAACCGAAGCCGTCCGGAGGAACCAAGTGCGTGACTGCACGACGCAAGAAGTGAAGTCCAACCTCAGCCACCAACATCATCGCCATCGTCACTTCGCCGACCCACTTCTCTTCGTTTCACCCTTCCAATGTACATATTCCCCCAATGTTCTCCCACTTATCATCCCGTTTCCCCTGATTCATCACCAATTTCCCGTGTCCCTGCTCCAAATAGTCTCCAGTACGCGATTTCCATCCGACTCTCCCGTAATTGGCTCTAAAATCGGCGCTTCCATCGGCCTTTGCACGCTCCCGCTGCAATTCCTCTTCCTCTTTCCAAATGCTCGCCACCTCGCGCTTTTTAGCCCCCAAATGCTCTGTAGCCCCTGAATTTCAGCGCTATTCATCGTTCCGCATCCGAATCATGCCAAATCTTCTGGAAATCGGTCCAAAACAGCTTCACGCACGCCAGTTTTCGCAAAAATCCAGCGCTTCGCATGAAACAACCGCCAAAATCATCAAATTCCGCAAAATATATACGCGCGCCATTCAAATATCTCCAAATTCCTCCAGCATCCAAATCGCTCAAATTTCAGCGCAAATCTTATAATTTCCCCCAAAAATGCTGCGTATTCTCTAAAATACCCATATTCCGCCGCTTTTGGCTCTAAATCTCTAATTCGCATGCGCCCAGGTCAAATTGCGCTAAAATTAGGTCCGCCACGCGCTATTCTTATCATTAGGGTCATAATTCAGCTCCAAACGCCAGGTACACGTTCTCCAAAGCATTCGTATCATTATTAGTCATTATGCCCTTTTAGGATTTCTTATCAGCTCAGCTTGCTCCCAGCCCGGACTTGATCCCCGGGCTCTATTATTCCATTTTCTTGTATATTACGGACCTGATCCCCGCTTATCGATTGATTATACTGTTTCTTGTAAATACCGATTTATTCTCCACCTGATCCCTTATCATTTCCCTAATGTTATCACTGATCCTCTTAGCTTTCCAATTGGATATTCATTTTTCCCAAGTTTCCCTCTTTTCGTGCCGAGGACCATTATAGACCATAGTTATTATTTATTCCCCAAGTCACGATACCCGAATGCCTTACCTGTGATTATCATTTTATCCCCCATGATTCCTATCCGATCGCCCCTTATCACTATTCCCGCCGATTCTTATGACTTATCACTTATTTTCCCTTTATCGATTGATTTTTCTCCCGATTTTCTTGTATTATTTGGGTTTCCCGTTCTTTTTTCCTTGTGTCCCATGTAAATAAGCATACTTTTTCCCGTTTCCCCCAATCGTGTTTCGTTTCAGATTGTCAAGTCCAGCCGAGCCGATCAGTTCATCACTTCCAGGGACCGAATGCTGATAAGATGGCTGATAAGCCGAATGGATAACTCCCTGGCCCATCTTTTTCTGTTCCTGACTCCCGCGTGCCTCACGTGCCCGATTCGTGGGAGTTGCACACTGATCTTATCACTGTTGATTCGGTCAGTGGCTGAGAAGGCACTTTTTCGCTTTTTCATTGTATTTGGTGGAAAATGCAAATGTGCTCTACTGATGGGTTATGGAAAATGCGAGAAATTTTCGGTTGGAACTGTTATCAGTGGAGCGTATTTGCATTTTTCACATATTCTTTTTATTTTTGAATAATTGAAAAATCGAACAATTTGACCTAATTTTTCTGAAAAAAATTCAAATGCATCTATCCGCAATCCGAGGAGAGCAGTTTCCACGTGACCCATCACGTGAATGAGCTGGAACTGATAAGCCACGAGGTCTGGAACTATTACTGGATTTTATCGATTTTTCCCCAAATTTTGATTGATTTTCCTTGAATTTGTTCACTTTTCCCCGTTCCCATCAGGAAATTTCAGGCGTTTTTTTCTGAATTTCGCTCACATCGAGATGGACAAGCAAGTCGCCGAGGCGAAGCGAAGGCAAGAGGCCAGATATGCCGAAGAGGACGAGTTCGAAGCTGCCGATGGCATGACCGTGGAGGAGAATGTGGAGAAGATGGAAGGAGTTGGAATGGGAGAGGTGCGAATTTTTTCAAATTTTCAAAAACTGATGTGGCTTTGAAGACGAGGGAATTTAAGAATTTTGGAAGAAATCCTGAAAAAATTTTTGTCAAAAATTTGAAAATCTTTGCAATTTTTCTGTTCAATATTCCCCAATTTTTCATTTTTTTCAATTTTTTTTCCCAAAATTTTCCAGAATTTTTTGTGAGAATCACTGAATTTTAAAAGAATTTTTTGGATTTTTTTCTGAAAATTTTCGGAATTTTTGATTTTTGAAAAAAAACTTTTTTTTTTGGAAATTCAGTTTTTATTCGATTTTTGCAGAAAATTTTCAGGAAAACAGATTTTGAAATGCATTAATTTTTCCAAAATTTAGAAAAAATCCTGATTATTTTTCTGTTCAGTATTCCCCAATTTTCCAATTTTTTTTTGAATTTTTAGTGAAAATTACCGATTTTTACAGAATATTTGAGGAAATTTCCGAAGTTTTTCAAAAAAAAAAATTTTTTTTTGGAATTTTTTTTTTGAAAATTTTAAAAATTTTTGATTTTCGAAAATTCAGTTTTCATTCAATTTTTGCAAAAAATTTTCAGAAAAACTGATTTTGAAAGAAAAATTTAGAAGAAAATGATGAAATTTGTTGATTTTTCAAAAATTTAGCCAGAATTTAGAAAAAAACCTGATTTTTCCTCAAAAATCGATAAAATCTCACAATTTTCCTTTTTTCAGACATTGATTGGAGTGAAGGAGTCGTGGAAGGTGATTTCGGAGCTGGGCCGCGGATCTTTTAGCCAAGTCGTGCTTCTCGAGAATGAGAAGACCAAGGTGAAGGCGGCGGCCAAGCTGGAGAGT
Source organism: Caenorhabditis becei (assembly GCA_900536315.3). Lineage (NCBI taxonomy): Eukaryota > Metazoa > Nematoda > Chromadorea > Rhabditida > Rhabditidae > Caenorhabditis > Caenorhabditis becei. The sequence goes on along the minus strand of LR539888.1, from coordinate 361,186 downwards.
TGTGAGGCAAAGGAGAAATGTCTGCGTCTGGAGAGGTTGGCCATCGAAGGGTTGTCGGGTCGTCCGTGGAGCCTGGAATTGATGGACGAAGGTCTCACGAAGATCTTCAGCTTCATTGTTATGAATTTGCTAGGTCCATCTCTGTGTGAAGTGATGGCGCTGACGGTAAACGGAAAAACTAAAAAATTTGAGTATTGATTGATTTTTAGGGCGGAAAGTTCTCGGAGAACTTGGCGATTCGATGCGGCATCAGAATCCTCGCAACGCTCAAGGAGCTGCACGAGTCCGGCTTTGTTCATAGAGACCTGAAGCCAGAGAACATTGCTCTGGAGCAGTGTCCGACGTCTCGTGCTCTGATTCTCCTTGATTTCGGTCTCGGCCGACAATATGCGCGCAAACTTGGAGGGAAGGTCGTGTTCCGAAGGCCAAGAACCACGGTTAGTAGAAAAATCACTTTTTTTTTGCCGAAATTCAAAAAAAAATTTACTTTTTGTCACTATTTTCGATGGAAAATCAGCGAAATTCGTCAAAAAAATTCCAGCTGGCCGAGAAAACACACGGCCGCCGGACTTCGGCCCTCTGACTTTTCCGCAGTAATTTGAAATTTTGAAGGAAAAATTGAGGGAAAAAATTGGAAATTTTTAAATAAATATTAGGAATTTTCTAAAGCTTCAAAAAATAATTTTAATTTCAGGCCCCGTTCAGGGGCAATATGCTCTATTGTTCAATGGGTCAGCATCAAAGAAAAGAAGCCGGACGAGGAGACGATCTCGAATCGTGGATCTACATGGTCGTCCATCTTTGGACCACACTGCCTTGGACGAATTTGAAGAATGAATTTCCCATTCAACACCAAAAAGAGCAGATGGGAAAGTTCCTCGGTATCGATGAGTCAGTTTTTTGGATCAAGTTTAAGTTCTTTAAAAAAGTGTTTTATTAGGAAGTTGAAGAAGACGCAGTGGGTCAGTGCCGTCTACCAGCTGATAAAGCAGGCGACCGAAAGGAACGGAAGTCGACCATCATACGACCTGATCGGGAATGTGCTGATCATGGAGCTCAGAAGCAGAGCAGAACGGATCACTGCGCCGTGGCCCTTTGAGTTGCAGCTCCAGAAGCTGGGAAAGATGATTGGTAAGCTTTTTTCAATTTTTCTCAATTTATTTCCTTAGTTTTCTGTTGTTTTCCGTCGGAAAAGCTCAAATCCAGAATTTGCGCGTCAAATCCGGTGTTTTGTGTGAGACGCAGACAGTGAGAGAGAGACAGCGAGAGAACGTTGAGAGGGCAGAGACGCAGACAGTCGAACACACCGCCCATCTTTTTTTCAGCGAATTTCTCACCAATTTTCGCTGCTTTTTCGCTCGTTTCTTCGATTTCCACCCAACTTTAAACTTTCAGCGACGGATAGCAAGGTGGCACGGAGTGAGGAGGAGGAACTCGTGAGTTTCCCCCAAAAATTCACGCAAAAAAACGAACATTTACAGGAATTCGTTAAGGAACGGCTCTCGAAAGTCGAAGTCCGATCGGCGGGAATTCAGGAGATTCTGGGACCGGCGGCGGATTTCACGAAGAATAAGGAGGAGAAGGAGAAGAATACGAAGAAGACCAAGAAGGACGTTCCGAAGGTATTTAATTTTGCAAAAAAAAGTCGTCAATAAACATATTTTTCAGAGTGGCGAAAATGTCAAAAAAGCGAGCAAGGAGAGCAAACCGACCCGTCCGTCGACAGTCGGCTCGAAAGACAGAACTTCACGAAGAAAGAAGTGATGCCCGCCGTCAGCTCTCTCGCTTCTGCTCAATCGCCATGTCGACGTTTACTTCCTTCCCGTTTTCTTTGTTTTCCCCCTTTTCACTCTTCCGATTCTTCTGTTTTTTTGCCCCGCCTGTACATTTCCCCGATTTCCCGTGTCCATGTCCCATCTTCCTCTTTCTGTCGCCTGTTACTGTTTCGCCGCTGCCATCCGTCATGTCCTTCTCTCCCGATCATTATTGCGCTGCTGATTCCGATCCGATCTTCTCAAAATTCCGCTTGCCCGCTGCTGTTTTCGCTTCCTCGCCATCATTCCCGTGCTTTTCGTTACTTCCAGCCCGCGAACCACTTTCCCATCCAATTCCCGCGCATTTTCCCCATTCCGACACCCAAAATGCTTCTCTGTTCGCTTACAAACACCTCTGCGCTCGCTCCATATGTTTCCGCGAAAATTCGCATATCCTGCTGCGCCAAGTCGCCAAATCCGTCGTTTTCTCCAGATTCGTCACCAAAATTCAGCGCGAAAAATCCATATTTCGCGGAAAAAGCATACTAGTCCAACAATTCCTAATCAAAAATGCGCGAAAATCGCTGACCCATGCAAATCTAAAATTCTAATAATCGGCGCCTATTCCTAAAAAAAATTCGTATTCCTTCCGAAAAATCATCAAAATTCCAAAAAATTCCAAAAACAACCCAAAAATTCACAAAATTCTTCATTTATTATCAAATCTCCATAATAACTGCGCCTAGCCATTGCTATCGAAATATTCAAAAATCTTCGCGAAAATCATCCTCTTCCCATTCAAAAATGCGCGATAGTCGCCAAAATCAGCTATTTTATCAAAAATTATTCAAAAAATGCGCCATCTATTCAAAATCCGCAAAATTCAGCGCTTCTTCCTATAAAATGCGCCTAAAATCACAAGCAGCGCCTTATCATTTGCAATGTGCTTTCCCAATATGTTCATGTTCCAGGCACCAAATGCGCTTCGCACATATCTTATTCGTCAAATATTTATTTTTTCCCAAATTCAAGGCGTTACCCTTTATTTCCTGTAGTTCTGCGAGCCTTTCCTATTATTCAATTAGCATCCTCTGAAATTCTCCCCGATCCAACCCCAATTATCACTGATTTTTTGCTCTTTCAGCCCGGACCTCATCCCCGGGGCTTCTCCTTCTATTTATTCTGCCCAAAGTGGTTGTCCTGTAGGATTTATTGATTGATTCCCTCCCGATTCCCTAGTGATCTCCCCAGATTCGTGTCCCGTATCACTACTATCAGTCCCATTATGTCTTCCCTTTATCTTTCAGATTCCCCGCATCCAATCCCTGTTTCATTTCAATCATCGGGTCCTCTAATTTATTCCAATTATCGATGGCTCCTTTTCTCCTTCTCCCATATCCGTGTTCATAATATCACTCAATCCCCGAACGCCCTGATAATCCGTTTGATTATCATTTATTCCCCCGTTTTTCCTATCCGATCGCCCCTTATCACTATTCCCGCCGATTTTTATGGCTTATCACTGATATCCAGAGTATCGATTGATTCTATTCCCCTGTTTCTTCGTAATTTCTGGGTGCCCCGTTCTTTTTTCCTTGTGTCCCATGTAAATAAGCATGTTTTTTTCCTGTTCCCCCAATCGTGTTTCGTTTCAGATTGTCAAGTCCAGCCGAGCCGATCAGTTCATCACTTCCAGGGACCGAATGCTGATAAGATGGCTGATAAGCCGAATGGATAACTCCCTGGCCCATCTTTTTTTTGTTCCTGACTCCCGCGTGCCTCACGTGCCCGATTCGTGGGAGTTGCACACTGATCTTATCACTGTTGATTCGGTCAGTTACTGAGAAGGCACTTTTTCGCTTTTTCATTGTATTTGGTTGATGGAAAATGCTAATGTGCTACACTGATAGTTTAGGAAATGTGCGAGAAAATTTTGGGCGGAATTGTTATCAGTGGAGCGCATTTGCATTTTTCACCTTTTTTTTAAATTCCCCCACCCACTTTTCCCGATTAGAGCGCGATTGCAATGTAGACAAATTTTGCAAGTTCCACTATTTATCGATTGATTGAAAAGGCGAAAATTTAAAAGAAAAGCACAATGAGATTTCAAGTTTATCAGAGACTAGGCAGTGCCGGTTTTCGACGTTGTACTTTTTGTATCCTTGGGCTTCTTCTGTGGCTGTGGTGGTGTGGGCGGCAATTTGAGATCTTTGAATCCGTTCATCGAGAACAAAAACTCGAAGAACTCGATGACCGACATTTTCAAGTATTGAGTGTCACGATCAGCTTCGTGATCCCTATCAAACGGGTAGTTTTCAATGTATCTATCCACATCTTCCTTGTTCTGAAAAATTGGGCGGGTTATTCAAAAATTTCAAGCTGGATATCTCGCAGCGAAAACTACAGTAAGATTTGCAAATCTTACTGTACTTTTCACAATTTCAAAATTTTGAATGTGAAAACTCCAAAAATGCAAAGATAAGAATGATAATCACCTGCGGCGAGTACAAAATCCACTGCTTTCGCTTCTCGGGGAACCAGAACGGCGGCGGCCAAGTTCGCTCGCTACTCTCCCGAACCAAACCGTCCAACGTCATCCAAGTGGCACACAATCGCTTCAAAACCGTCTTCATTGTGTCGTGACCCAATAGAACATCGGTGTTATCGTCGGACGTTCGGTAGAAGGCGTAGTGAACTTCGACGTCACGAAGACATTGGATCGCCTGAATGAAAGTCGAGTTTTGGGTCTCGCCACGAAAAACCAACTCGACGACGCATCCACTTCTTCCACTCGTCGACCGTCTCGTACACCTTCTTGTTCAGCCGGACTTTTGTGACACGGTGATCGTAGTCGCGGTACAGATTGTCCTTGTTCGCTAGACAATCGGCAAGCCAGGATGATTTGATAACGTTGACGGATCTGAGGAATTGAAAAATTGAAAAAAATTTTTGCGAAAAAAATTTTTTTTTTCGAAAAATTTTTTTGGCGCCAATTTTCATTGAAACTTGTTCAAAAACAATTTTGAGCCTCATTTTAACTGGGAAAGTGCTAAAAATTACCTAAAAACACAGAAAAATTTTGAAAAAAATTTTTTTTTTTCAACTTTTTTTCATTTTTTTTCAAATTGTTTCAATTTTTTTTTTTTGCAAAAAAACCAATTTGAAATCGATAAATTTCAGCATTCTAAAGTCATGATCTGCTCAAAATCCTAGAAAAACACTGTAAATTTCTCGAAAATTTGAAAAAAAAAATTTCGAAAAAAAATTTTTTTTTCAATTTTTTTCAAAATTTTTTTTTTGCAAACCATCTGAAAACAGATAAATTTTAGCATGTTTTTGCCAATTTTTACTCCAAAATCCCAAAAAAAACAGTCAATTTCTCAAAAATTTGTAAAAAAATTTCGAAAAAAAAATTTTTTTTTGTTGCAAAAATCAATTCGAAATAAATAGATAAATTTTACCATTTTGAGATTGTATTCTGCTCAAAATTCTAGGAAAACCCTGTAAATTTCCCAAAATTTTGGAAAAAAATGTTTTTTAAAAAGTTGTTTCAATTTTCATTTTTTTTTCGCAAATTTTCTTCCAAATTTCGAAACAAGTCTATCAATCCCTTCTATCCAAAATTCTCAAAAAAAAACCCGCAAAACTCACGAGAAAAAGTACTCATAACTCTCCAAATCATCCGGATCATCAACATTCGGCGTCGGCTCCAACGCTTTTCTCTCCGATTTCGTCAACGTCAACCTCTCCTCAGCTTTCCTATCGAGATCCGCCTTGAGAAGAGCCTTTTTGGCGATAAGGGACTTATCAAAGTTGAAACATCCGTCTTCGTCAGTGTCGACGACGACATGACTTATTCTAGTGGATCCTTCCTTGGCCAACTGAAAACGCAAAACGTGCTGCGCCTTTAAAGTACGGTAGTTGCGCTTTTCCACTAATTTTCCTCATTTTCATCGATTTTTGCACTTTTTACGTCAAAAAAGCACAATAAATGTATTTTCGGTTTAAAAAGTGCAAAAATCGGTTGAAAATCGATGAAAATGAGGAAAATGAGTGGAAATGCGCAACTACCGTACTTTAAAGGCGCAGCACGTTTTTCGCCGAAAACTTTCGTTCGTTGCGAGCTCCGTTTTTCAGATAGCAAAACTCACATATTGATCATAAGTTTTGTTAAAATCCTGAACAACTTTAGCCAATTTCGGATCAGAACTGACAATCTTGATGTTGAACCGATTCAGTGGCAACAAGTTTCGAACCTCTGCAAGTGCGCCCTATTGAGAATACTTTCTGTTAAACTCACTTGGCCTGAAGGTGCGCTTCTCGTACTTCTTGAAGACTTGCTTGATCTTGTGCAAGTTCTTCCACTTATCCTTGTAGTCTGTCTCGTCTAAAAGCCTTCTGGCTACCAGCCCGAGAGCATCGATTTTGTGAAAACACGGCAGACTTCTGTCGGCTCCATGGCGAATCAGGTACTCGACGACATCGGGTAAAGCATTGTCGACTGCCCAGTGAAGAGCTGTGAAGCCGTCGTCTGAAATTCAAAATTTATTTTAGGATTATCGATTTTCTCCTACGATAGGTATCCATCAAACATCCAGCCCCGATCAATTCCTTCGCAATCTCAAATTTCTGATCTTGTATCGCCAGTGGCAGATTTGTCAACGAGTCATCGTCATCGTAGAACTCCTCATAGATCCAATATCTCTCCCGATTCTCCCATTTCTTGTCCTGCTCCTCCTTCAGAAGCTTCTCCAACTCCCTCTCCCTCAAAATCCGCTTGTGTCGTTTCCACAGACACCAACCAACAACACCGGCAACAACAAACAAACCGATTCCACCCAGAACTCCGAGGACAATGAAAAGAATTCCAGAGTCGGAAGTGCTGGAATGTGATAAGACTTATCATTAGTGCATTTTCCTCTAGAGCTTACCTTACTGTAACTGTTTGAAGAACAGTCCCTCCGGAAGCCTTCGAGTTCCCGAAATAGTCATCGAAGAACTGTTGGAGTGGCTGGAGAGTGAAGGAAGCTGCTTTCAGGTTGATTTTGTGTTGGGCAAAATCTAAGTCGAGAGCTCCCAGATTCTTGAAATCACCCGATACTCCTTTGATCTTCGGATCAGAACTTGCAGCCAGAACAGTGGAAATCGGATCTTCAAACACCTTTGCATCAACACCTACAACTCCATCAGTCTTCTGAGCTTCATCAAAGATCTGCCAGAGCGATGTCATATTGTCCATCTTCACGCTTCCAGCAAACTTGTCCAGTTCCTTCAGATCCACAACCATCTTGCCCATTCCCTTCCGATTCTCATCTGTCCACACACTCTGTACTCCTGGAATCGCACTGATCGCATTCTTCAGACCATCATCCGCATTCACTGCCACTTGAACACTTGCTTCGTTCTCCAGAATCTTTGCGAATTCCCGAAGAACTTGAACACCTTTTCCGAGATCGGCTGCAACTGTTGGAGCATTCTTCAGATTGGCAAGTGACTTCTGATTCGGGGCGCGACGTCTTCTAGGTTTCGGCTGCTGGGTTGGTTTTGTTAGCTTTTCGACCTTCTGAAGTTCACTTTTCATACTGGAAAGTTCCGTGAGGAAGGTTTGCGTTGAATTGTATTCAGTCTTTTTTGATTTCATCGCTTGAACACTTTTTCCAAAGTTCAACGTGGAGGCCATAAGATTAGAATCGTAGGAGTTCTTCTGAAGACACGAGAGCATCACATCGATATTTGTTTCATTTGAAATCTTCAATACGGCAGTAATCACAGATAGATCAACGGATTTTTGGACAGTGTCGAAGGGAAGTTGATCTTTGATCTTCTCATACGCACCATAAATCTTTTTCGACTCTTTGATGATGAAGGCAGTTTTATTGGAATTTCTGATTCCGTACCAAGCCACCTTAAAAGCAGCAGTGGATGTATTGGTCAAAATGGGGTTCATGAGTGTTTTCAAGGGATTAATTGCTGTTAATACAGATTCGATAGCCGTTTTTTGAGTTTCCAGAAACTGTTTCAGCACGCCTAATTGAATTCCAAGATTCTTGGCGAAATTTGATAAAACGGTTGCTTCTTTGAAATCCGGAATGACGTCTGGGAGCTTCAGATCTTTGAAACAGTCTTTGAGCGGACCCAACGAGTTTGCAAGGACTGCAGTATCTGATGATTTCTGATTGTTTCCCAAAATGTCCGCAAGGATTGAGGCGAGTTTTTTGGGGGAATCGGTTCTTTTCGGTATGCTAAGCTGCAACCAAAATTTGACTGACATCTCTAATCCGTTATGAATGTTGGCAAGAGAGCTCAACGACTTTTGCAGATCCTTCGTATCCTTTCCTTTGGCTACAAGACTTTTCAACTTTCCACTTTTCAAATCATCGAAGACCAGCTTCAAATCACCAACTCCTCCGGAAAAGCCCGCAGTTAGTTTCAAAGCTGCTGTAGTACTTGTGAGCTTCTTCACAGCATCAGCAGTTTTACTCAAATCGTTTGCAAGTTCGGGAACACTCTTTTTCGTGTCAATTAGAGTTTTCAAAGAGCTGACTCCAGTCTGAACCTCGTTCAACTTTGTACCCATTGAAGATAACATTTTGAAGTTGTCGACGAAAAGCTTCGAAAGTTTGGCCATTTCTCTAAAACTTTGAAGTTTCTCGCTTATGTTTTGAAGTTTGAGCAAGGGGTCAAATTTCATCTCAAAGTTTGCTAAATATGTAATCATATTTTTAAGAGAGGAATCCAGTGGAACCAAGTGATCGCTATGAACATTACCAACGCTTTCAAAGTTCTCATTCGACATCACAAACTCAAGTTCATCTGCTGTTTTCTTTAGATTACTCAAATCTGTAAGGTGAAACGCATGAATCGTCTTTCCAAGATCTAAATCTCTCTGAAGCTCATCAGTGGGATCCGTCAAATTCTTGTTGTCCAGCACCTCACTACCCTGTTTCATGTGCTCGAGTGCCTTGAAAGTGTCAGCGAGTGCGGCCATGTCGACGTTGAGTTCGGGAACCTTCTCGACAGTCGCATACAACTCTCCGAGTTCCTTCGCCACCTCATCCACTCTCAGCTCTTTCAGTTTCGCAACATCGTCCCCTGACCCAACTCGCAGAAACTCGGCCACCACATCGTTCATCTTGTTCGCATCCGCCGACAACTCCGTCTCAATCGCTATTCCATTCGTCAGTCTCGCAATCGGAGCAAGTTCTTCGATCAGCGAATTCAGAGAGCCTCCTGGAAACGAGTGATAAGTGTGATATGTTATCAGTAGAGTTATCACTCACCTTTCGCCTGAACTTTGTTGACGAATAGCAGAAGAACCGCTAACAAGAATGGTTTGCGGATCTTCATAGCGCCTGGAAAACCAGTATTCTCCAGAGCCAAATCAATCGATAGACTAACAACGTTACTGTTTTTGAAAGCTTTGATATATCCAAAAATGATGATAATAGCCTGTTCTGATAACCCTTATCACTAGGAGCAACTAGAGTTCTTATCAGAGCCATGAGGAGTTCACGTAAAACACAGATTCCAATCAAATGGTTTATTCATGTGGTTCATCGAATCGATGGTAAAATATCAAGACGAGTAAAAGTTCAATTCTGAGTAGTCTTCGAGTTGGTGCTGGATCCTTGATCCTGAGATGCCTGAGTAGTCGATTGGCTGGCTCCATGAGCAGCTCCTTGCACCGACATCATTTTCGATTCCGTCTCCTTCACCTTTTCTGGGATCAGCCCCACCGGCTTCAATCCTTTCGGGCCGTCCATCGAAAGCAGAAAATCGAAAAACTCGTCAACGGTGAAATAGGCAAAGTCCTTGTCCAAATCGCCGACAAATCCGAATTCCCGGTCATTCTTCAAAGACTTCAATATGTTGTCCAGATTGCTCCTCTCCCCCTTCCCGCATACAATCCAACTACGCGGTTTGTCCGGGAACCAGTAAGGTTTCGTCTTGTCTTTCGCGCTTGTCTGGCGGAACTCTTCCAAAAACATATAGTTGCCGTTCAGGTTTTCAATCACGTCTCTGAAGTAACCGATTTTTGATTTTTTTTCCAATTATCCTGAAATTCGAGCTTTTCTGCCTAATATTTTAGCTTTCTGATTTTGTTATTGCACTGCTCCTCTATTTTATATTCTTACCCCTCTCTTCCCGTTCTCCGGCAGCGAGTTCATGCCAATTTTGTATTTATTTATTTTACCCAGTTCTCTGCCCAATTTCATGTGCATTGGTGTAATTATTTGAAATTCTATCCCGTCATCCTGTGAGAATTCATATTTTTCATGTATTTAGGGAGTTATCGTTATCATTATCATTCGTCAGATTTTTAAATTAATTCCCCCCGATTCCGATTGGAAATTAATTTAAATTCACAGAATTTCCCGTTTTCCGCCCGATTTCCCCGAATAATATAATTTATTGATTTTCCCCCGATTTCCAGAGTGCCCGAAAAAGAAAGTGCCTGCTTTCTTTGGTTTCTTGCACTCTGTTTTTAAGATTTTCTCTTCAATTTCAGAGTTTTCGCTAGATTTTTTTGGATTCGAAGCGGCAGATTCAAGGATTGAGAAAGTGCGCTCCAGTGAGAAATCCCAGGATTTTATGGTTTTCGAAGAGGAATTCAGCATTTTGGATCAAAAATTCAAAAAATTAGCAAATTTCTCTTGGATGATTCTCATTGGAGCGCACTTTCAAAACGGAGGGAATGATGACGATTGGAAGGGAGAAAATGGGGAATATTGATCAAACGAACGGAAACACACACAAAATAACCACTTTTTCAGGATTTTATATGGAAAACTGAAAAATTGGAAAAATTTGTGACTTTTGAAGAAAAAATCGGATGAAAACTCAAATTTTCAAAAAAAAAATCGAAAAAATTGAAATTCACGTGAAAAATTGGATCTTCTCCACGATCTGGACAAAATATTTACGTGATACCCTAGAAATCAATATTTTTGAGTGAAAAGTTGGAATTGATAAAATTAGCCACGAATATCGGAATTTTTACCTGATTTTCATGGATTTTTCCCTGATTTCACCCCTTTTTATCGATTTTTAGCTAAAATTTCCCCTTTTTTCTCGGAATTTCTCGTTTTCCCAGCTTCCCATAGGAAAATTTCAGGTGCATTGCGTTTGTTTTGTCGATCTGACTGATATGGAGGAATGTAGAAGACGTAAGGAGATGAGGGACCAGGAGATGGCCCAGTTGGAGGCGGAAGAGGCGGCGTTGGAGCAGGCGATGGAGGAGGGGTTGAAGACGAAGGAGGAGAAACCGAAGGATTTGGAGAAGGGGACGGTTAGTGATTCTGAATCCTTCTTCCAATCTCCAGAGAGTAGCCGAATTTGAGAAAAATTTGAAAAATCCTGAAATCAAAATTAAATTCCATTCCTTCGTTCATAATTCCCAAATTGATTCAATTTTCCCAAATTTTTCGAAAAATCCACCGGATTTTTTGAAAATTTCCAGACGGTCCCGCCGAAATAAAATTGAAATTTGAAAAATGGCTCGTTTTCTGAAAAAAAATTTAATTTTGTGAAATATGAATTTTTGTAAATTGGGAAAAATAGGAAGATCGAGATTTTTTAATACGAAAAATTTTACGAAATTTGGATGAGAAATTATGAATTATTGATTTTTTCTACTAATTTTTTGGAAAAATT
>LR539888.1:312933-349406 GCA_900536315.3 Caenorhabditis becei | reverse complement strand
TCCTTATTTTTTTAGATTGAAAATTAGAAAAAAAAAATTTTTTTTTGGGATTTTCAAAAATAAAAATAAAAAATTTTTTAAAATTTTTTTTTGAAATTTTTGGAAATTTGGAAATTTGTGCGTTTTTTTTTTCAAAAACAATTGCTATTTTTTTAATTTTGAATTTTAAAAAATGATGCAATTTTCGACGTTTCGGGTGAAAATTTGGGAATTTTCTGGTGAAATTATTGATTTTTTAGCGAAAATTTTGGATTTTGGATTTAAAATTTTTTTTTGTGATTTTCTCGATTCGGCTGCACGTCTTCTATTGCTTCTTGATTTACAGGTTGTTTTTGATGAAGGAAAAGGAGAAAAGGAGAAGGAGAAGTGGATTGTGGAGCAGAAGTTGGGCGAAGGAGCATTTGGGACTGTTTATTTGGTTGATGGAAAGGGGAAGAAGAAAGCGGCGATGAAGGTGTGGATTCTGAAAAATTGCAAATTATTGATTTTTTTAAAATTTAGACGGAGACGAAGAAGAGTGGCGGGGTTCTGAAAATGGAAAAGGAGGCAATGGAGGCATTGAAAGGAAGACCGAACACGGTCCAAATTTTCGATTTGGGAGTGTGGGGGAGCTTGTTGTTCCTGGTAATGAGCCTGGTCGGCCCGGATTTGCGGAAAGTGAAGGAATGGTGCCAGGTGGGGAAGAAATAGGGAATTTCGCGAAAATTTATGGGAAATTTAGGAGAAAGGAGGAATGGCCGAGGAGCTCTTATTGGTAATGTGGATCCGGGTGCTGGCGAGCATGAAGGAGGTCCACGAAAGTGGCTATGTTCATAGGGATATCAAAGATGAGAATCTTTGCCTGGCCCGTGCATCCGACTTCGTCAATGTCTACATCCTGGATTTCGGAATGTCTCGAAAATTTGTCACCGAGGCCTTTGGAGCTCTTCGCCTTCGTCGTCCCCGAGCATCTGTTAGTGATGGGCTTAAAAATTGGGACTTTTTGAACGAAAATTTGAAATTTCAGAATTTTTTCTCTTTTTGCGGATTTTCGTTGGAGATTTATGGAGTTTTGATTGATTTTGTGATTCGAAAAGCTGCAAAAATTGATAAAAACACGAAAAACTAGCGGAAAAAACGAGAAATCAGCGAAAAAAACAGGAAATTTGAAGAAAAATTCGATGAAAAATGCGAAAAATTGAGATGGCCTAGAAAACCCCGATGGCCGTGGGAGTTAGGCCATCGAGAAAATCAACTGGAATTTTGGAATTTTTGGAGGAACAAAAAGAAAAATGGATGAAAAATTGGAAAAATAAAGCAAAAAATAGAATAGGTACACATTGATTCCTTTTTTCAGCCCGCCTTCCGCGGAAACCTTCTGAACGCGTCTCGGAGAGCTCATTGCGGGCAAGACATGGCACGCTCGGATGACGTCGAAGCGCTGTTTTTCACTTTTCTCGGGCTCAGCATTCGCCTACCGTGGAGCGGGTGCAGTGATCCTTCCTTGATCCGAATCTGGAAATGTGAGCGGATGCCGGAGGTTTTGAAAAAGTATGTTCAGTATTTTCGCTAGAAAATTCAGAATTTCCACTGGAACAAATCTTCAGGGCTCCATCTCCTGTTTTCGAAAGCATTTGGAAGATGATCGAGAACAGCACGTTCACAAGCCGACCGCCATATGCAGAGATGTTCGACACGTTGATGGGACGTCTGACCGCCATGAAGGGAAGACTTTTGACGAGGCCATCATTCTTTGACGCATTCGTTCAGAAAGGATATCTCGACGGTATGTTTTCACTTACTAGAACAATAAACTCCTAAATTAGCGAATTGAATCCAAAACTAAACGCTAAAATTCAAATTTAGTACGCATCGCACCGAGACCTCTCCTCATTTTTCGGCACACGGTCACCTCCGCTTCCGTTGCGCCAGCACCTTGGCGCCCTTGCCGACTCTGGCGCCGCCAGCGGCGCCCTTGGCGCATTTCTGGATACTGAAGGTGGCTATTCAAAATAACGGGTTTTCAGAGCAGATTCGAGAATTTTTCAAGTTTTTACAGCTTCCAATTGGAACAGAAGCTACAAAAATGAAACTAACAAGCACTCCTCTGAAAAAATCATTTTTCAGGTTGCCGCCGACATTGATGAAAGTGGGAGTTCTTAAAAATCAATCAACTTTGTCAGTTTTGATTATTTTTCACTAGTCGAAGGCTTAAAAGATGCGCAACCAAGTGCTTTACAAGATTTCGTTAACGGCTACCGTAGAAAAATTTTTTCTGGACAATTTTTGGGAAAACCGACGAAATGTTTTGCAAAAATTGAAGATTTTTCCAAAAGCAGCTTGAAAAAAATGTTTCTTCAGGATCCGATAACGAAATCTTGTAAAGCACTTGGTTGCGCATCTTTTAAGCCCTCGACTGGTGAAAAATACTCAAAAACTGACAAAGTTGATTGGTTTTTTAAGAACTCCCACTTTCATCAATGTCGGCGGCAACCTGAAAAATGATTTTTTCAGAGGAGTGCTTGTTAGTTTCATTTTTGTAGCTTCTTTTCTAATTAGAAGCTGTACAAACTTGAAAAATTCTCGAATCAGCCATGAAAACCCGTTATTTTGAATAGCGTCCTTCAGTATCCAGAAATGCGCCAAGGGCACCCTTGGCGCCGCCACAATCGAAAGTTGCTGGCGCAACGGAAGCTGAGGTGACCGTGCGGCATGCGCCTTTAAAAGTTGAAGAATACGGTAGCCGCAATTTTTTGAAAACGTTTCAATTTTCAGGTCCGAGTGGTGCCAAATTGCCGAAGGAAGAGGACGAGAAGGTAAGTATTCAATTTTCGCAACAATTTAATTTAATTTTTTTTCGTTCAGAAGCGGATCCGAAGCCGCCTCCAACGCACCGAAGTCGGAGACGGAGAAGCGCATCTAGCTCCGATGCTGGAAGACTTCTTCGGGATTCAGAAGCCGAAGAAGCAGGAGAAAGAAGCTAAGGTAATAATTTTTATTAAAATATATCAATGAAAAAAATCAAAATTTCGTTTAAAAATTTTTTTTTTGAAAAATTCAGTGAAATTCTGGTTTTTTTCTGAGTACTCGTAATTTCCAGCTAATTTTCTCATTTTTCCATTCAAAATAACAAAGCGAATCATAAATCAAACATTTTTGCAAGTTTTTTCAAACAAAATTAGAAAAAAAATTGCCTCATTTTTCAAAAAAAAAATTCTAAATTTTTCTGAAATTTTTTTTAATTCTGAAAAAATTCTAAATTTCCCAATAATAATTTTCCAGAAAAAGCCGGCGCTGCCAAGCTCGACTGCCGCTCAGAACAAGACCTCGAGACGCCGCCGCAAGTAAGCCGCCCGTCGGATACCCCACTCCCAGCCCTTCTCTCCGTCCCCGCCCTCTTCCTGTTCCCGATTCAGCGATGTCACCCATTCCTCAGTGTCGGTGCCTCATTCTTTCCGACAATCCGCCCGACAGCTCCCCCAATGTAAATAGTCCTCCATTTCCCCCGATTTCGCACACTGTCCCATCAAAAATTTAAAAATTTCCCCGATTCCCAATCAAAGTACGCGAAAATCCGCCAAAAAAATTTCAAAAATGCCCGACCTCATCCCGGGCTCAATATTCCCAAAATTTCCACAAAATGGGCGATTTCCAGTCTTTTTACTTTTTTCTCCCCAAAAATCCAAACTTCCCCAAAAATCTGCCCGTTTTCACTGCTGTCCCCAATTTCCCCCAAATATTCGCACTTCATCCCTAACTTTCCTTGATTTTTATTGATTTTTACCGATTCCGGTCCATTTCCACCCGATTTCGCGGTTTTCCCCACCAAAATTCAAAAAATCATAATTCGCCCGTCATAATTCGCGAAAATCCGCCAAAAACATTTCAAAAATGCCCGACCTCATCCCGGGCTTCAAAATTCCAAAATTTCCCCAAAAAATGGGTAATTTACAGTTTTTTTCTTCTTTTTCTTCCCAAAAAATCAAAAATACCAAAAAAAATCAAAAATCCCCAAAATCTGCCCGTTTTCATTGTAATCCCCAATTTCTTCCGAAAATGTTGACATTATCCCGAATTTACCTTAATTTCTATTGATTTTTATTGATTTCTATAGGTTCCCTTCTGAGTTTCCTCGAATTAGTCGATGACCACTGTGACTCCTGCCTGCTCCCCCCCGACTTCATCCCGGGTTTCACATTATCAATCAATTCCTCCGAAACTATTTTATTTCCATAATTATTAGTAGATTGTCCCGTCCGAAAAGTCACTATCTTCCCAAAAATTCAAATTCCCCTATTCTATTCCTCAAAATTCCCCTAAATTTCCCTAAATTTCCCTAATTCGTCTTATTTTCCGGATTTTTCTGAAAATCTATTTCTGTTTTATCAATTTTTTCCGCGTTTCCAAGCCATTTCTCCTGTGATTTTACTCCGAAATGACCCTATAACTGTGATTCCCCACGCTTTCTTCCCGAGTTTCGAATATTCTGTATTTCCGCCCGATTTCTCCTTATCATCCAGAATCCCGGCTTCCAAATTCTGTTTTCCGCCGATATCCATCAAGTTTCCCGGTTTTCCTGTAATTCGTATCGATTTTATCGCTATTTCTCCTGTTCCCATAATATTCATATTTATTAGTTCTCAAGGCCCGAATTGCTGTTTAGCTTCATGTGAATGTCCAGTATTTCCGAACTATTTTCATGTCTTCATCATTCCTGACCATAATATCCCCCGATATTCATTGAAAATTCCCTCATTTCCCTCTAATTTCCCCAAATTCCGACTGGAAATTCCAGAATTTCCCGTTTTCCGCCCGATTTCCCCGAATAACATAATTTATTGATTTTCCCCCGATTTCCAGAGTGCCCAAAAAAGAAAGTTCCCGCTTTCTTTGGTTTCTTGCACTCTGTTTTTCAAGATTTTCTCTTCAATTTCAGAATTTCAGCTGGATTTTTTGGAGTCGAAGCGGCAGATTCAGGGGTTGAGAAAGTGCGCTCCAATGAGAATTCGCAGGATTTTATGGTTTTCGAAGAGGAATTCAGCATTTTGGATCAAAAATTCGAAAAATTAGCAAATTTCTCTTGGATAGTTCTCATTGGAGCGCACTTTAAAAATGGAGGGAATGATGACGATTAGAAGGGAGAAAATGGGGGAATATTGAACAAACGAACGGAAACACACACAAAATAACCACTTTTTCAGGATTTTGGATTGCCAAATCAGATTGTCTATGGAGCGCATTTGCAAATATTCGAGTTTTTATTCATTTTGCAAAGCGAGAAAAGCAAAAAATTCCAATACGAGAAATAATCGAGTTCGCATCACTTATTAGTAGCTTTGGAGTCCGACGATGTGACTGCTTTTTGTGTGGAATTCGGGCAATTCACAGTGGTTCTTGTGGGTTCAACCGGCGGCCGCGTCAGATCCTTATAGCCATTCATCGAGAACAAGAACTCGAAGAACTCCTTGACGGTTTTCACTTCGTACTTGACACCGACCAGCGACGGAGTTCTCCACGATCTTTTTTCGATATCGTCGAAGAGCATATCGTGACATTGCTCGTCGGGATGATACACCAGCCAGCGACGATTCATGTGTTTGTGCCAGAACGGAAGAGGAAGCGTCGGGCGAGGCGTTTCGGAGAACATTTGCGGTTCACGCATGAAGATGCCGCCGAGCGTGCCGATCAGTCCCTCGAACAACTCCATCGGCTCAAACTGCTCCGTCTGGCCGTACCAACAATAGAAGAATTCGACGTTGGTAAGACATTTGACGCACTGCGAAAATTGGGAAATAAATTATCGATTTTGTTTCGATTTCTATTGGATTTTTGGATTTTTCCAAAAATTTCTGGAAAATTTGAAAAAAAAAATTTTTTGAAAAATTTTTGGAAAAATTTTTTTTTCAAAAAATTTCTAAATTTACGATTTTCATTGATTTTTCCAATTGCTATAGCAGTTTCAACAATATTTCCGGGAAAAATTGGTAATTTGGAAAAAAAATTAATTTGTTATTTTTGGAAATTTGAAAAAAAAATTGAAAAATTTTTCGAAAATTTTTTTTTCAAAAAATTGTTAAATTTACAATTTTAATTGATGTTCTTTTGATTTCTATAGCAGTTTCAACAAAAATTTTTAGAAAAAAAATTGAACAAAAAAAAAATTGAACAAGAAATTTTCTAAAAAAATTTTTTTTTCATTTTTTCCGAAAATCTCGAAATTTACGATTTTTATTAGTTTTTCCGATTTCTATAACAGCTTCTACAACATTTTCAGGAAAAAATTGAAAATTTGAAAAAAAAATTTCAGGAAATTTTTAGAAAATTTGAAAACTTTTGGAAAATTTGTTTTTGAAAATTTGAAAATTTACGATTTTTATTGATTTTTCCGATTTTTATAACTGTTTCAACGACGATTTCGGAAAAAATTGAAAATTTAGGATTTTTTTTTCAATGCACTTTCTCAGATTCTGGAGCCCCTCCATAATTCAGAATACCAAACTCACCCTCCGACACATCCACTTCTTCCACTCATCCAACGTCTCATAAACCTTTCCATTAATCCGAATCTTTGTGATCCGATGCTCATAATCCGTGTACATATTCGCCCGATCCTTCAGGCACTCCGTCAGCCACGAGGTCTTCACAGCGACCGTATAGTTGAGAATGGCACTGTAGTACGCAATGTTGTCCCGGTCTTTTTCTATATCAACTGGCAGGGTATCAAAGTCGAAAATCCCATCCTTATCAGTGTCGAAGACGGTGTGAGTGACCTTTAAACTTCCTTCCTTTACCAGCTAAATAGGCTCAATTTGAGACTCGAAGCTGACCGGATTGACCTACATTCTGGTCATACATCTCCTCAAACTGCGTAATCAAAGCTTTCAGCTTCGGATCATTGCACATAATCTTTATATTGAACTCATTCTGCGGAAGTAGGTCTCGGATTTCTAAAAACTTTTGAAATTCCACCCCGAGCAAATGACCATTCGACTCACTCGACTTGAACTTGCGATTCTCATACTTCTTGAACATGGCCTTCACCGCCTTCATCTTTGCCCAACTCGCCTTGTGCTCCTCCAGCGTCAAGCATTCCTCGAGAAACTCCATCGGCGTCTGGTTCTCATCGGATATCATGTTCCGGTCGGCTCCAGCGCGAATCAGCAGCTCCACCGCTTCGGGGCTCCCGTTCACGACGGCCAAGTGGAAAGCGGTCCTGCCGTCGTCTGAATCACGGAATCTGGAGAAGGTTCTAGAAGCTTCCGACACTCACGGTACACATCCAACAGAGCTCCCTTCTTGATCAGGTCTTTTAGCCGATTCAGTCTTCCGTCTTGAACTGCCAGCACCGGATCAGTGGCAGAGTCGTTGAGATTGTAGAACTCCTAAAACCCGACGTTTCTCGGGTTTCCAGACCCCAAATCCCATACCTCATAGATCCAATGCCTCTCCCGAACTCCCCACCGACTCTCCATCTCCTTCCGCTTCAACTTCTCCTGCTCCTTCCTCTTCCGTCGTTTCATCAAATAGTATCCGACAGCTCCAACACCAGCCACCAGACCAATTCCACCGAGCACTCCAAAGACAGTGTAGAGAGTTCCAGAGTCGGAAGTGCTGTAAAGTAATAAGACTTATCACTAGGACAACTACTTTTAGAGCTCACCTCACTGTAACTGTTCGAAGAACAGTCCCTCCGGAAGTCTTCGTGTTCCCGAAATAGTCATCGAAGAACTGCTGGAGTGGCTGGAGAGTGAAGGAAGCTGCTTTCAGGTTGATTTTGTGTTGAGCAAAGTCCAAGTCGAGAGCTCCCAGCTTCTTGAAATCACCCGATACTCCTTTGATCTTCGGATCAGAACTTGCAGCCAGAACAATGGAAATCGGATCATTGAACACCTTTGCATCAACACCTACAACCCCATCAGTCTTCTGAGCTTCATCAAATATCTGCCACAGCGATGTCATGTTGTCCATCTTCACGCTCCCAGCAAACTTGTCCAGTTCCTTCAGATCCACCACCATCTTGCCCATTCCCTTCCGATTCTCATCTGTCCAGACACTCTGTACTCCTGGAATCGCACTGATCGCATTCTTCAGACCATCATCCGCATTCACTGCCACTTGAACACTTGCTTCGTTCTCCAGAATCTTTGCGAATTCCCGAAGAACTTGAACACCTTTTCCGAGATCGGCTGCAACTGTTGGAGCATTCTTCAGATTGGCAAGTGACTTCTGATTCGGGGCGCGACGTCTTCTAGGTTTCGGCTGCTGGGTTGGTTTTGTTAGCTTTTCGACCTTCTGAAGTTCACTTTTCATACTGGAAAGTTCCGTGAGGAAGGTTTGCGTTGAATTGTATTCAGTCTTTTTTGATTTCATCGCTTGAACACTTTTTCCAAAGTTCAACGTGGAGGCCATAAGATTAGAATCGTAGGAGTTCTTCTGAAGACACGAGAGCATCACATCGATATTTGTTTCATTTGAAATCTTCAATACGGCAGTAATCACAGATAGATCAACGGATTTTTGGACAGTGTCGAAGGGAAGTTGATCTTTGATCTTCTCATACGCACCATAAATCTTTTTCGACTCTTTGATGATGAAGGCAGTTTTATTGCTATTTCTGATTCCGTACCAAGCCACCTTAAAAGCAGCAGTGGATGTATTGGTCGAAATTGGGTTCATGAGTGTTTTCAAGGGATTAATTGCTTTTAATACAGATTCGATAGCCGTTTTTTGAGTTTCCAAAAACTGTTTCAGCACGCCTAATCGAATTCCAAGATTCTTGGCGAAATTCGATAAAACGGTTGCTTCTCTGAAATCCGGAATGACGTCTGGGAGCTTCAGATCTTTGAAACAGTCTTTCAGTGGGCCCAAAGAGTTGGTAAGGACTTCAATATCTGATGATTTCTGAGTGCTTTTCAAAATGTCCGCAAGGATTGAGGCGAGTTTTTCGGGGGAATTGGTTCTTTTCGGTATGTTAAGCTGCAACCAAAATTTGACTAACATCTCTAATCCGTTATGAATGTGTGCAAGAGAGCTCAACGATTTTTGCAGATCTTTCGTATCCTTCCCTTTGGCAACAAGACTTTTCAATTTCCCACTTTTCAAATCATCGAAGACCAGCTTCAAATCACCAACTCCTCCGGAAAAGCCTGCAGTTAGTTTCAGGGCTGATGTAGTACTTGTGAGCTTCTTCACAGCATCAGAAGTTTTACTCAAATCGTTTGCAAGTTCGGGAACACTCTTTTTCGTGTCAATTAGAATTTTCAAAGAGCTGACTCCAGTCTGAACCTCACTCAACTTTGTACTCATAGAAGATAACATTTTGAAGTTGTCGATAAACAATTTCGAAAGTTTTGCCATTTCTCCGAAATCGTGTAGTTTCTCGCTTATGTTTTGAAGTTTGAGCAAGGGTTCAAATTTCATCTCAAAGTTTGCTAAATATGTAATCATATTTTTAAGAGAGGAATCCAGTGGAACCAAGTGATCGCTATGAACATTACCAACGCTTTCAAAGTTCTCATTCGACATTACGAACTCGAGTTCATCTGCTGTTTTCTTCAGATTACTTAAATCTGTAAGGTGAAACGCATGAATCGTCTTTCCAAGATGTAAATCTCTCTGAAGCTCATCACTCGGATCCGTCAAATTCCTGCTCAGCACCTCACTTCCCTGCTTCATCGTCTCAAGTGCCTTGAAAGTGTCAGCGAGTGCGGCCATGTCGACGTTGAGTTCGGGAACCTTCTCGACAGTCGCATACAACTCTCCGAGTTCCTTCGCCACCTCATCCACTCTCAGCTCTTTCAGTTTCGCAACATCGTCCCCTGACCCAACTCGCAGAAACTCGGCCACCACATCGTTCATCTTGTTCGCATCCGCCGACAACTCCGTCTCAATCGCTATTCCATTCGTCAGTCTCGCAATCGGAGCAAGTTCTTCGATCAGCGAATTCAGAGAGCCTCCTGGAAACGAGTGATAAGGGATATGTTATCAGTAGAGTTATCACTCACCATTCCCCTGAATTTCATTGACGAATAGCAGAAGAACCGCTAACAAGAATGTTTTGCGGATCTTCATAACACCTGGAAGCCAGTGATTACCAGAGCCTAGCCAATCGATAAACTAACCACGTAACTGTTTTTGAAAGCTTTGATAATCTCAAAAATAATTATAATAGCCTGTTCTGATAACCCTTATCACCTAGGAACTGGAATATCGATAGCAGTTACGTGAACTTCCACGGTTCTGATAACATCCCCTAGTGATAAGGGTTATCAGTACAATCAATTGTCATCATTTTAGAAGTTCTCAAAGTTTCAAAGAACTATTACGTGGTTAGTTTACTCCATTGGTACAGCGCTGAGAATCACTGCTGTGATAACGAATATCAGAAGCGGAACCTTATCACTTGAAGGTTTGTCACTTTTACAGAATACCCCAGGGTATTACTGACTTCTAGGTGTACATGAAGATCCGCAACACATTCTTGTTAGCGGTTCTTCTGCTCATCGTCAATGAAGGTCAGGCAAAAGGTGAGTGATAACTCTACTGATAACATATCACACTTTTCACTCGTTTCCAGGAGCCTCTCTGAATTCGCTGATCGAAGAACTTGCTCCGATTGCGAGACTGACGAATGGAATAGCGATTGAGACGGAGTTGTCGGCGGATGCGAACAAGATGAACGATGTGGTGGCCGAGTTTCTGCGAGTTGGGTCAGGGGACGATGTTGCGAAACTGAAAGAGCTGAGAGTGGATGAGGTGGCGAAGGAACTCGGAGAGTTGTATGCGACTGTCGAGAAGGTTCCCGAACTCAACGTCGACATGGCCGCACTCGCTGACACTTTCAAGGCACTCGAAACGATGAAACAGGGAAGTGAGGCGCTGGAGAAAAATGTTACTGATCCAAGTGGAGGTCTGGAAACGGAAGTAAAAGATGCCAAAAGATTGGATGAACAAACTTATTTCAAATTCGAGCACTTCAAAATAGTAGAGGAAAAGTTGATGTTCATTAAAGAAAAAGAAATTGGGAAAGCGTCGCAAGTGTTTTCAGAGTATTTCCAATTCCTGCAAAGAGAGACCCGCATTATTCACATGCAAGTCCAAAGTCTCGAAACATTCAATCAAACTATGGGGTCGCTTTTGAAACTTCAGAACATCAGTAGCCAACTGACTGCTTTTGAAGATATCACAAGTTTTTCGAAACTATTTGTGGATAACTCTGACACTTTCTCTTCCATGGACGCCAAATTGAATGAGCTGAAGACAGGTGTCGACCACTTGAAGACAGTGATTGACATGCAAAAAGTCGTTACGGGTCTTGCGAAATCCATAACTGATAGCTCATTTATCACCAAGACAGTGTCGAGCGGATCGGCCACTTTACGGATCACTGTTGGTTTCGGTGGAGAAGTAGATGGTCTCAAACAATTGTCCGAGGATCTGAAGAGTCCGAAGTTGAAGGGAATTCTATCTGAAGGAAAAGATATGGAAGACCTTCGGAAGTCTTTGAGTTCTCTCACAAGTATTCACGAAACACTGGCAATTATTGCCAAAACATGGTCCCAAATCAGCACATCTCAAAAACCAAAAGACTTTGAAGAAGTTGAAAAGATTCTCTCGGGTATGTCGAAGAGTTCTCTGAAGACATCGGACACTACTGCTCTCGCAAATTCATTGACCTCAGTTCAAGGATGCTTCCAAAAGCTCAACGTTCCAACTAGTTCACCTGATTTTGGAAAAGTCGCAGGACTCCTGGATTATGCCAAAAAGCTGAGCGAACGGATTGCTGTTCTCCATAGTTTCCTGGCAAGCAAGAAGTCTGATTTTGTCAGTTTGTCTGGCAAGATGCAGAACATGAGGGACTTACTTGGGACTATTGACGAAAACTCAATGGGTGATGACAATACTCGTGTTTGGAATCAAATCAAAAACTCGAAAGAGACGGAGGAAATTATCAATTTGATGAACAACATCCGGACCGATTTCAAGAATATTGAGACTCAGAATCCGTTTGCTGTTCTGAAGGAGAATGTTGATTTGAAAGCGATAACTCTGGTACTGGACAGTTTGAAGGGAACCAATCTGAACGTGACGCTCGCCTGTCTTCAACAGAAGTCCTACGATTCTGGCCTAATGGATTCTACTTTGAACTTTGGAAAGAGTGTTCAAGAGATGAAGAAAAAGAAGACGGAGGTGGAATCAGTGAGAAACTTCTTGACTGATTTGAGTCAAGTGAAGACCGGATTGCTGGAGATTCAGAAGATGACAGCCCCAACTCAGAAGCTCAAATCTAGAAGACGTCGAGCCCCGAAGTCTCTAATGAACTTGAAAGATGCTCCAACAGTTGCAGCCGATCTCGGAAAAGGTGTCCAAGTCCTCCGGGAATTCGCAAAGATTCTGGAGAATGAAGCAAGTGTTCAAGTGGCAGTGAATGCGGATGATGGTCTGAAGAATGCGATCAGTGCGATTCCAGGAGTACAGAGTGTCTGGACAGATGAGAATCGGAAGGGAATGGGCAAGATGGTGGTGGATCTGAAGGAACTCGACAAGTTTGCTGGAAGCGTGAAGATGGACAACATGACATCGCTGTGGACAGTTTTTGATGAAGCTCGGAAAGTTCAAGGAGTTGAAATTAATGATGCGAAGGTGTTTGACAATCCGATTTCCACTGTTCTGGCTTCAAGTTCTGATCCGAAAATCAACAGTGTAGCGGGTAATTTCAACAGTCTTGGAGCTCTTAACTTGGACTTTTCTGATCACAAAGTCTTTCTGAAAGCCGCCGCTCTGACTCTCCAACCTCTTCAACAGTTCTTCGATGACTATTTCGGGAACACAAAGACTTCTGGTGGTGCTCAAGCTTCTGGACAACTTGCTCCGACCGGGTGAGATCTTTCAGGAGCTCCTCAAACTTCTAATAATATTTTTTTCAGCCCTTCTTCTTCTCCCGACATGGGTATGATTGGTGGAATCATCGGAGGTCTTATCTTGTTCGGAGCTGTCGGAGGTGTCGGATATGTCTTCTGGAAGAAGTCGAACAACTCGAAGAAGTGGAACGATCGGGAGAGATATTGGGTTTACGATTTGTTAAAAGAGAAGCTTGACGGCGATGGCTGTACTTTGCCATTGATGGCTGCACACGGACGTTTGTCGCCTATGAAGAGGGCGATCGCCGATGGACGGTATTTGGACAAGTATAGTGAGTTTTCCTCAGAATCGTGGAGCCGACTGGTCTCGCCACGAAAACATTCCACAGCTCAGGACGTTTCTAATGAGAAACTTGCTTGATACGGTATTCTTATTCGTGGCGAGACCTTCTCGTTTTTGAAGAGCCACGTTTTCGTTTCATTCACAAATAGTTTTTGTTTTTCAGGAGTCTTCAATGACCAAAAACCTCCTGTCTGGCAAACGCCTCTTCACGCAGCGGTCAACAACTACCACCCTGAAATCGTCGAGCTGCTCATTCGGGCTGGAGCCAATCGAAACTTGTGGTCCAGTAGAGGGTGGACTCCCGAGGACTTGTTGGATTACATTATGAAGAGAACTGCTGACGAAGATGAAGACAATTACACAGAGAAGAAGAAAGAGGCGATGAAGAGGATTAAGGCGATCTTCACAAAGTACAAAACGAAACAGTTCCGGCCACGTATCGGAAAGTTGATGTCGTCGGATGAGTTCTCGATTGAAGCGTTTGAGTCGAGTGACAAGGTCAAACCGCTTATTGACACTTTTGCGAAAAAGTTTCCTTCGATGGTTCGCGTTGGCTCTATAGATCTCTCTAGTGTTCCTTTTCCAGTTCAATTCGCCATCGGTCCCTACAACACATTATGTTTGCGAAATTAATGATGATGGTGCTGTGGACTTTGACACTTTGTCAGTCTACGAAGACGATCCTCAAAGAATCAGACGCTTCCATGTCTTTTTCTGGTTCGTTCAACTCGTCAACTTTGTATAACCTCAATCATATTACAGCTACCCAATTCCGGTTCCGACAACTTGGTTGGCCGGGTGTCTCAAGAGTCCGAAGAACTTCTACAAAGACTATGACATGCAGCTTAACAAGGTCAAGTACAACGGCAAGGTTTACGATACGTGGGTGGAGTGGAGAAAGTGGATTTCTCTTAGAGTGAGTCTGAATCCTAAATTCCTATGACGTTCTGAATCTTTCCAGAATGTTCCGTGTCTGTACAACGTCGACATCACATACTGGCCTTCCGAAGATGTTGCGACATTAGAGACACACCGCTACTTCGCCTATGTAGTAAACCTTCTCGGTGCGAAATTTTGCAATGTGGTGGACCTCTGCCGTGACAGCGCGAAACCCTCGTCGAAACCTTACTGGTTCCCGACAAAACCGCGTAGATGGATTGTTTACCAGAAGGAGACGAAAAGCGAGTTGGAGGAGAAACTGGGGGATTGGGAGGCGGAGCCGAACAACCACATTGGCGATTTGGAGAAGGACTTTGTCAAGTTCACTGTCGAAGAATTTTTCGAGTTTTTGCTTTCGTTGAACGGCTCGAAGGACTTGAAGCCGGTTGGGGTGCCACCTGAGCTGACAAAGAAGTCGGAATCGAAGCAGAAGTCGGTGCAAGGAGCTGCTCAAGGAGCCAGCCAAGCGACTACTCAGGCATCTCAGGATCAAGGATCCAACACCAACTCGAAGACTACCCAGAATTGAACGCATTGAATTATTGAATCTCGCCGCTTTTTGAAAGTTTACTCGTTCTGATATTTTACTATCGATTCGATGAACCACACCTTCCCTGAATAAATCGTTTTACACGTGAACTAACTTTTGATGACAATTCCAATGCTCTGGGTCTGGGTGATAAGGCTTATCAGAAGCGTATCATTGCCACTTTTTATTTCAATCAAGTAGAAAAACAAAGATTGATCAAAGGTTAGTTTATCGATTGATTTGGCTTCGGGAATCACTGGTTTTCCAGGTGTTATGAAGATCCGCAACACGTTCTTGTTAGCGGTTCTTCTGCTATTCGTCAATGAAATTCAGGCGAATGGTGAGTGATAACTCTAGTGATAACATATCCCTTATCACTCGTTTCCAGGAGCCTCTCTGAATTCGCTGATCGAAGAACTTGCTCCGATTGCGAGACTGACGAATGGAATAGCGATTGAGACGGAGTTGTCGGCGGATGCGAACAAGATGAACGATGTGGTGGCCGAGTTTCTGCGAGTTGGGTCAGGGGACGATGTTGCGAAACTGAAAGAGCTGAGAGTGGATGAGGTGGCGAAGGAACTCGGAGAGTTGTATGCGACTGTCGAGAAGGTTCCCGAACTCAACGTCGACATGGCCGCACTCGCTGACACTTTCAAGGCACTTGAGACGATGAAGCAGGGAAGTGAGTTGCTGAGCAGGAATTTGACGGATTCAAGCGCGGCTCTCAAAGATAGTGTATTGAGAATGAATACTAAAGATGGCGATGATTTCTACAAAACTGACAGTTTCAAGTTGATTTCTGAGAAACTGTAATTTATAAAAAACAACGAACTGAAAAGAGTTGGCGATGTTTGGCTTTCTCACATAAAACCTCTGAAGGATGCAGTCGGCCAAGTAAAGAAACAACTGGTCCTATTCATTGACTACAAAATGGAACTAAACAAACTTATCGATCTTCAAAATATAAGTAGTCAGTTGGCTGACGTCGCCGGAATTTCCAACATCGTCGAGCAGTATTCCAACAACTTTGCAACTTTCTCGTCAATGGATCAGAAGTTGGGTGACTTGAACACAGAAATACGGGGGTTGAGTTCTGTCGTCGAACGAAAAACAAGTCTAGAAAGTTTGGTGATATCTCTTGATAACATTTCCAGTGTAATTAAGAAAACCCAGTACTCTCCATCCGCTATTCGACTAACTGCTGGGTTTCCGAACAAGTTTACAGACTTGAAACTGATGTTCCAAGAATTTCAAGTCGAAAAGGTAAAGAAACTGATAGCAAATGGAAAATCGTTTGGAGAACTTTCAAAATCGCTGACTATTTTGTCAAAGTTCCATGAGAAGTTTGAGAGTGTCGACAATATCTGGCAGAAGCTCTCTATCAAGAACCTCCAACTGACTTCCGATCAAATTGCCAAAAATTTGAAGGACGTTTTGACAAATGTCCAGACAACTCCGGACTTTGATAAACTCTCGGTTTCTTTGGTCGATCTGCAAGGATGTTTCCAAAATCTCGCGCTTCCAGCCGCACTGCCAGATTTCAAACTTGCAAAGAACCTCTTCCACTATGCTGATAAGTTGGGACCGCAAATTGAGGAATTCATCAAGTTCTTCGAAGAGTTCAAAGGAGACCATGCAACTTTGTTTTCTTCAGTAGAAAGCGTGGAAAATATGCTGAATCCTTGGAAAGATGATTCACCTCCGATTGTGCACGCCGAAGTTTGGGAAAAGTTCCAAAACAACACAGATGTAGACGGTGTTGGTAAATCAATGAAAACTATCATCGAACGGTTTCAAAGGTTCCAATCTGAAAACCCGCTCATTACCATTGAAGAAACTGTTGACTGGACGGTAGTTCCTGTGGTCATCGAGAGCTTGAATGGAACTAATCTGGATAGTATGCTCGGTTGTGTTCAAAAAAAAGCTAAAAATTCCAAAGATATTGATACCGCGTTGAGTCTTGGGAAAAGTTTTCAAGTTATGAAATCCGAGAAGATCGTGTTCAACTTAACACAAACCTTCCTCGTTGAACTCACCAGTGTGAAAAAGGAACTTTTGAAATTGGAACAAGTCACGAAATCTGCAAAAGCACTGAAGCCCAAATCCAGAAGACGTCGAGCTCCAAATCAAAAGTCACTGGCCAATCTGAAGAATGCTCCAACAATTGCAGCTGATCTCGGAAAAGGTGTTCAAGTCCTTCGGGAATTCGCAAAGATTCTGGAGAACGAAGCAAGTGTTCAAGTGGCAGTGAATGCAAATGATGGCCTGATGAATGCGATCAGTGCGATTCCAGGAGTACAGAGTGTCTGGACAGATGAGAATCGGAAGGGAATGGGCAAGATGGTGGTGGATCTGAAGGAGTTGGACAAGTTTGCTGGGAGGATGTCTGTGGAGAGTATCAAATCATTCGGAAAGATCTTTGAAGAAGCTGGAAAGGTTCGGGGAGTTGAAATAGATGCAAAGCTGTTCGATGATCCAATATCCAAAGCTCTGTTCTCCAACTTCGATTGGAACATCTACCCATATCATCAAACCTTCCACAGTCTCAAAGACCTCCAACTGAACTTCACCCAACATCACGAACATCTGAAAGCCGCCTCTCTGACTCTGGATCCACTTCAGAAGTTCTTCGACGACTTCTTTGAGATTGAAAGAAGTGTCAAAGAGGAGGAAGGGCTCTCGTGAGTTGTCAGTTTGTTATCAACTGATAAGCAATCTTTTTTTCAGAACTGTCACCCTTATCATCATTGTCTGCGCATCCATCGTTGGAGTCATTCTTCTCGTTCTTCTGGTCAAGTTTCTGGTCGGAAGGTGGCAAGGAAGGAGGGACTGATTGATAAAGCACTGATAAATGATTGAGTGATATTGATATTCATGAAAAAAGTAGCAAATATGTGCGATTATGATTTAAAGTTGATGTACATCAAATTATGTGAACAATAAACATACTTTCACGTGAACTATGAACTTTTGATGACAATTCCAATGCCCTAGGCTATTGGCCTAGGTGATAAGGCTTATCAGAAGCGTATCATTGCAACATTTTGATTTCAATCAATAAGAAAAACAAAGATTGATCAAAGGTTAGTTTATCGATTGATTTGGCTTTGGAAATCAGTTGTTTTCCAGGTGTAAATGAAGATCCGCAAAACATTCTTGTTAGCGGTTCTTCTGCTATTCGTCAATAAAATTCAGGCGAATGGTGAGTGATAAATCTACTGATAACATATCACACTTATCACTCGTTTCCAGGAGCCTCTCTGAATTCGCTGATCGAAGAACTTGCTCCGATTGCGAGACTGACGAATGGAATAGCAATTGAGACGGAGTTGTCGGCGGATGCGAACAAGATGAACGATGTGGTGGCCGAGTTTCTGCGAGTTGGGTCAGGGGACGATGTTGCGAAACTGAAAGAGCTGAGAGTGGATGAGGTGGCGAAGGAACTCGGAGAGTTGTATGCGACTGTCGAGAAGGTTCCCGAACTCAACGTCGACATGGCCGCACTCGCTGACACTTTCAAGGCACTCGAGACAATGAAGCAGGGAAGTGAGGTGCTGGAGAACAAGAATTTGACGGATCCGAGTGCAGAATTCAAAACAGACCTGGCAAAAAGTCCGAATTCGCACCAATTCAATAATCTGGCTGATCTGGAGAAAACTGTGGAAGAACTCAAGTTTATTAAGGCTGAATCAAACCCTGGTGGTGTGAAGGGGGTTACAACCGTTCACTTGGTTCCACTCAAGTCATTGCTCCGAGGAATACAGGCAGCGCTTATCTTCCTTCCGAACTTCGAGACAGGCTTCGAATCACTGATACGACTCGGAACCATGAATGAGAAACTTCGTGACTTTCGAGACATGGCTTCCATTTCCAAGCATTTCACTGACAACTTTGATGCGTTCTCAACAATGGGAGTGAAATTGAACGAGTTGAAAACCGGAGCTGATAAGTTGAAGACAGTGGTTGATAAGCAGAAGAGCCTCCCGAACCTTCCGAAAGTTTTGAGCGAAAGTTCGACTGTTGTCAAGAGGCTGCTGAGTGAACCACCGGCTCTCCGAATGACTGTCGGATTCTCTGGAGGAGTGGACGATTTGAAGTTGATGTTTGAAGATTTGAAGAGTGGAAAAATGAAGAAGTTGGTGTCACAAGGAAAGGACACGGAAGGTCTTCAGAAGTCGTTGAGTTCTCTTGTTAGCATCCATAATAAGCTCGAATCAACTATCAAAACATGGTCACAAATGAAGTTGGCAAACGGAACAGGAGAATCGGAAGAACTTTCTGGAATCCTTGCTACAATGTTCGAAAATGGTTTCAAAACTCCCGAAACGACGATACTGGCTCAATCCTTGGACTCAATCGCTAAATGTTTCAAAGATCTGAATCTTCCTGCAAGTGTTCCTGATTTCGAGGAAGTGACAACTCTCAATAGCTTTGCTGAGAATCTTGAATCTCAAATCGATGCCATGAAAAAGTTCTTGAAGGATCAAAAGACAGTTTTTGAAGCTCTAGCCCCAAAACTCGATCCTCTGCTCAACTTCGTGAGTCCTGTCGCAGAAGACTCGGAAGGTGACGTCTCGGGAGCAGCTTGGCACGGGATCCGTAACCACAGTGAGCTCGATTCCATCATATTCTCAATGTCCAATATTCACGGCGAGTTCAAGAAGATAAAAGATCAAAATCCGTTCAAAACTCTTGGTGAAAAGATTGACTTGACAGTGATTC
This sequence comes from Caenorhabditis becei, assembly GCA_900536315.3. Lineage (NCBI taxonomy): Eukaryota > Metazoa > Nematoda > Chromadorea > Rhabditida > Rhabditidae > Caenorhabditis > Caenorhabditis becei. The sequence continues at coordinate 330,034 of LR539888.1, read as the reverse complement.
CGACTGTACTTGGCAGTTTGAAAGGGACGAATGTGACGAAGATGTTGGATTGTCTCAAACAGACCACTTACAACTCTGCTGAACTGGATTCTACTTTGAGCTTTGGCCAGAGTGTTAAAGTGATGAAGAGCAAGAAGAACGAGGTGGAATCAGTGAAAGCCTTCCTGGTGGACCTAACTAAAGTGAAAACGGGCCTGCTGGAAGTTCAGAAACTGGCAGCCGCACCGCAGAATTCCGAAACCAGAAGACGTCGTGCCCCGAATCAGAAGTCTCTTGCCAATCTGAAGAATGCTCAAACAATTGCAACTGATCTCGGAAAAGGTGTTCAAGTCCTTCGGAAATTCGCAAAGATTCTGGAGAATGAAGCAAGTGTTCAAGTGGCTGTGAATGCGGATGATGGTCTGAAGAATGCGATAAGTGCGATTCCAGGAGTACAGAGTGTCTGGACAGATGAGAATCGGAAGGGAATGGGCAAGATGGTGGTGGATCTGAAGGAACTGGACAAGTTTGCTGGAAGCGTGAAGATGGACAACATGACATCGCTGTGGCAGATCTTTGATGAAGCTCAGAAGACTGATGGAGTGGTTGGTGTTGATGCGAAGGTGTTCAATGATCCCATTTCCACTGTTCTGGCTGCAAGTTCTGATCCGAAGATCAAAGGAGTATCGGGTGATTTCAAAAAGCTGGGAGCTCTCGACTTGGACTTTGCTCAACACAAAATCAACCTGAAAGCAGCTTCCTTCACTCTCCAGCCACTCCAACAGTTCTTCGATGACTATTTCGGGAACACGAAGGCTTCTGGTGGTGCTCAAGCTTCTGGACAACTTGCTCCGACTGGGTGAGACATTCCAGAAGCTTCTTGAACTTCTAACCGTCCTTTTTTCAGCCCTTCTTCCTCCCTTGACATGTTTATGATCGGTGGAATCATCGGAGGTCTTGTCTTGTTCGGAGCTGTCGGCACTGGTGGGTGGCTAGTTCTTCGGCACCTGATGCAGCAGAAGAGATGGAAGAATCGGGAAAGGTATTGGTTGTATGAGGTAAGAGTTGGTCACCCGCCGCGAAACAAAAGATAACAACTTCCAGGGAGTCTTCCTCGATCATCAGGACGATGATTGGTTCAAAGCAGTCGAATATGGTAAAGTGGCTACAACGAAACGGCTGATTAGCGAAGGTCGTTGTCTAGACGTGTACAAGAAGCACCCAACAGACCTCGAGTATTATACGCCTCTTCACATGGCCGTCAGGCACTGTCATCCTAAAGTTGTCGAGCTGCTCATTCGAGCCGGAGCCGATCGGAGCTTCTTGTCGTCCAAGGCAAATGAAACAGCCGAGCAACTGATGGAAAGGCTGATGAACGACGATAAAACCATAGAAGCGTTTGATAAGAAGAAGTTGTTACAAATCAAGCCGATCTTCAAGAAGTACCAGAATAAGAAGTTCCAGCCAAAAGTCAAAAAGCTCTTGCCATTGGAACTGTTCACCGTTGGACTCTTTCAACGGAATAGCAACGACGATTTTCCGGACGTCTACCTAGCGTTTCTGGAAAAGTATGAATCGTCGGTATGTTCCAAAGAACACTGACACACTTTATTGATGTATTTCTAGGCGTTTCTTGACGTAGATGAAAATAATCGAGCTGTCACTCATGTCGTGTTTGACACAGAACCGGATGGATCTCTTAATCTGAATGAGTTGGGGCGTAATGCGCTGGCGGAAGCGGTCGAGGCCATATGCAGGTTTGTAAACTTCAACATTACAGGAAATCATCTCCTCTACAACTTTTCAGTTTATCACAATTTGATATCTCTTATCCTTATCAAATTATCACTGATTTTCTAAATCGTTACTTTGAATTTTGAGCCGAAAAACATGAGATTGCAGAAAAGTGCTGATAACTTGATAAGGAGAGGTGATATCAATTAGTGATCAATTAGAAAGTTGTAGAGGAGATGATTTTCTATTGATTGCACTTCTTATCAGTCAATTTGAGTTGTCCTGTATGTATGTTTTCAGTAAGAGAATCCTTGTGAGGACGGCCTGGCTCACCGAGTGTCTCAAGAGTCGGAATAACTTCTATAAGGACTACCAATATCGGATCACTACGGTCAAGCTCAAGATCAAGATTTATGAGTCAGTTGATGATTGGCAGAAGTGGACTAACTCTCGAGTAGGTCCATTGGCACAGTGATAAGCTCAGTCACTTGGTTTCAGCACATTCCATGTCTTCTTGGCGTCATCGTCGTCGTTGATGTAGATGAATCGATAAACAAAAGAGTGAAAGGCATGGTCAGAGCTCTCGGAGCGACAGTTATCGACCACGAGATATTCGGAGATGAAAATGCGAAAATCGAACCGCCAACGAAGCCCTACTGGTTCCCGGATCAACAGCGTTATTGGTATGTGTGTGATATGTGGAAGACTGAATCAGTTGATGTCAAATACGCACATCACAAGAAGAACATGCGGATCTTAATTCTGGAAGAGTTTTTCGAGAAGTTGCTCGGGATGTTTGGACCGCCGGATCGAAAACCTGATAACGGTTTGAAACAAGGTCAGAAGTCGGCTACCGGATCGAGTGTCTCTCAAGTTTGAACTGTATGATTTGATAAATGATTGAGTGATATTTGCGATTATGACTTGAAATTGAGGTACATCAAATTATGGGGAAAATTATATTGACACTTTTTTCACGTGAACTATGAACTTTTGATGACAATTCCAGTGGCCTGGCCTAGGTGATAAGGCTTATCAGAAGCGTATCATTGCCACATTTTGATTTCAATCGATCAGAAAAACAAAGATTGATCAAAGGTTAGTTTATCGATTGGCTAGGCTTCGGGAATCATTGGCTTCCAGGTGTTATGAAGATCCGCAACACAGTCTTGTTAGCGGTTCTTCTGCTCATCGTCAATGAAATCCAGGCGAAAGGTTAGTGATGAGTCTATTGATAACATATTCCTTATCACTCGTTTCCAGGAGGCTCTCTGAATTCGCTGATCGAAGAACTTGCTCCGATTGCGAGACTGACGAATGGAATAGCGATTGAGACGGAGTTGTCTGCGGATGCGAACAAGATGAACGATGTGGTGGCCGAGTTTCTGCGAGTTGGGTCAGGGGACGATGTTGCGAAACTGAAAGAGCTGAGAGTGGATGAGGTGGCGAAGGAACTCGGAGAGTTGTATGCGGCTGTCGAGAAGGTTCCCGAACTCAACGTCGACATGGCCGCACTCGCTGACACTTTCAAGGCACTCGAGACAATGAAGCAGGGAAGTGAGGTGCTGGAGAACAAGAATTTGACGGATCCGAGTGTGGATCTTCAGAAAGATATAGATCTTTCAAAAGATCTGAAATCTATGCATTTCACTTCTCTGAGCAAATTTAAAGCAACCGCAGAAATTCTCAACTATATCAAGAGCAATAGTTTTGATAGCGTTGGGGAAGTGCGAAATACCCATCTAATTCCACTTCAAGAATCTGTGGAGAAAATGGATCTACAACTTCCCTACCTTGTAAACTTCAAGCAGAACTTTGAACCGTTGAAGAGACTAGAAGCTATCAGTGAAAAACTTCGCAACATCAGTGAAATGTCGACTGTTTCACGGCATTTCACTGAAAACTTCAAATCTTTCTCGTCCATGGCAGCAAATCTGGATGAACTGAAAACTGGAGTAAGCAACTTGAAATCGGTCGTTGATATACAGCAGAGCATTCCTGAAATTGGCATGGATATAGATGAAATCGTATCTGTTGTCAAGATGATCACAAGCAAATCGTCAGTTTTGCGATTGACTGTCGGATTCCCCGGAGGAGTTGATGACGTGAAACTTCTGCTCGATGACGTGAGCAGCTCAAAGTTCAAGAAGATTTTGTCTCGTGGAAAGGATACAAAAAATTTGAAGAAAGCTTTGAAATCGCTTGAAAACTTTCACAGCACACTGAAAACAGTGACTAACGTTTGGTCTCCGCTTGCTCATCCGAATCAGACGGTTGTTTCGGAGAATGTTGCCAAGATTCTAGCGACGATGTCTGAGAATGGACAGAAGACTCCGGACACAACCGCACTTTCAAAATCTTTGGAATTGATGGAAAAGTGTTTCGTAAATCTGAAACTCCCTTCGGCAATTCCTGATTACTCCAAAGTGGACCGTCTTGTCAAATATGCAGCCGACCTTAGCGCTCGAATCAACGTTTTCCAAAAGTTCTTGGAACAACAAAAGTCTACTTTCGAAGCCGTGACTCAAAAAATGGTTCCTTTGAGCAAAATTCTCAAACCTATTGTAGCTGACTTATCGAACGGAGCGACCAAGAAAGTTTGGAACGAAATCCGGAACTTTAGTGATACGGATTCGATCATCGCTTCATTGAACAGTATTCATGGCGAGTTCACAAAAGTTCAGAGTCAGGATCCGTTTATTGCTCTCGAGAAATCTGTTGAATTTCAAGTGATTCCTACCGTACTTGACAGTATGAAAGGAACAAATATGGATGTGATGCTTGCATGCCTTCAGAAGACTAGTTACAATGCTACTGAACTGGATTCTACTTTGAGCTTTGGTCAGAGTGCAAAAGTGATGAAGAACAAGAAGAAAGAGGTGGAAGAAGTGACAAGTTTCTTAGCCGACTTGACTACAGTGCAGACGGGCCTGCTGGAAGTTGAAAGTCTAGCACCCTCAATTCAGAAGCCCCCATCCAGAAGACGTCGCGCCCCGAATTCTCAATCACTAGCCAATCTGAAGAATGCTCCAACAATTGCAACTGATCTTGGGAAAGGTGTTCAAGTCCTTCGGGAATTCGCAAAGATTCTGGAAAACGAAGCAAGTGTTCAAGTGGCAGTGAATGCGGATGATGGTCTGAAGAATGCGATCAGTGCGATTCCAGGAGTACAGAGTGTCTGGACAGATGAGAATCGGAAGGGAATGGGCAAGATGGTGGTGGATCTGAAGGAACTGGACAAGTTTGCTGGAAGCGTGAAGATGGACAACATGACATCGCTCTGGCAGATCTTTGATGAAGCTCAGAAGACTGATGGAGTTGTAGGTGTTGATGCGAAGGTGTTCAATGATCCCATTTCCACTGTCTTGGCTTCAAGTTCTGATCCGAAGATCAAAGGAGTCTCGGGTGATTTCAAGAAGCTAGGAGCTCTCGACTTGGACTTTGCTCAACACAAAATCAACCTGAAAGCAGCTTCCTTCACTCTCCAGCCACTCCAGCAGTTCTTCGATGACTATTTCGGGAACACGAAGGCTTCTAGTGGTGCTCAAGCCTCAGGACAACCTCCCACAGAGTGACGCCTTTCATGACACTTTCCAGATCCTAATTTCCATTTTTCAGGCCTCCTTCCTCGCCCAACATTGGTATGATCGGTGGAATCATCGGAGGTCTTTTGTTGTTCGGAGCCGGTGGATGGTTCGTTCGGAAGCTCTTGATTCAGAAGTACAGATGGAAGAATCGGGAGAGATACTGGATGTATGAGGTGGGTTTTGAGTCAAATAGGACTATGACAAGAATGGTTTCAGCCTCACTACAATGCCAAAGGTGGCTCTGAACACGTGTTGTTGTTAGCTGTACACGAAGGACGAATGCGAACTGTGAAAAAGTTGATTTCCGAAGGCCGCTGTTTGGATGTTTATTGTGAGTTTTTATTGATAAGAATGATAACGGTGAATCTGATGTAACAAACACTTAGATCCTTTGGAGGTAAAAGAAGGCTATGATCTCGTCAAAACTTGGCAAACTCCTCTTCACGCCGCTGTCAGATCGTTTCAGCCCAAAATGGTCGAGCTGCTCATTCGTGCCGGAGCCGATCGGAGCTTGTTGTCGAGCAAAAATGAAACACCCGAGCAACAGCTAACGCGACAACTGGCCACTGACCCAGGTCTATCGGGGAATTGTGCAAAGATGAAGGAAATTGAAGAAATTTTCAAAAAGTACGAGAAGAAGCGATTCCAGCCACGCACCGGGCAACTGATGCCGGTTAATCAGTTTTGCATCTGCTTTATCTATTACACGGACGTCGTTTCGAAGTTTAAGGAGAAGTACGAAACAATGGTAAGTGCTTTTCCGGTCGAATTGAAAGACATTTCGAACTTGGCAGATGTATCAATCGGATGATATTCGCGTTGGAACTCACGCAGTGTTCGAAGTCAACGATGAAGGCATTCTTGACTTGGATAAGTTGCAGGAATGGGATGCGTTCAAAGCAGTGATGTTGCTCTTCAGGTAATCGGTCTTGATATCGCAGCGAGGGCTCTGTTCGGGTTGAGCGGTCCCAACGGGAAATAAAGGTCCCGAAAATGGGGTTCGGTCCCAACCGGAAAAAAAGGTCCCAAAAAAGTTTAGAGGTCCCAAAAAATATATATTGGTCCCAAAAAAAGAATAAAGGTCCCAAAAAGAGGGTCCGGTCCCAAGTGGATATAAAGGTCCCATAAAAATTAAAGGTCCCATAGAAAATAAAACGGTCCCAAGAAAAGGAAGGACTTATAATTGTAAGAAGTCACATGAAAAAAAAAAAGATTCCATGTAAATTCAGTAGGTTCAGTAGAACCAACTATAAAATGTTTTGGTGACTAATAAGGGGTGTGGGTAAGATCACAGGGATATAATTGGTTGTAACTTGGCTGAAGAGTAGAGTACAGCCCCAACAACCAAGTTTCGAAAGTTTTCTCTCGAGCCAGCCTAAAAACCAGTCTCTTTTCTTCATGTATCGGTCACCAAAAGCTTATCCCATAAAAAAGTTATTGGATCCTGCCTATTGGGGCTGTAACACACAGTTTTGCCAAGTTTCAGTCAAATCAATCTAGGTCACTTCACACTCTGAATTGTTCATTTTCTGGGAGAGCCTTTGATTAAACTCGGCAAAACCGAAACAAAACAAAAATATCTGTTTACCAACACGGGAAAATATAAATTGAAGACATAAAAAATTACTTTATAGTTTTCATGGGACCATTTTTTCCTGTTGGGACCTGCTCCATTCTTGGGACCTTTATTTCCGGTTTTTTTCTATAATGGGACCAATATTTATTTCTTGGGACCTCTAAACTTTTCATGGGACCTTTTTTTCCGCTTAGGACCGGACCCCATATTCGGGACCTTTATTTATTTTTTGGGACCAATATTTATTTTTTGGGACCTCTACCTTGCCCATGGGACCTTTATTTCCGCTTGGGACCGCTCAACCCGAACAGAGCCGCAGCGAGAACTACTGTAGTTTTCGCTTCGAGATATCCTACCCATAATACGTTGTTTTCTTTTACAGTCAGAAAATCCCTGTGAAGGTGGATTGGCTGACCGAGTGTCTGAAGAGTCCGAAGAACTTCTACAAGGACTATGACTATCGGATCACTAAGGTCATGTACAAGAAGAAGGTTTACGATACGCTGGACGAGTGGCGGAAATGGATCGCCTGTAGAGTGAGTGATTTTCGCTTTCGAAACACACGTTCGGTTGCAGTACATTCCTTTGTTTGCCGGCGTTGAGTTTGCCGTCGATTTTTATCGGGAGAAGGAGGAGCCCATGAAAAAGATGCTCGAACTGCTTCACGCCGAAATTGTGGGCATTCTTCATGCAGCCCGCTTTTGCACCGTTGGCAGGAAATCCTACTGGTTCCCGGAGGAGACAAAACATTGGGTGACGTGCGACAAGTGGAGGACCAAATACACGAGGCGCACACTCGAGTATGCGCTTGAGGAAGGAACAGTTCGGCTGTTGGAGATGGAGAACTTTTTTGAATATTTGCTCGCGATTAATGGACCGTTCAAAATGAACACAAATGACAAAACGAAGCAGGGATCCACTCAGAAGTCGGCTACCGGATCGACTCAAGGATCAGCGACAGGCTCGACTCAAGCCACCACGAACTCGAATGTCTCTCAAGTTTGAACTGTATTGGAAATGAACTCGTCAATCATTGATTACTCACTAACATTCATTCTTACTGATAAGAAGAGAATGAAGAGTTATCAGCAAACATGAATTTTGAAATTTTGGCAATTTTTTTTCAGAACTCAGAATTCCAGAAGCCCTCTTTTTATCTGAATCCTCCCCTTTCTTTCTGAAACTTCACCACCCCATTTTTGGGCTCTAGAACTATTCCCTGTCAAGATATGAGCTCAAAAGGAGCATTTCGAGCCGAGTTATGCTCATTTCAACTTGGCGGGATTTCGGAGCGTCGTACTGAATTTCTTTGTAGAGATAGCAAAAAGTTGTGAACTGCAAACTTGTTGCAAATTTTGTGTAGATCATTTTTGTTGTTGACAACTTTTTTCGTTCTCCACTCCTAACCAAGATAGAAGCACCGGGATTCCGGAGCATCGTACTAAACTTGGTTTTTGATGGATTACTGTAGTTTTTGTTGTAAATTAGTGCAGTTTTGATACATTTCAACCCAAATTCCTAAATTTTCCATTCAATCCCCCGCCTATTCACCTCATTCTAAAAATCATCTTTTTCCCAATTTCCCCAAAATATCCGCCACTTCCGGGCTATCTTTTCCCACCCTTTTCTACTCTATCATCCCTTTTTGCTCAATTTTTCTTTAGGAATTTTTGATAAAGGAGCACTCTGAATTCATCTAGGTCAACTTACATACTTTTTTGGAAAGAAAGAGAATTTTTTTGAAAATTGGAAAAAAAGTTGAAAAAAAAATTTTTTTTTTAATTTTTTTTAAATTTTTAAAAATTTTTTAAAATCTAAAATAGCTCCTATTAACCTAAAAATCATTTTTAATCCCAAAAAAATTCAAATTTTTGCAGAAAAAAACATCAAAAATCTCAAAAAATGATGTCCTAATCTGGTGTCGGATTTGTGGTGAGGGATTAGAAATTTTCATTTTTTCAGAAAAATCTCACAGAATTTTCGAGAAAGTTTCTAGAAAAAAATGATTTGAAAAAAAATCAATAATTCCAGAAATAATAAAAATGGACGATTGGTTGAATGCAACTGGAGATCCACCATTGGTGAGTTTTTTTTTATTTCAAAAAAAAATTGAAAAAAAAATTTTTAATAAAAAATGATAAAGATAATCTTCATCAAATCAGAAAAAAACAAAAGTCCCAAAAAACCATTTTTAAAAAATTAAAAATCCAAAAAAAATTGAAAAAAAAATTTTTTTTTGCAAATTTTTTCCATTCTCCCCATTTTTCTGCTCTTATCACCCCTAATCACTATCACTATCACCTTCCTTTTTCACTGATCAAAAACCAATCCCCCACAACCCAAAAACAATTTTGTTTTGCACTTTTTCGGAAATCCCAGCTCAAAATCCAACCTTATCATTATCACACACCTTATCACACATTTCCCTGATTTTTTTTATCACAGTTTGCCAGATTTTCTAGAAAAAAACCAAAGAAACCCTAAATTCTCAAACGACACTCCACCAGTACAAGTTTAGTACGATGCTCCGAAATCCCGGTGCTCTTATCTCGGCTAGGAGTGGAGTACGGGAAAAGTAGTCAACTACAAAAATGTTCTACACAAAATTCGCAACAAGTTTGCAGTTGACAACTTTTTCCTATCTCTACAAGGAAATTCAGTACGATGCTCCGAAATCCCGCCAAGTTGAAATGAGCACAACTTGGCTCAAAATGCTCCTTTTGAGCTCATCTCTTGACAGGGAATAGTTCTAGCGCCCCAAAACAAGGTGATAAAGTTTCAGAAAGAAGAGGTTGCTTCAGATGAGGAAAATTACAGTCACCCATCAAAAACAAAGTTCAGTACGATGCTCCGAAATCCCGGTGTTTTTATCTCGGCTAGGAGTCGAGTACGAAAAAAGTCGTCAACTACAAAAATGATCTACACAAAATTTGCAGTTGACAACTTTTTGCTATCTCTACAAATAAATTCAGTACGACGCTCCGAAATCCCGCCAAGTTGAAATGAGCAGTGATACACGAAATGAGCTTCAATTTTAGTGAAAAACTCGAATTTTTTCCCCGTTTCTGAACATTTTTTTTGAAATTCAAATACAATTTCACTGATTCTAGTCGTATTTGCCTGACTTGAAATAATCTTAAATTTTCTGAAAATTAAAAAAAAAATTTTTTTTTTGAAATTTCAAATTTTTGAAAAATTCAATTTTTTTTGTGGATTATTATTTTACAAATTCCTCTTTTTCCTTGTTTTCTGACCTCTAATTTTAGGCCAAAGAACCCAAAAAATCCTATTGAAAATTACTGAACCATAGGCATAATTCCCTAGACGGGTTCGTCTAGTTGGCCTTTCTTCCTTGTTCCAAAAAAATTTTTTTTCTTCATTTTTTTCTTATCACTATCAGTACTAATTGATCAGTGTTATCACCTAATCACCTTATCACCTTATCAAAATTCAAAAAATCAACAAAAAAATCCACTTTCCCCTAAAAATGCTAAAATTCCTCCTTTTTTGTGATCTCTGCCTCTAAACTCCCCATCTCGAAATTTGTATTCTTACATCACAATTTTTAAAGCCGTAGAACCCCCTTTATCCTGTCAGATGACAGGGAAAATCTAAAATCCCCATTTCGTAAAAAAAAATTTGAAAAAATTTCCGATTTCAACTTTTTTCAGACCAAAAATTTTTTTTCTTCAGAATTCTAGAAGTCCTTTCTTATCAGAATTCTCCCCTTTCTTTACGAATTTTTGCCAATTCATTTTCGAGCTCTAAAACTATTCCCTGTCAAGAGATGAGCCCAAACGGAGCATTTTGAGCTGAGTTATGCTCATTTTAGCTTGGCGGGATTTTGGAGCATTGTACTGAATTTCTTTGTAGAGATAGAAAAAAGTTGTCAACAGCGAACTTGTTGCAAATTTTGTGTAGATCATTTTTGTAGTTGACAACTTTTTCCGTACTCCACTCCTAACAAAGATATGAGCACCGGGATTTCGGAGCATCGTACTGAAATTTCATTTTTCAAGGTTTAGCCGATTTTTTATCAATTTTTTCAGTTTTTTGAGAATTTTTTTTATCAAATTCAGTCAATTTCTACTAACTCCAAGCCCTTTCGTCATTCCTAACCCTTTTTTCACAAAAAATCTTAAAAAACCACCTCTATTCTCCCAAAAAACCCTATTATGCCGTCTATTATGCAGTGTGCCAGCTCATCACCGTCTAGACTCCTGAAAAGCTGAACTTGGAGGGAAAAAGACAAAAAACCGAGTTCTCCCTGGTGTCGAATATCTCTTTTTCTCTCCTTCCGTATAATTATACGGCGTGTGCATTCCAAATGGGCACTCTACTCTCATATCTTCTTTTCGAGCGTTTTTTAGAACTTTTCTCATCAGATTGAACACTTTTTCCGTTTTTTTCATCAATTTTCACCTGAAAACCCACAGTAACCCAAGTTCAGTACGATGCTCCGAAATCCCGATGCTCTTATCTCGGCTAGGAATGGAGTACGAAAAAAGTTGTCAACTACAAAAATGATCTACACAAAATTTGCAACAAGTTTGTAGTTGACAACTTTTTGCTATCTCTACATAGAAATTCAGTACGACGCTCCGAAATCCCGCCAAGTTGAAATGAGCATAACTCGGCTCAAAATGCTCCGTTTCAGCTCACCTCTTGACAGGGAATAGTTCTAGGATCCAAAAATGGAGTGGTAAAGATTCGTAAAGAAAGGGGAGGATTCAGATGAGAAAGGGATTCTGGAATTCAGATAATGAAAAAAAATTTTTTGAAAAAAATTTTTTTCAAAGTTAATGTTTTTTTCTCATTTTTCTTGATTTTCTCTCTATTTTCTCCTAAATCCAACCAAAATACCCTCAAACCCCCTAAAAATGCGAAAAACAAGCCAAAATCCATTATTCACTTCCCCATATCAAGTTACCCTTTCCCTCCTTGTTTTCCCCGGGTACATATCAGGTTTTCCGTCTAATCTTGCCTTATTTATCAATCTTTTGTCTTTTCCCATAGATGTTCGTTCGTTTTCTCAGGAAATGAGAGAAAAAGAAGTGAAAATAGTCGCTTCCTTGTGCGGCTGACACCCCTCTTTGCTAATGACATCAGTGTGTGTCAATTAATGTCCTCTTTTGTGATGAATATTTTATAAGAAGAGAATAGAGGCAGATCCGTGTTTTTCGAAGCTTCTGACACATGTTTCGAAAGTGTTCCTGATGAGCAAAAAAGAAAAAACAATTAGGGGATCGAACCCCCGACCACTGGCGCGACAGCCATGCCTGCTAGCTGCTGCGCCACACAGTGCCACCCGGCAGCGCGGGCGGAGTGCCGTGATAAAGGCGCTGCCAGCGGCAACTTTCGGGCTTTGAAATTTTCCTAAAAACTGTTCCCCTCTGCAAAAATTGGAAATTTCTCTGCAAAACCTCATATTTCACACCCCTTCTCATAAACAAATCTCAAAAATCCCCCTAGGGCGTTCATCCGGCGCACTTTCTCTCTTTTCCTTGAGAAAATCTCAAAAACCTTGTCTTTTCAGTGATTTCTGGTGTGAAATATGAGAAATCCGGCCATTTTCCAATCATCTCTGATTGCTTTTCATTTGTGCGCACACCTCTACCGGAAATTTTCGCCGCCCCGTCTCACACGAACGTAATTCCTTGTTTTTCACCGGCTGGTCACTGAAACCAACTCGTTTTTGCGCTGGTTCTTTGGTTTTTCTTGATTTTTGCTATTTTTTCACTGAAAATAGTGATTTTCCTGCAAAACCAATATCATTTTCATGTTCTCCGTCAATTTTTAGTCTGTTTCCCACTTTTCCTGATTTTTCAGGTTAAATGCCGTCAGATATGGTGCCAGGTCCGCAGTGACGGTGTCTGCGGACCTTACACCACATCTGACGACACTTTTCGTAAATGACGTAATTTTTGGGATTCCGGGGTGAAATTCGATAAGGAATTTGAAAATCATAATGAGAATAGTGACAAAAATCAAGTTCCCACTGAAATTTGAGTTTCAAAGTTGGAAAACCCCCCGAAAACCAATTTTCATTGCAATTTTCGTTGGAAAAACGTAAAAATAGCCACCGGAAAGCCTTTCTAACTCAATAATAACTCTCTCAATGCACCTGTTCTAAGAATTTCCAATTATGAAAGGAATTTCATCAATCTCGCCATTTTTGCACTGAAAACTTCCGGAAAAGCATCAGAGATTGGGAAAATATTTTGAATTGAAAAAAAAATTCATTTGGGTCCCACCACGAAAAGCTTGTTTCATTGCTCTCAGGTCAGGAATTCTGCAAAATTTCAAATTCCCGCTCGATTTCCTGTTTGGAGAGGAATTAATTGGAGAGGGGGAGGGGGCCTCCTGAGGTGTCATACACAGGATGTATGACACTAATTGAGGAGGAGAAAAGAGATATTTTGTGGGGGAAATGGGGAGGTTTTGCAGTGATTTTGAGAAGATTAGGTATAGGAATTTTAGGGAAAATTTGAGAAAAAAAGGTTTTTCTAATTTTTTGAAAAATTTTATTATCGTTGTATCTCGAAAGTTCATCTCGCATTCAAAACTTCAAATTGGCGCGCACGATATCTCGCAGCGAAAATTACAGTAAGATTTGCACTTTCCACTGTTTTTGGGCTATTTCGCATGCTTTTCCGAGAGTTTTGGATGATTTTTTGTTAGGAAACATGAAAAATCCAATAGATTACTTGAAAACAGCCCAAAAACACTGAAAAATGCACGTCTTACTGTAGTTTTCGCTTCGAGATATCGTGCGCGCCAATTTGAAATTCTGAAAGCGAGATGAACTTTTGAGATACAACGATAATACTTCATTTTTTGTGATTTTTTTTCAGTTTCAATTTTTCAAAAAATAAATAATTTTTTTCCGGAAATTCTGATGAATGACACCAATGACACCTTTTCCAAAACAATAATTTTGGCAAAATTACAATTTTTATTCATTTTTTTTAACTTTTAAACATTTTTCAAAAGCTGTAAACCGGACATAATTGAAAAAAAAATTTTTTTCAATTTTTTTCAATTTTTCTCGATTTTTTTTCAGTTTCAAATTTTCATGAAAAAAATCATTTTTTCCGCAAATTTTGATTAAAGGTTCAATGGAATTTTTTTTCTGAAATATTTTTGAATTTCTGAAAAATTAATGAGCAACAAAGTGTCTGGTAAATCAGAAAAATCAGAAAAAATTGAAAAAAAATTTTTTTTTTCGAAAAATGAATTTTTCGTAATTTTCTGGCACCAAATTGTTTTTTTTTTCAGTTTCAAAACAGTTTTATAATTTTTTTCAAATTTTTTTCAAAAATGCTAATTTGCTTCTGTTCCAAAAGATAACATTTTGAAATTTGAAAAAAAATCACTATTTCTAAAATTATTCAAATTTTTGAGTTGAAAAACATAATCTGATTGGTTCATGTTTTCAAACTTCAAAAAACTCCCTAATTCTGAAAAATTGTTTGAAAGTAAGCTTGATTTCATCTTTTCTATGTCTAATGCAATCACGCTCCATTGATAACATGAACCTGTGTCTTTTTTCTTGCTTCCCCTGATTTCTTGAGCTTCATATTTCATGATTTTTTCAAAATTTTTAAAAAATTGAAAGGAAGACTATTTTTTTGTGTATTTTTCTGCAAAATACCTCAATTTTTATCGGTTCTCCAGAGATTCAGTTTCAAAAATCGAAATTGGCGGGTAGGATATCTCGCAGCGAAAACTACAGTAAGTTTTGCATTTTTCTAACAGAAATTGATTCGAAAATGCATATCTTACTGTAGTTTTCGCTGCGAGATATCCTAACCGCCAATTTTGAAAATTTGAATGTGCAAACTTTTTCAAATTTTTCCAGCTTCACCATAACTTTTTTCATTTGAACGTTCCGTTCGAACCATTGCTTCTGGAATTTACTCAAACTAATCAATCTTCACCCAAATTTTCAATTTTTCCCGTTCCAATCAATCAATAAATCAATAAAAGCCCTTCAAGTTCCAATTGTCCAACAAACCCTTCCAAAATCCCAATCCCCAGCTTCATACCCTTTCATTCTCTCCTCACCTAATGGGTCTCCCCACGAAAATGGGTTCTATGGCTTCTGAACAAGATTTCGACACTTTTTATGATGAAAATGGGTAAAAAGACATGAATTCAATCAATTCCAGCCACATTCCAGCAGTTTTCACCGATTTTCAGTACAAAAACATGCAAATTCGGGTATTTTGACGCTTTTTACCAAAAAACACCTAGTTTTCACTAAAAATCGGTAGAAATCGCTGGAAATTGGCTGAAATTGATTGAAATAACCCATTTTCATCAGAAAAAGTGTCAAAATCTTGTCCAAAAGCCGTATTTCAGCCAGAAACCATCTTCGTGGCGAGACCCATCAGGTAAAAGTTGAGTAAACGTCCAATTGATCTAATTTTTGATACTGCCTTTGAGTACGTGATTTTCCCTCTCCAAAATTCTCTTTCAAGCCTGACAAATTTGGTATTTTGCTCCATTTCCCTCTCCTTCTTCTTCGTCTCTCCTCCACCTACTTCTACCTAATTAGAGTGCCTATTCATACACATGTCCTAGTCATACTCATAGTCATCACATCCTATTTCTTATGAATTCTGAGATCAGAATTCAGAATTCTTCCTAGAAAATTCCAGACCAAAGTACAGTTTCAGCAGATTTTTAAAAAATTGACTGAAATTTTCGGATTCAATTAGAGGTCGAAAAAAAATAACAGTGTTTTTTCAAAAAAGCTAAATTATCAGTAAATGTATCTCAAAATGATAAAAACTGATAAGAATTGATAAAATTCTAAAATTAGACTTTTTCCGTTTCATATCACCCTAATCAGTTGGAAGGATTCATGGGACCATTCTTCTAATTCGATTAGTTCAAGCTTCACTGATAAGACTTACTAATAAGATTTACTGATAAGAATTGATTAGATCAAGAAAAGACATGCTAATCTATTGATAACTGAAATTCCCTTGAATTTTATGAAAATTTCTGGAAACTGAAAAAAAAAAATTTTTTTCAAAATTTCAACATTTTTCCTTATCAATTTTTTTATCACTAATCACTTCCTTATCAGTATCTTACCAAATCCCGATCGCTAAAAAAATCCCTTGATCTTTCGTATTTTTTGAAGCCCTATTCTCTATTTTGACCCTTCCTCCTTATCACTATCAGAAGATAATCTGATTATCTCTTCTGATAAGATAGTGATAAGAAAAGCTTATCTTTCTGACTGTTCGCTTGACCAAACCATCAAAATACTCCTCCACCAAGTCCTTACTTATCAGCAACTTCTCTTATCAGTTCCTTATCACTCAAGCTTCTGATTAGTAATAAGGAGCCCAGAACGAAAAACAAGACATCAAACTAGATTCTAGTGATAAGAACATGCTCTCCCCCCGGATTTCTCTTCCTCCTTATCACTATCACCTCTTATCACCACTGCCCTGATAATGCAAAAATAGCAAGAACATTCATTTTTTCAAAATTTTCCAGTTTCATCAAAACTTTTTCAATTGAAACTTTTTGTTTTGAACCAATATGTTATCATCATAGAGATGTTTATTTTCGTTTCAAGACCCAAATTCCCTGGAAAATTCGAGGAACCATCAATCAACTGAATTCTTCAAAAAATAAAAGAAATTTTGAAACCGGAAAGAAAAAATCAACTTTTTTCAAAATTTCCCATTTTAACCCAATTTTTCCAACTGCCCGGTCATTTTTGAAGCTGATTTTCCGAGATCAATGGTTTTCGTGTCAAGACCCAGAATAATCTGAAATTTTTCAATTCGATCGTTGGCTAACAATTACTAACTCATCTCTCTTCAAAATTTGAAGATTTCTTGAAACTGATAAAAAATCAAATAATCAAAATTTTAAAAAATTCTCAGATTCAGCAATTTGTCTTGAAATTCAGTTTTTTTTCCAAATTAATTTTCTAAACGCTGGTATCCGTGTCAAGACCCAAATTCACTGAAAAATTTCGAGTTTGGAATTTTGAAATTTTGAAAAAAAAAACTTTTTTTCAAAATTTCTAATTTTCACCCAATTTTTTCAATTTGCCTCTTACTTTGGAGCCAATGATAAAGTTTTCGTGTCGAGACCCAAAAAAATTAACTTTTCGAACTTTTATTTTACATTTATCACTGACCCATCTCTCTTCAAAATTTGATAGTTCTGTGAAACTGAAAAAAAATCAAATTTT
>LR539888.1:271014-305507 GCA_900536315.3 Caenorhabditis becei | reverse complement strand
GAAAAGTACAGTAAGATTTGCATTTTTCCAGTAATGCAAATCTTACTGTAGTTTTCGCTGCGAGATATCCTACCCGGCAATTTCAAAATTTTGAATCATTTTTCCCTGTTTCCCAAAATTCTTATCAATTTTTCAACCTTATTTTTTCAATTCCGATTTCACTCATTTGGATAATCATTATATCCTACCCGCCAAATTTGAAATTTTTGAAGCTTTTTTCAATGCAACTCCAATTTTCAATTTTTTTTTGAAAACAGCAATGATAAAATCATTTTTTTCTATTTCAAAAAAATTTCAAAAATTTTCCGTTTTTTCACCTTATCAGTGGATAAAAAACTTGAGCCTTTTCTAATTTTCCAAAAAAAAAAAACAATTTTTTTCTAATTTCAAATTTTTCAATTTTTCTCCATAATCAGATATTTATCAGTGATGAAAATAAAAAATTTCTATAGGGAAAAAAAATATTTCAAAAAATTAACAAATTAAAAAAAAAATAATTTCCCTATTTCAAATCCACCTCTTCTCCTTCATTCTACCCCAATTCTTCAGTCATCCCTCATCTGTTTTTGAAGAAATTTTTTTATTTTTAAAAATTGTTCCCTGACACCTTTTGCCCCCTCAAATCATCATTTTCTCCTCCATTTTCCCCTAAAATCCCCCATTTTTTTGCAGCCATTCGTCAGTGTCAATCGGTCAATGCCGGCTTCCGATTCAAGGTGAGTAGGAGGGTTTTTCTCACATTTCTTATATTTTTCTTTGAATTCTTGACGCTTTTGAATCCAAAACCCTCTTTTTATATTGAAAAATCGTCATTTGATTCAGGATTCTGAATCCTTTAGTCTCCAGAATCCTGAAGAATCCGGTCAAAAATCATCCAATTCAAATCACATCTTACTCATATTCGACCTAGAGAGCATTGGAAAATGAGAGACGCAGAGAAAAAGGGAACAATTATTTTTATTCCGAAAAATTGAAAGGTTCAGGCTTCAGAAGGCAAAAAAGAGAAGGAGAAATTGAATTTTCATCCAATTTTAGTAATTGTTGGATAGAGCTGTGAGCTCACAGCTCACAGCTGGAAAATGGGTGTATTAGTCACTTTTTAGAGAAGGAGGTTTTTTGATCTTTCTTATGCATTTTTTTTGTGAAAAATCCATAGAGTGATTGAGAATATTTGAAATTTCTAGAAATTTTTGAAATATTTAGAACAGAAAAAAAATTTTTTTTTGAGATTTTTTGAATTTTTGAAATTTTATTTTTTTTTACGTTCTTGAAAATTATAAAAATTTGCAGACTAGCACATTCTTTCCGAATTGTTAGATTTTTTAAAAATTTTGAAACCTGGAATATTTTTTTTCTGTTTCAAGAATTTTATAAAAAATCGGCGCATTTCAGTTTTTCAATTCGAGCGTTGATGATATTTCTAATTTTCTCCTTTTTTTTCTGAATTTTCGATTTTTGAAATTCAGCTCAGCGTCTCCTTAACGATTTCTTAGAGTTTCCAAATTTTTTTTGAAAATTTTAGAACTGAAAACTTTTTTTTGTAAAAATCGGCGAATTTTACATTTTTTGGATTCTAGCTAGGTTGCTTCTTGACATCTCACATCAAATTTTCACTATCAATTGAAAAATTGATCATTTTTTAAAACTGGAACATTTTTGAAATTTTTTTTTCGAAAGGATTGAAACAGAAACAACTATTTTTCAGTTTCCAAAATTTCAGAAAAAAACTAGGAATTTCACTTTTTCGATTTGCCTTCCTGACTTCTCCTGAAAATTTAATGTACCTGGGAGTTCAGAAATCAAATATTCAATATCAATTGACCAATTGATAACTTTTTGAAACTGAAAATATTTCTCAATTTCAAAGTTCTGATTTATTTCAAATTTTGCCCTTTCAGATGAAACGTCAGATCGATCAATAATTTCTCAAATTTCCAAACATTTTAAAAAATGTTGAAACACAAACCATTTTTTTTAATTAGCCAAGCTTTCCAACAGTAGATTTTTTAAAATTGTCAAATTTTTTTGAAAATTTTGAAACATGAAATATTTTCTCTTCTGTTCCGAAAATTTTATAAAAAAACGAAGAATTTTATTTTTCTGATTTGATCGCTGCTGTTACTCCTCTAAAGAATTTATTGTACCTGGGAGTTCAGAAATAAAACATACATTATCAATTGATAAATTGATCACTTTTTGGAACTGGAAATTTTCAAAATTCAAAGTTCTGAATTCTGATATTTATTGATTTTTCAAATTTTTTTCACTGTTTCCTAATATCCGATCGACTCATCAATAACTTCTCAAAATCTCTGAAATTTCTGAAATTTTTGAAACATGAAACTTTTTATTTTCAAAAATTGCATCTCAACCGTCATCCAATTGGATATCAGTGTTATCACTTCTTTTATCAGTTATCCCTAAAACAGCAAAATTTGGGAAAATTTCAAAATTGGCGTGTAGGATATCTTGCAGCGAAAACTACAGTAAGATTTGCATATCAATTTTGTTATAAAAATGCAAATCTTACTGTAGCTTTCGCTGCGAGATATCCTACCCGCCAATTTTGAAATTTTGAATCATTTTTCCCTGTTTCCCAATATTCTCATCAATTTTTCAACCTTATTTTTTCAATTCCGATTTCACTGCTCATTTGTATAATCTTTCTACCTAACAGGTGATAACTTTCCTATCAGTCATCACTCAACCTTATCACCTTATCACTCGACCTTTCCCCCTTTTTTTCAGCCGTTTCGTGATCTGATTTTTGAGCTTTCTAACATCAAAAATGCCAAATTTAGAAAAGAAAAGGGGAAAAGAAAATTGGGAAAATCCAGAAACAGCTGTTTCAAGTCGAGAATGTTTATAAATAGACTTATTGGGAAACATTGGGCTTGTAGAGAGTGAAATCTGAATTCTGAATTTTGACTTCTGAATCCGGAAGCCTTCAGAATCCCAAAATCCAGAATCCAGAATCTCTAGAATCTCTAGAATCCTTCAAAATCCAGTGTTTTCTCATTTTTCCTCATTTTCCTCCTTTTTTTTCAATTTTTCCTTCGATTAACCCACCTTATCCCCCTTATCACCTCTCATCACCGTTATCACCTTCCCATTTATTAAATATTTTTTTCTTAAGCTTCTCCCTGTCAAAATAGACCTCCCTACTGATTACTCACCCCTTCCCCTCCCATTCATATCAGTTTATCAGTTTATCACTAGCTATCTCTTCCACATGTTCGTCTCTGACTAATCTCGAAATATCCTCATCGCCATGTTCATTTTCGTGAAAAAAATGAGAGAAAAAAACAAAAACTTCCTGTTTTTCGGAGGCTTCATGATGGAATTGAAGGCGTAATGTGATATTATTTGACCGAGAAAAATTTCCAAAAAAATCAAGAAAAATTTATTCCAGATTTTGAGGTGGTTTTGTAGGTTTTTAGAGTTTTCAGATTTTTTTCTAAAACTTTTTGAAAATTGGAATAAATTTTTA
Source organism: Caenorhabditis becei (assembly GCA_900536315.3). Classification (NCBI taxonomy): domain Eukaryota; kingdom Metazoa; phylum Nematoda; class Chromadorea; order Rhabditida; family Rhabditidae; genus Caenorhabditis; species Caenorhabditis becei. The sequence goes on along the minus strand of LR539888.1, from coordinate 302,017 downwards.
AATTTTTAAATTTTTTTTTTATAAAAAAAAAGGTTTCCGATTTTCTAGGTCACTTTTTGAATTTTTCAGAGAATTCTAGAAATTTCCACACTTTTTCTCTATTTTCTGAATAATTGTGCAGCATTTCCAAGAATTTCTTGAGCTTCTGGATTTTTCTGGAATTTTCTAGAATTTTTCAAAATTTAGTTTTTTTTTTGAGAATTTTTCATAATTTTTTCAAATTTCTGGGTCTTTTTTGAAATTTTGTAAAATTTTTTAGATTTTTTTTGTTTTTTTAAATCATTTTGGAGTATTTTAAAATATTTCTGGAGCATCTAGAATTTTTTCAAAATTTTTATAAAATTTTTGAAAAAAATTTTTCAATTGCATTTTTTTGTCGATCTTCTGGACCTTTTCTAGAATTTTTTGAATTTTTCTAAATTTTTTCCTAATTTTTCGAATGATTCTGAAGCATTTTTATAAGTTTCTAAGGCTTCTGGATTTTTCCAGATTTTTCTAGAATTTTTAGAAAATTTTGATTTTTTCTGAAATTTTTTTTTCAAGTTTTAGACATTTTCAAAAATTTTCTAGAGACTACTAGAATTTTTTTCCAATGTTTCGATATGGTTGGAGCTTTTTTATTAGTTCGTAGGCCTTCTGGATTTTTCCTGAATTTTCTAAAATTTCTTTAAAATCTTGAATTTTTTTCGGAAAATTTTTTGTGAGCTTTTTTTTTTGTTGAATTTTAGAAATTTTGCAAAAATTTAAAATTATTTCTCATTTTTTCTAAAACGTTCTGGGCTTCTCAGAATTTTTCTAGAATTTTCTAGAATTCGAAAAAAAATCAAAAAAGTTCATTTTTCCCATTTTTAGACCCCTTTTTTCCTATTTTTTCCTAATTTTCCCATTTTTTCCCAAAGTCAAAAAATACCCCTCAATTACCCCTTTTTTCCTTATTTTTTCCTTTTCCAGACTAAAAAAAAGCTGAAAAAGAGACTCCCTGCCTGAAATAATTGCCCGATTCCTGAATCTTATCTCCATTTTCTCTGAATCCCTGGAACGAAAAGAGCCATGAGCTCAAGGAGCAAAGTTTAGAAAAACGATGAGAGGATTCCTGGAAAAATTAGGAAAAAAAAGGAGAAAAATGGAGAAAATGAGAAATTTGTGACGAAATTGAAGGGAATCATCCAAAGTTTGCACATGTACGTAAGAGGGGCTTCCTTCCTGAACGATTAGGATGCAAATGGACAATGTAGATGGATTGAAAATTTGAAAAATTGAAAGAATTTTGAGAAATGTTGAAACGGAACATTTAAAAATCATTTTTCAAAATCAATTTTTAAAATAATTGAATTAAAAAAAAAAAATTTTTTCATGTTTCAAAAAATTGATATGTATTTGGTTTTCGCAATTTTTACTGATTCGGTCTTCGTAGTTTGCACATTCAAAATTTCAAAATTGACGGGTAGGATATCTCACAGCGAAAACTACAGCAAGATTTGTAGTTTTCTAACAAAAATTGATATGCAAATCTTACTGTAGTTTTCGCTGCGAGATATCCTACCCGCCAATTTTGAGAAATTTTCTCAAATTTTGCTGTTTTAGAGATAACTGATAAAATCAGTGATAACACTGATATCCAATTGGATGCCGAATATCAATTTTTCGGAAAATTGTATTTTATGTGAACTTTTTGAAATTCGATCGAAAAATACAAAATTTTGAAAAAATTCTGATGATCAAATGGGATTTTTTTCTAGATTTTGTTATTTTACTGTTACGGAACTGTAATATTTTTCCTGATAAATGTGACATTTCATTTTTATTTTACCAATGTGTCAGTTTAGGTACAGTAATCCTATTCTACGAGAGAATATTTTTTAAAATCAACTGCCATAGAACTGAAAATGTGAAAAAATCAGAAAATTTAAGAAATTTGTAAATCAGAAAAAAAAATTTCGCAATTTTTCAAAAAAAAAAAGATTTTTTTTTCACTGTTTCCAATAACTTTTTAGATAAAAAACCTAATTTTCATGGGTCCATAAAAATTATGATTTTCATATTTAAAAAAATTGATAAAAATTTTATCAGTTCCAAAAATTGATAAAATTCCAACTACAATACTCATTTCAATCGCACTAATTTTTTTTTTCAAAAAAAAAACAAATTTCAGTGATACTGATAAAAAATGTTATCTTATCACTAACAACATATCTAACAGTCAATCTTTTTTTCCCATTATCGATTTTTTAAAATTCATTCAAAAAATCACCTACAGTAACCCTCTTCTCTCTTCTCTCTCTATCTCTCTGCGTCTCTTCCCTCTCTCTCTTCCCCCTAAAATTTCGAAAATCCCCCTCCAAAATCCCAAAATCTCCGTCAAATCGGCTTCTTCTTCACCGCCCCTCACTGATATCACTCATCGCTTATCACCTTCCCATGCTTATCAAATTCTTCTTATCAAAACATTTATCACTCATTCATTTTTCCGTGTTTTGAACTGAAAAATAGCGGAAATTTTGTGTTTTTTTTAGTAAAAATCACAAAAAATCACGAGGAATTCGGGAAAAATTTAAAATTCCCGCGTAAAATTAGGCAATTTACGCACTTCCTTATTGATTATTTATCACCGGGAAAAGCAGAAAAACACATGTTTTTGGGGTTAGTCACACCGTTTTTTTGGGTCATTTTGGGAATTTTTCGGGTTTTTTCCTATTTTTTTTTTGCGAATTAATGATCATGGTATTATTATCACTAGTTCTTATCAATGATAAAAATTTTTTGTAATCGAAAAAAATTTTCGAAAATTTAAAAAAAAAAATATTTTTCTCCTAAAAATTGATATCTCGTTATTATCAGTTGATTATCACTCCAGTGATGAGAAACACTTGTTTTCAGTTATCAATATCAATAACTTTTTTTTTCAAAAATTTTTAAATTCCAAAATTTCCTCCCAAAACACCAAGAATCACTTGAAAACGTTTCATAGAGGCTTCTCCATTTCTAATCTAATTTTATCAGTCAACTGATAAGAAAAATGTTTATCACAAATTTTCTTTTTGACATCAGAATTCAATTTCCAAATCCAAATTTTCGAGAAAAAAGGGCTTCATTTTACAACTACTCCACCCCCAATGCCTTGAAGACATCGAAGATTGGTTTTTGTGATTTAGTGATAAGAGAGTGATAAGGATTTTTAGGAGAATCATATCATTTTGATGACAAAGAACATCGGATTGTCAGAAAGGAATTTTTGAAAAATTTGAGAAAATTTTGAAATTGAAAAAAAAATTTATTTTTGATTTTCATTTTTGATTGATAAGAAATTTTTTTCTAATTTTTTTATGATAAGATGAATTTTAAAAAATTAAGAGAAAGAATTTGTGATTTTTAAGTTTTGAAAAAAAATTTTTAAAAATTTATTTTTCGAGAAAAAAATGTTTTCCAAAAAAAAAAAATGTTTTTGTTATAAAATTTTTTTTTCAATTTTTTTCATGATAAGATGAATTTTTAAAAATCAGAAAAATATGCAGAAATTTTTTTCCATATTGTAAAAATTTTTTTAAAAAATTTATTTTTCGAAAAAAAATTTTAAAAAAAAAAATTTTTTTTTGATTTTTTTCATGAACAGATAAATGTTTTAAAATCAGAAAAAATTATTGTTTTTTTTTAATTCAGGAAAAAAAGAGAAAAATTTTTTTTCGAAATTCCGAAAAAAAAAATTTTTTTTTTCACATTTTCAAAAATTTTTCAAAAAATTTCAAATTTTTGACATTTTTAGTCGGTCCAAGTTATCCGGAGATGTTTATCATTTTTCATACCCTTATCAAAATCTCAAAATCCTAATCTTTAAATTTTTCCATTTTTCGTGGTTTTGAGCGATTTTGCCCTATTTTTCCCTGTTTTCAGCCAATTTTGACACACCGGGATTTCGGAGTGTCGTACTAGACCATTTTTCCCCAATTCTTATCACTTCTCATCATTTTTGCCGTTTTCCAGCCACTTTCCTATCAATTCGACCCACCGGGATTTCGGAGTGTCGTACTACCGGAAGTACACTTCCCCTTCTCTCACCTCTGATCTCTTATCACCTACCGTACCCCATTTTCCAATTATCACTCCTTATCACCTGCCCTCCTCCACACAAAGTGTGACCCCTCTCACGTCAAGAGCACAAAGTTTGGCTGTTTGCAAAATGAGTGATTTTAGATGACATTTCGGCAAGGGTTGGCTGATTTTGTGAAGTTTCACCTGTCTTTTTCTGGGGGAAAGAGTCATACGGGGCTAGGGGAAGAAAGGAGGAAGTGGAAATATTTTTTCGGGAGGAAAAAAAGGCTTTTGCACATCGACAATTTAAAAAATGAAAAATTGGGATGAACTGGAGATTTTTAGGATTTTTGAAACTGATTTTTTGAAAATTGAATTTTCAAAAAATTGATAAATATTTGATTTTCCTGTTATCACTGATTCATCGCAACTTGGGAGTTCTCATTCGAAATTTCAAAATTGGCGGTTAGGATATCTCGCAGCGAAAACTACAGTAAGATTTGCATTTTTCTAACAAAAATTGATATGCAAATCTTACTGTAGTTTTCGCTGCGAGATATCCTACCCGCCAATTTTGAAATTTGGAATGCAACAAAAATAAAACCGACTCGAAATTGATAAAATTTGGATAAACTGAAAGTTTCTGGAATTTTTGAAACTGAAATTTGGATAAGTTTAACTTTTTTAAAAATCTAAAAATCTGTACAAATTTGGAGCTATCAATTGAACAAACTTCAGAAAAATTCAATTATGTGAAATTTTTTAAACTGGATTTTTTTTCGAACAGACCAAAAAATGCAAATTGCTTTCGAAATTTCGAAAGGATATCTCACAACGAAAACTACAGTAAGATTTGCATTTTTCCAATGATGCAAATCTTATTGTAGTTTTCGCTGCGAGATATCCTACCCGCCAATTTTGAAATTTTGAATTTGCGAATTCCTGTTTCGAAAAATTTAGAAAATTGCTCCTTTTTTTGTAAAATCTCGTTTTTAATCGTTCATGGTAAAGGAAAATCAATTTTTTTTCATTTTTTTTGTCATGAAAATGGAAAATTTTCAATTTTTTACTTCTTTTTATTCCAAATGTCATTGAAAAAAATTGGGATAAACTGGAAATTTGTGAAAATTTAGAAACTGGAAAAAATGTTTCAGAACAAATTTTTGACCTAGAAAAAAATTTTTTCGATTTTCATAGCCCAATTGCAGAAATACAATTTTTTTGTTTTTATCTGGAAAATTTGAAACTGAACTTTATCAGGTTTTCATCTGAAATTTCAGATTTTTCAAGAATTATTTTACTCAAATTCCCAATTTTTCCAGTTTCCATACATGAGCATTTATTTGTGTCTTACAAGTTAGCAGGTCTTCTGCTCATCTTTGACTATTTTTTTTTATCATTTTATCATTGTCAAATTCAACTCTCATAACAGAAGAATTGATGTATTAACAAAAAGATATTTCTTTACGCTTTTTCTGAAACTGAAAAAAAGAAAGATTCAGCTGTCAGTGTGTCACTTCTGCAATTGGGTTAGGGATTACTGTAGGAGCGAAATATTTCATTTTATACCCATATTCTAGAGGAGAACAAGCACATGAAAACTTCAAACAGATAGATGAAACTATTGTGAAACAGCAATAAACATGTAATTGAGTAGTAATTTGGCTTTTTTCATGTCCGATTGATAGTAATCACTGATAAGGATAACTTACTGATACAGGGCCCCCGAAAACCGTAACACTCAAAATCTCTATAGGAAAACTAGAAAAAGTTTGTGAAGCAGAAAAAAAAATTCAAATTGAAAAAATCCTTTTTTTCCAGTTTCACAATGAACTGATAATGATAAGAGCTACTGATAACTTGATTATAAGACATTTATCATCTAGTAATTTGAAAAAAAGCAAAAAGCTCTCAAAAATTTTTTTGTAATTTTTTAAAAATTCCCAAAAAATCCCAGTTAATTTTTTTCCGATTTCACTATTATTTGATAGTGATAAGGACTACTGATAGCATAATTATTTTTTTACTATAAACCCTGAAAAATTCCAACTCTGAAAATTTTTTCTTTGATTTTCTAAAAATTCCCAAAAATTCAAATTTATTTTTTCCTGTTTCACGATGGACTGATAGTGATAAGAACTACTGATAACATCAATAAATCGAACATAAACTTGGAAAAAAATTCCCAAAAATTTCCAATAAATTCCAAAATTTTTTTTCTGTTCCAAATTGAATTGATAGTGATAAGGACTACTGATAACATCATTCACTAATGCTGATATACCAGAAATTTCAACATTCCTCAGTTTCCCATCAAAGCCTTCATTGTTCCAATATTCTATTAGTTCAGTACAGAAATCATCGGAAAAAACCCAAAAATTCAAATTCCCGCCTCTTCATTCAAATCATCAAAAATCCCACTCTCATTCTTCCTGAAAAAAAGAAAAAAAAGAAAAACTCTGCGTCTCTGATTCTCTAAAAATGGGCGGAGCCTCCGGCTCACGCCCATTCCCTCCCACTTGCTCATTTCCCCCCTCCGGCTCATTCTCCTGAATTCCGCTCCACTCGGAATCATGGCCTCCTCCACCCTGGCTCCGCTGATAAGCGCCCTAATCACTGATAACTCCACTGAGGAGCAATTGGAGCCGGTGGCTCCTCGTAAAAAAGACCTATTCCTGAAAATGGACGCTTCCACCGAATTCGAGATCTACAACAGTCATTACAGTCGACTCATGGCCTCGATCGACACGGATTCGTGTGTTCCGCAGGCCGATGGCATACTGTACTGCCCGAATCAAACGGGCGGACCCGTTTGGGTTAGGAATGTCTATCCGCCGATTCAGGTTAGTCAAGGGGGAAGGGGAAGCTTGGAAAAAAAGATTGGAAAACCAAAAAAAAAACATTTTTTTTTATTTTTTGGGATAAAATTGAGTGAAAATCCCATTGAAAATGAGTACAGGAAGGAGGGAAAAGCTTGAAAAAAAATTTGTTTTTTTTTTCGAAAAATTGATAACATCCGTATGGGTTTTTGTGTTTTTTTGCTTTTTTCCTAATTTTTTTTTTGATTTATTGGTACAAAATTTGGTTAAAAACCATGGAAATTGGGTCTAAAAAATTTAGGAAAACTTAGAAAAAATTTTTTTTAAAATTATTTTTTGAAAATTGATAAAATTTGCATGTTCTCTTCTGGTTGTTATCATAGCTAATTTTTTTGTGTTTTTTTTGTTTTCCCTGATTTTTAAATTTTTTTCCTGATTTTAGGCTTCTTTTTTCTTGATTTCAGTGATCCTTCTTCTTTTTTTCTTTAGTTCCTGGTTCAAAAAAATTTTGAGAAATCGCTGATTATGGTGGTCAAAACATCTGGATCTAAATATGAAATTTGTGAAATTTCAGTGATACAGTAATCTTTTATCAATTTCATTCAATTGTTGCACCAATTTAGTGTCAAAGAGAAAAATCAGAAGTTTAGGTGCTTTTTTTGAAACTGGGTCATTTATTTTTTTTTGAAAAATTCCAAAATATTTTATCATAAGTGATATTGCCGGCGAATAGGGGAATTATATGATTTTTCTGTTACAGTAACCTTGTAAAATTTTTTGACATTTTTGGGAATTCAATTAGCTGTGCAATTGATCTGCCGTTATTTCGGAGCATCGTAGTAACCTGTAGAACTTGATTATCACTCAATCTCCAATCAAAAAATCAAAATCATTCAATCTTTTTTGAAAATATCCTGTTACAGTAATCTTACAAAATTTTTTGACATTTTTGAAACCCCAATTTGTTGTGTGTATACATGTTCTTATTTCGGAGCATCGTACTGTAGCGTACTGTATAATGGGATTATCACACAGGTTTCAATCAAAAAATCAAAATCATCCAATCTTTTTTTAAAACCCTGCTACAGTAATCCAATGAAACATTTTCCTGGTTTTCATAAATTCAATAGATTCTTTTTCCTAGAAATATCTAGAAATCCCCCGTTATTTCGGAGCATCGTAGTCAGAGAAAAATCAAATTTTCATCGTTTCCAAATTTTTTCAAATTTTTTTGAAATTGAAAAAAAAACTTTTTTTTTCAATTCAACCGCTTTGTATTTTTCAGATTTCTCTCAATTTTCTCTCATTTTCCCATGAATCTCCAAATTTTCCCGGTTATTTTCCAATCTTTTGTCTAGTGTCTCATAGACTCAATTCCAGCACAAAACTTATTCTATTCCCCTTCCAGGAACTAGAAAAAGGCCTGAGAAACAAGGAAATTGGCCAAAAAAAGAGGGGAAAAAAATTAAAAATTGAGAAAAAAAAGATGATTGCGTGTGTCAGTACTAGAGCTCATAAAAAATTATTGGAAACGTTGAAAAAAATTTTTAATTTTTTTTTCAAAGAAAATTGAAATTTGACATTTAGCACGTTTCCCCCTCCCATTTTTTCCAAAAAAAAAGGCCTAAAAATTGAACCAGTACGATGCTCCGAAATCCCGCCATCGGAAATGGCTCATTTCCGATGCTCACTGATAAGGAGTTGATAAGCTAGAAATAGAAAAGATAAAGTTTGCACATCTCATCAAAACACGCAAGATTTACGACCACGGGGAGGCAAGTGCGCTGGGGCGCACTTGCACTTTTCGGGTAAACACGTAGTGGAGAAGCGGTGGGGATGCGGGGAAATGAAAAGATGTGTTGGGGATTGGAAAAAAGGGGGGATAGGCTCGAATCTAGGCCAAAAAGCTTGAAAATGAGCCCAAAAAGCTTGAAAACAGGCCTAAAAAGCTTAAAAATGGGCCTAAAAGCTTGAAATTAGGCCCAAAAAGCCGGTAACATTAGTATTTTCTGTAATTTAGCAATATATTTGAGAACGAGACATAAAAAAGCAAGAAGTGAAAATTGAGTTTATTTATTGGAATTGTGAACATTTTGAAACAGAAATTTCCCAAAATTTTGAAAATTTTGAAAAAAAAAAAAAATTTTTTAATTTTTTGGAATTTTTCCATTTTTTCCTGTTCCAAATTGATCATATCTCATTGTTTTTATGATTTTTAGTGGTGAGTTGGAATTCTTCATAAGCATAAAAATATTTGAAATTCCCTCAATTTTTTCTCTTGTCAAGAGAACATGTGGTACATAAATATACCTAAAATTCCAGTAAAGACATCTGGTAGATGAAATAAAAAATTGGAATGATTTTTTTAGGATCATTATGTGAATCTCATAAGCAAAATTATAACAAAAAACTGGGGAAAATCTAGAAAAAATTTTAAAAAATTGAAGGGAATTCGAATTTTTGGGTGAAATGGAATTGGTGCTGAAAATTAATTTTTACGATTCTCATCAACAAAATAATAAATATCAATTTTTTATAAAAACTGACCAGAAGGTAAATGCCGGCTTCGCCGCCATTTCCCTTCTGGCGAAGCTTGCCTAGATGCATCACAATAGTGACTGTGACACCTTCCGTGTGTCTGTAAGTTGTTCGTTCCGCAGCGTCTTTTTCAGCATGACCGAATACATCATTCTTTCGCAGAAAAGCCATCCAGTCTTCCGTTACTGTGAAAGTAGTTTTTAGAACGATTAGTTTGGTCCAACCATCAAGGAGAGAGAAGCTGCCCATAGCCGGCAGGTACAACCTGATCAATAACTTCTCACAAAAAGTGTTCGCTCTTCTTTCGTTTTTCCAATTTCCCCTTCAGAGAGAGCAGACACCGGGAATGCTCACCCGTTGAAAAATTACGTGAAATTCTGTGCGCGGAACGTTTCGAGACTTTCTTTCTGCAGAGTTTCTGGATATCTCTTCATTATGGATCTATCGACGATTTGCGAGAAATGTAGTTTTTTGTATTTTTTTACATTTCCCTACATTTTTCTACTGTCGAGAAATGCGGAAAAATGTAAAAAGCTACATTTCTCGCAAATCGTCGATAGGTCCATTAGAAGACACGAAAAGCTACAGGCGTGGTGTCATCCTCCAGCAGTCTTCATTGGCTGTCACACAGTCCAGAAGTACCTCTACGAAAGCTGACAGTTGGCACCCCTTCTCCTTGCACTTGCAAACGTGGCGCCGAGTACTTCCAGCGCTTTCGAATTGCGATGCTGTCACGATGGAAGGCGTCCTTCTGGCGCGCCTGTCGCAAAAACGAACTGAAGCCATCTTCCTGACTGGAACGACGTATGTACTTGCGCTTTGAAAGAGACGGTTGACCTTATGAAGTATCGTATTTGTGCGCCACGCGACACGATCTTCCCCCGCCTGGTTTTATCACCTTCGCCGGTCAAAACCGTCGCTTCTGGCTCCACTTTTCCATTTCCCATTCGCGAAGATACATCAGCCATGGTTTATACTGATGAGGTACTCATAACAGGATGTGTATACAGTTTGGAACATCTCCAAACTGCCGTGTTGACAGAAAAGAAAACTGAACGTGTCTCCAATTGAAAACGGAAGACATATTTTCGGAATGCACTACTTTTCCGACACTGGGAGAGATTCCGCGCCTTACGTACCTCATTCCCACACACTCCCTATTTGCTAAAACCGTTCCAAAAGTCACGCTACTTCCCTCTCGCGCAAAGAAACTTGGCACCGAGAGGATCTAGGTGTGCACCCTTCCTATTGCGCCACGCGGCAACACACCACTTGTCCAGTCGAATGCCAATTTGCGAAACCCTTCCAAACGTCACGCCGACTCCACAGTCCGTTTCGCTTGCTCCCAAAATCGAACCTACATCCCTTTTGCACAAAAATATTTTGCACCGGCCCTATGTGTCCCGTGCACCCTACTCGTTGCGCCATGCGGCCGCGCTCTACCTGTCCGCCTGCCGCCGCCGCCGCCCTCTCGTATCAAACGTGGGTAATTGAACCGCCCCGCACCACTACGCCCGCCGACCCAAGTTGAGAGCGCAACCGACATCAATCCAGGCCGTCGCCGACCCATTCGCGCGGTGGTCCCCCATTTTGAGCCCCAGAATCCTGTTATTCTGAATCAGAAGGCGTCGCGCCGAACAGATTCCTTAGAAAATTGACGTGCACCTTGCGGGAAGAACTTCTGACTTCCCTGCAAAAGAACGACGAATTTGGTCTTCTAGTTGCTGAGAAACGGCCGCGGACATATACACTTACACACAGACAGACAGAATTTGTCGTTTAATAATAGTAAAGATAAAAGTTCCTTGAAACAGGGTTTTATTGATAGATTTTGATGAAAAAAATTTTTTTTCTGGAATTTTGATAAAATTCCTGTTTCAAAACCACTAGAAACTTGTCGGTTTCACTGAAATTTCAATGCTCCCTTTTTTTGATATTGAACGAAATTCTCAATTTTCTACTGATTTTTCCATTTTTCTTGTAAAAATCTGGTGAAAATTGTTTTTCCTTTCAATTTTTTCAAAAAGTTCAAATTTCTGCAAAATTTCCTCGTCATCATCCCACTCATACATATTTCCCAAAATGTCAACCGGATTTTCAATTATCCCAAAATCTCCAAAATTTCCGAAAGGTTGGTGGTGACGTGGTCCCCTCCCATGACTAATCCCTTTTTGTCCTTTCGCTCCATTCCCGTGTGCTCTCACTATCCTATTCCATTAGCAAAATGATGCAGAAAATGGAAAGGGCAAAAAGAAAGGGGATCACATTTGATGGAATTATCTGGATCTGGAAAAATAATCTGGAAAATTAGGGTCAGAGGGACCAATTTTGAGGGACTAAAATTTTTTTTTTTTTTGAAAAAATTTTCTAATTTTTTTAGAATTGTAGGGGAAAAGTAGCATTATTTTGAAAATTCTCGGATTTAAAAAAAAAATTTTGGAGAACTGAAAACATTTTTTTTTTCGAAATTTCAAAATTTTTTCCTGGCTTTTTTCAAATTTCTTCAAGTTTTCTAAATTTTTAGAAAGAAATAGCATCATCAAGGAATTTTTCAAAATTTTGAAAAAATGAAAAAATTGGAAAAAAAAATTTCACATTTTTTTTCAAGACCAAATTTTACATGGTAAAGTCCATTTTTTCCAGAATTTTTCTGGAAATTTCTCAAATTTTTTTCAAATTTTTGAATTATTCTAGAACTTGAGGGAATCATTATAATTCTCTGAAAATTTTTCAGAATTAAAAAAAAAAATTTTTTTCAATTTCATGCAAATTTTTTCCAGTGTAAAATGCGTTTTTTCCAGGATTTTTCGAATTTTTTTTTCAAATTTTCTGCCAATTTTTTTAAAAATTTTTCCCATCAGATTCATGAGGTTCAGGTTAAATTTTTTTCAAAATTTTGATTTTTCCATGAATTTCTAAAAAATCACCCAAAACTTCCGTCTCTCCCCATCCAATTGTTTCAATTCAATTTCAAATTTCTTCCATAAAAATGAAATTGAAAAGTGAATGAATGGGTAATGCGTGGGCCCTTCTTGTTTGTGTGTGACACTGGTGTCATGAGGGAAAAAGTGGAAAATGAGGAGGGAAGGGGATATTGGAAAAAGTTTTGGAAAAAAGGGATAATGGGATAATAGGGGGAAGCTCTAGAGTTGGTTTGTTGGATGGTTTGGTGATGATGACTTGGGAAATGAAACATCAAAAATTGAGGAAAAAAATGGAAAAATGGGTGATAAAATGATAAAAGGGACTGATTTTTTGATGTTTCATAAATTTTTTAAATTTTTTGAAAATTTGGGAATTTTAGTTCATAGTAGTAACATTTTTTTCTGAAGTACTGATAAATCATATCAGTGATAAAAATTGAAAAAATCATATTACACCTCCAGGCCGTCAAAGTTTCAAAATTGGCGAGTAGGATATCTCGCAGCGAAAACTACACTAAGATTTGCATATCAATTTTTGATAGAAAAATGCAAATCTTACTGTACTTTTCGCTGCGAGATATCCTACCCGCCAATTTTGAAATTTTGAATGTTTTGAGTTGCAATTTCATCAATAATTCAAAAAAACCAGTTTCAAAAAATACAAAAAAAATTCCGGTTTTTTTTGGAAAATCTAGTTTCACCATTGTTCGATATAGCATTTAATTCAAGAAAATTCATAATTTTTCCTGTTTCGTATTTTTCACAAATTCACTGAAAAATAAGATAAATTCAGTAGGACCTCCTTTTCAACAGCAAAAAATATTTCCAGTTTCAATAAAATCCCAAGATTTCAAATTCCCATGAAAGGACCATTATTATGATTTTTTCCCATTCATAATCCAATTTTTTTTCAAAAAAACGACTAATTTCCCATAATCCTGGCAATTTTTAGCCAATTTTTACCATTTTCCCCCAAAAAAGTGACCAAAAACACCCAATTTGTCATCTATCCAGACAAAAAATGGCTTCTGTCTATCCTTATCAACTTCTCTTATCAGTTTGATCACTAACCTTATCACTGAAGCCGAATTCATACGAATTCTGATTTTTGACGTCTAAAAGATCATCAGAAACCCCAATTCGTACTCTTGGAATTCCCATGATTCTCCAATTTTTCATCAGCTTTTTCCCACGATTCCGGGAGAAAATAAGCTGATTAGAGGGGTGATAAACTGATAAGAAATTTTGAAATTGGATAGCACGAGAAAAACTAATTTTTATTCAAATTTTTGAAAAAATTACGTTTTTGTGAAATGGTGATAAAATTTGATAACTTTTGATAACAGGGTAATACAATTTTTGTTATCAATGTCGTTGATTGACCAAATCAGAAAGTGGAGGTCATAGACATGCTGCTGATAAACTGATAAGTAGGGAAATTGAATTTCAGCAATTTGATAAGAGGGAAGGGAGATTTGATAAGGGGGGAATGGGTGATAAGGGATTTTTGAAGATTAAAAAAAATGATAAAATTAATCAATACTGATAGGACATGTTTATTGAGATTTTTGAAATTCAGAAAATTTTTCTGGGATTTTTGGAACAGCAAAAAAAATTTTTGGTGAAAAAACATGTTTTGAAACTTTTTTTCGGACAAAAAATTTCAAAAAAAAAATTTTTGAACAGAAAAATGGTTACTTAGATTTTTTACAGCCTGAGAACATCGATTGAAATTTTGGAAGAGTTGGAAAAATTTCTGGAGTTTTTGAAACTGAAAAAAAACCATGTTTTGACCTTTTCTTGCCCTCAAAAAAAATTTTTTTTCAGAAAATTAGTTATTGCTAATTTTTTGATTATTTGAAAAGTACCAATTGAAATTCTAGAAAACCTAAAAAAAATTTCTGAAATTTTTGAAACTGAAAAAAAAAGTTTTGCTGAAAATTTTTTTGGGTCAAGGAAACTTTACTAAAAATGTCACTTGGAAAAAAAAATTTTGAATTGTAATAATTTTTTCGATAATCCAAGTTCCACTGGAATTCTAGAAAACCTAAACAAATTTCTAGAAGTTTTAAAACTGGAAAAAAAATTATTATTCAGAAAAAAAAATTTTTGAAACTTTTTTGAGCAGAAAAGATTTCAAAAAAATTTTTTCACAGAAAAATGATTTTTTTTTAAATTTTTGGTACTTCCTCCAGATCCTACTGTTCTCATGAAAAATTTAGAAAATTTCTGTAATTTTTGGAACTGAAAAAAAATTTTTTTGAGCAAAAAAAAATTTCTCAAAACAATTCAAAAAAATTTTTTTCAAATTTTTCAATTTTTTTCAATTCAGAATTCCATAAAAACATGTTCAAAAGACAACTCTGATGTTCCCTAATTTCCAAAAAACAATTTTAAAAAATTTCAAAAAATTCAAATCTCCCGCCTGACCGCCTGACACAACTTGACCTTTTTCCCATTTGTTGACACTCTTTCCTTCCCCTCGTAATCTCGAATTTCCACGTAATTAAATCCAATTCCCTCTGCTTTTTCTGCTAAAAGATTTGATCTCTTCTCCCCTTTTCTGAGAACAAAAAATTGAATTTTCCTCTTGTTTTTCCGGAATCTTTTTTCGGAAAAAAGGGGGAACGTGAAAATATTTTTTGTATACTGAAAAATAGTTATTTTGATTGATAACAAGTGATAAGTAACTGAAAAATAAAAAAAAATCTGAAAAATTTGGGAAAAATAGGGGACAGGTGGAATTTTTGAAATTTTTGAAAAAAAAAAATTTCTAATATTTATTTTGGTTTTTTTGAATTTTTTCCAGCTTTGAAAATATTTTCAAGCATCAAAAACCACTCTGGAAATTCTAGAAAAAATAAAAGAAGATTGAAAAAAAATTATTTTTTCAAAAATAAACACCATAATTATAGGTCATTATCATCATCGTTTTCTCCATTTTCTAAAAGCCATTTTCAATTAAAATTTGTGTACTTCTTTGGTAAAATGGGCAAGGAAAAAGAAAAAGTGACGACTTTTTTTTGAGCAGCGAAAAATGGGGGAGCTGGGGGTCAGGGGGCAAGTTGAAGGAGCGGGATATCGGAGTGTCGTAGTATTTTTTTTGGAAGAGCAAAATTACAGATAACTGAAAATTGGCGCAATTGGAAAGCTGAAAATGATATTTTGAAGCAGAAAAAAAAATTTGAAAAAAAATTTTTTTTTGAATTTTTTTTATTTTTCATTTTTTGTCAGGATTACGGTATTTCAATCTTTTTCCCATTGCAAATTTTTTTTACGCTGAAAAAAAATTTTTCTCAAAAATCCTGGGGTCAGTGGAGCAAGTTGAAGAAGGGTTGGAAGAGCGGGATTTTGGAGTGTCGTACTGGTTTTCTAAAAATTGACAATGAAACCGAATAAAACTGAAATTTGGGGCAATTGGAAAGCTGAAAATGATATTTTGAAGCAGAAAAAAAAATAAAAAAAAAATTTTTTTGAAATTTTTCAATTTTCAAAATTTTCAAAAATGTTGAATTTTTTAGCTGGAATTTTGATTAGGATCACGGTATTATTCACCATTTCCCTTCTGAAATTTTTTTTTCAATTTTACGTGATTTTCTCGAAATTCCCTTCTCAAATTTGAACTCCCCAAATTTTCATCGAATGACGAAATAGATTCGGTTCAAATTGAAAATGAACCCGTTTATTTGTATTTGCTCACATTACGTTTTTCATCAAATCTTCAAGGTGTCGTAAAGTGTGATGCAATGTACGCAAACACCGAAAAACAGAGGAAGTTCTGCAAAATGATGTGAACTTTGGTGTTTTGAAAAGGGGAAAATTTGGGAATTTTAAATTTGAAAAAAATCCTGAAATTTAGCAATTTTTTCAAATGAAAATTGGTGGATTGTGGGAAAAAATTGAAAATCTGAAAATGCAAAATTCCAAAAATTCAAAAAAAATTAAAATATTCAGAAAAAAATTTTTTTTTCAATTTTTTCATTTTTTGCTAATTTTGTCGTAAATTTTAGTGTTTTCTGTGCTAAACTTGAATTTTTCAAAAATTCTAGATGCTGTGAAATTCAAATTTTTTAAAAATTTTTTTCAATTTTTCAATGTTTTTTGAGTAAAAAATTTTTTTTTTCAATTTTTTTCAATTTTAGATTTTTTCTGTGAACTTTGCTTTTTCCGGTAAAATTACCGATTCAAGAAAATTTGAAAAAAATTTTTTTTTTGAAATGTCAATAGCACAAACAATGAACAATTCCTAAATTTTTGAAAAAAAAAATTTTTTTATAAATTTTTTTTTCGGAATTTCAGATTTTTTTGTTGTGAAATTCAATGTTTTCAATGCAAAACAAAAATTCCTAAAATTTCTAAAAATATTTTTTTTTCTGTAAAAAAAATTATTTTTTCCTTCAAAAACCACTATTCCATGTGTGTCCCAGGTGCATATTAGTAACTCTTGACGTCAAAATATCCAAATCCTCCATCTCATAGAAAAACAGGAAATACTCATGAGGTGTTGACTTCCATTCGAAAATAATAATGGAAAAAAATAGAGAGTCATTATGAAAATTGAGGTGCGATGAGCAAAACAAGTTTTTTTCGAGGGACCCCCGGGGGACCCCGGGGTCCCAGAGGAGTTCTCATATCAGCCCATTATCACTTATCACTTCCAGGAACTCCAACCCAAAGTGCTGATTGTGGTCGTTGTGTTCGTGCTCTGCTTCATTGTGGGAGTATGCGGCAACTCGTCCATTATCACTATCATCCGGGGAGTTGTGGAGGATCGGAGGAAGAGGTGGGCATTTTTTGATTTTTGATATTGATTTTTTGTCAAGATCACAATGTTTTACTCTTTTTCCCATGAGAAAATCCAATTTTTAGGCTAAAAAAAAATTCTGGAATCCCAAAAACCTAGAATTCGTCCCTGAATCCTTGAAGAACATCATCAATTGTTCTTTTTTTTTCATGTATTATCTCATTTTCTTGGAAAAATTGGATTAAAGTTGAGGAAAAATGGTGGAAAATGGAGCTGTTTACTACTAGATTTTTGAGTGAACTTTTTTGAATTTTTTTTGCACGAAAAATTGACGAATTTTGAGAAAAAATGGGGGATTTGAAGTTTGGAAAAAATCAGAACATTTTTTTTTTTAAATTCAGAGGTGCTCCAGATGAGCCCAGGTTTTTTTGTGATAGGGGAAGGAGATAAGGAATGTGATAACATTTTCTGAAAATTCAAAATAATTTCTTAGAACTTGTTCAAATGTTTTCCTTTTTTCAAATTTTTTCTGAAAGTTTTCAAAAGTTTTCAGATTTTTTTTTTAGACTTTTCTGGAATTTTCTAAATTTTTTCGAAATATCTCCAAAGTTTTCAAATTCCTCTAAAATTAAAAAAAATTTCTGATTTTCATAGATTTTTCTGAAATTTTCTAAAAATTTCTAGAAAATTTCTGAATTTTTCTGGTTTTTTGGATGTTTTCCATAATTTTCTAGAAATTTCTGAAAATTTTCAAAAAATTTCTCATTTTTTCTAAAAATTTTACTAATTCCCAAAAAATGTTCATAAATTATTCCTGATCTAGAATTTTCTAAAAAAATTCTGAAAAATTTCCTGTTTTTTCTAATTTTTTTTTCAGATTTTTCTGGTTTTTTTCTGAAAATTTCTAACAAATTTCTAAATTTTCATCTACAATTTCTCTAATTTCTCTAGATTTTTCTAGATTTTTTTCTGATTTTTTTTGGATTTT
This sequence comes from Caenorhabditis becei, assembly GCA_900536315.3. Lineage (NCBI taxonomy): Eukaryota > Metazoa > Nematoda > Chromadorea > Rhabditida > Rhabditidae > Caenorhabditis > Caenorhabditis becei. The sequence continues at coordinate 283,978 of LR539888.1, read as the reverse complement.
CCCTGAAAAAAAATTTTTCTAAAAAAATTTTGAAAGATGTTTTCTGAATTCCTAAATTTCTCTAGATTATCTAGAAGTTCCCTGATTTTTTCTAAATTTTTCTAAAAATTCCATAAAAATCTCCAGATTTTTCTGGATTTTTCTAGAATTTTTTTTCAATTTTCCAAATTTTTCTAAATTTTTTCCAAATTTCTCCCTGATTTCCTCTAATTTTCCTCATCCTTCCAGAATGAAGCGTCACGGTGACAACGCGATCCTCTACATCGGAGCCCTCTGCGTCTGTGACTTTGTCATGTCCCTCTCCCTCCCACCAGCCATCCTCGACTCGGTCATCGGCTTCTGGATCTTCGGTACCACCATGTGCAAACTCCACCACGTCTTCGGATCCGTCGGAAGAATCGCCTCCACCTTCCTTATCACCGCCATGTCCTTCGATCGTTACGTCGCTGTCTGCTACCCCCACCAACACCGTCTCCGCTCCCGAACCTTTGTCATCTCGACCATCGCCTGTCTCTCCGGAATCGCCTTCGTCCTTCTTCTCCCAATGCTCACCTACGCCAAGGCTAAGGAAATGGTGCTCCATGAGCTTAAGGCTCATGATAGTGCCAATATCACTAGGGTCAGAGTGTTCAAGTGCTCCGATATGATGCCTGGACCCATCTTCTACTGGTTTACGTCGACGTAAGTCACATATTTCTGGCGCAAAATTGACTGAAAAGATGTGGAATCGATAGGAAATTCGCTCTTCTACAACTTTCCAGTTGATCATTTTCCCCTATCTTCTTTCCTTATCAAGTTATCAGTGATATCCCAAATGTTACCATTAATTTGCAAAATCACTGATAACTTGATAAGGAGTAAAGCTATCGAGTTGTGATCAATTACAAAATTGTAGATAAACAGTTTTTCTACAACTTTCCAGTTGATGTCTTTTTCCTATCTCTACTCCTGATCTAGTTATCAGTGAAATCCTAAAATGTTATCTTCAATTTGCAAATTCACTGATAACTTGATAAGGAGTAGAGATATCGATTTGTGATCAACTGAAAAGTTGTAGATAAATGAATTTACTACAATTTCCTAGTTGACGACTTTCCCCAATCTCTTTTCCTTATCAAGTTATCAGTGAAATCCCAAAGTGCCCCCTCACATTTGAAATTTTACTGATAACTTGATAAGGATCAGAGATATCAATAAGTAATCAATTGCAAAGTTGTAGATAAATAATTTTTCTACAACTTTCCAATTGATCACTTTTTTCTATCTTCACTCCTTATCAAGTTATCATTGAAATCCTGAAATCCTAGCTGCCATTTACAATTTCACTGATATCTTGATAAAGAGTAGAGATATCAATTTGCGATCAATTGAAAAGTTGTAGAGCTTACAATTTCCTATCGATTGCACATCTTATCAATCAATTTTGGTCACTCCTTATCAATCTTATCAATGATTCCAGAACCTTCATCCTGGGCTACGTCGTCCCTCTGATCTTGATCGTCTACTTCAACCTGAAGCTCATCAACAAGCTCTACGCCCACAAGCGAGTCCTCCCCCGATCCGCCATCCCTGTCCGTCGCGTCGTCGTCTACACCGTCCTCATCGCCGCCGTCTACTTCGTCTGCTGGACTCCCTACTGGTTCTCCGTCCTCTACGCCATCATCATGTCCCTCCTTGGACTACCGGCCACTAATTCCGAATGGGTCCTTTTCGCCATTTACTGTGTTCACTTGCTTCCCTACTTTGGATCTTCTAGTAATTGGGTGCTTTATGGATTGTTGAATACACAGTTGCAGGTGAGGGAAATCTACTGGAATAGAAAAATAGGGAAAAGTCCGGAAAAATTTTGAAAAAATTAGAAAAAATTAGGAAATTTGTAAAAAATCTAGAAATTTCTAGAAAATTTTAGGAAAATCCAAAAAAATTCATAAAATTCAGGAAAATTTGAAAAAATTCTAGGAAAATCAGGCAAAATTTTAGAACAATCTAGAAAAAACGGGTAAATTTCTAGAAAATTCATAAAAATCTAGAAAAATCCGGAAAATTCCAGAAAAATCAAATTAATTTGAAAAATATCTAGAAAAATTTAGAAAAAGCAGGAAAATTTTAGAAAATTATGGAAATTTCAGAAATATCTGGGAAATTCTAGAAAAATTCTGGAAAAATCACAAAAAAATTTGGAATGTTCTAAAAGTTTTTTAAAAATTAGAACAATTTTTTGAAATTTTTATAAAAATCTTGGAAATTGTTAGAAAGTTCAAAAAAATTCAGAAAAAATTTGACAAATTCGATAATGTTTTTTTCTTAATTTTTCAGAGTTCTAGAATATTCATAGAAACATTGAAAATGCACAAAATAATTTTAAAACTTCTAGAAAATTTTTGTAAAAATTTAGAAAAATTTGGAAATTTTTGGACGATTTCAGAAAATTTTTTAAAAATTACAAAATCACAAAAAAATTCAGAAAGTTCTAGAAAAATCGGAATAATCAAAAAAAAATTAAAAATTTTTTGAAAGTGAGAAAATGGTTAGAAAAATCCAAAACTCTTCAAAAAATCCAATTTTCAGATGAAAAACGACATTGGAGACGACGGCCAGAGCATCATGACCACCAACGGAGTTCCAGATTGTCCGAGAAGGTAATTCGTGAATATTCAGAATCCCTTATAGCTCATCTAAATCTCAAGCTCTCTGAATCTATTTCTTCTGAATTTTGACGTCATCAGAATCCTTATCATCAGAATCCTCTCTAGCTCATCTGAATTTTGACGTAATCTGAATCGTGATATCTTCTGATACCTGACGTCTTCTGAATCTCTTCCAGCTCATCTGAATCCTCCTGAATCCTGAATCTAGCTCATCTGAATCTTGACGTCTTCTGAATCCCTTTTAGCTCATCTGAATCCTTTAGCTCATCTGAATTCCTTCAAGCTCCCTCTTTCCAGATCCAACTCACGGAGCATCTGCGACGGAGCCGCCTCCTCGAGATCCCTCACCGCCAATGGCCCCCAATGGCAGGTATCACCACTGATAAGAGGCAACTCCGACACGAGTATGGTCTTCTATCAGGACACCGAACAGACACATCTTTGAGCTTCAAGAATAATCTGCCAATTTGATAATGATAATGATAATCTCTTTTCTTTTTTGAATGATCTCTTTGGAACTCATAATAAAGACTATTTATTTTTGAAAATGCGGAGTTTTATGCGTTGAAGAGTTTGAAAAATTTAGAAAAAAACAGACGGGAAAATCGGTTCAAGACCCAAAAAAAATTGAAAATTGAATTTTTGAAAAAAAAAATTTGTTTTTCAATCTATAAATTTTGAAATTGAATTTTTTTTTTGTTTCCTTATAATTTTTTTGAATTTTCTAGATTTTCCAAAAAATTTTCTGATTTTTCTGAAAATTGAAAAAAAATTCTGAAATTTTCAGATTTTTTCAGAATATTTTCTAAATATTTCTAGATTTTTCTAGATTTTTTTTATATTCCAGAATGTCCCAGATTTTTCTGAAAAATAAAAAAAATTTTTTTTTTGCTTTTTTCAAATCAAAAATTCAAAATTTTTCTAGTTTTTTTTTTGGAATTTTTTACAATTTCCCTGAAAATTTTTTCAACCTTTTCAGAATTTTCTAGAATTTTCTAAAATTTTCCGGGTTTTTTTGAATTTTCTAACATTTCCTGGATTTTTCTAGATTTTTCCTTATATTTTTCTGACATTTCTAAAATTTTCTAGATTCTCAAAAAAATTTTCTAAATTTTTCTAATGATTACCTGATTTTCCAGAATTTTCTAGAATTTTTCTAAAAATATTTCCTGATTTTTCTAAAAATTGAAAAAATTTTTTTTTGATTTTTTCAATTTTTTAAAAGATTTTTTAAATTTTTTTCAAAAATTCTAATTTTTTCTAATTTTTTTTCTAGAATTTTCCTGACCTTCTGAAAATTTTAAAATTTTTTCTAAAAAAATTTCTGATTTCTCGAGAATTTCCAGATTTTTCTAAAATTCTCTAAAATGTGCTAAAAATTCTAGAAAAAATCATGTTTTCCTGATTTTTTTTTAGAATTTTCAGATTTTTCTGAAAATAAAAAAATTTCAGATTTTCTAGAATTTTCAAAAAAATTTTTAATTGTGATCAAATTGCTTTCCCTCTGCCCTTATCCATCAACAACACAAATCCCCATATCATCTGACTTGAATAATCTCTTTCCACACACCCACATACATAATCCCCTTCTAGTCATGTGCTCCGTGAGCCCTTGATCCCGTAAGCTCCGCCCCTTTTTCGCCCGCGGCCACAGCTATCCCCTTTCATTTCGTATAGTTGAGAGCTTCCTGAAGGCGGCTATGACTTTTATTTCCCTGATGTTATTGATTAGTTGATTGTGATAAGGAGTGATAAGGAGTGATAAGGAGTGATATGGTGAACCAGAAGGCGACCATGGCTAGTGGATTTTTTTGAAGTTATTTTTTTTGGATTTTTTGGGATTTTTTTGATAGAAAGGTAAGAAATTTAGATGAAAAATAAGAAAAATTTGATTTTTTTAGGAAATTTGAAATTTTTTAAATATCACAACTCGTACAGTGGAACCACGCTTGGAGAAAAAGGTAAAAAAAATCCAAAAAAAAATCAAAAAAAAATTTTTTTTTCAGATTTTTGAAAAATGGCAGCAAAATCATTCAGGACAAAAATTAGTAATTTTTTTTCCAAAAATCCAGTAAGAAAAAAAAATTGTATCTGTAAAAGTGTTTTTTTTTTCAGAATCTCCTGCTAAGGAACCACCCATTGAGAGAATTTTTGGAATTTTTGAAAAAAAGGTTTTTTAAAAATTTATCAATTTATAAATAAATTAACAAATATTCCAGAAGAGCTCAAAACAATTGAGAACAATTTTTAATTGGATGGGATCAATACTTTGAGGGACTTGCAAAAATTTAGAAAAGGTAATTTTTTTGAATTTTTGAAGTTTTTGATTTTTTTGAAATTGGTCATTTTTATAATGTTTTTACTGAAAATTAAAAAAAAAATTTTTTTTTAATTTTTATGTTTTTTTCAGAGTTCGGGCTTGTATCAAGAACCACCGGAACAGCATGCAAAGAGTTTTTGAGGTAAGAAAATATTTTTTTAAAGTCTGATTTTAAAAAAAATTTTGAAATTGGTCAATTTTACATGTCGGACTGCTTAGGCCGCAACCCGGAAATGACTGGGGACCTAGTCCATGTGAAAGAGAATCATCGACTTCCTATAGTGAACTGGGCTCAGATTTTGCAAAGAAGTCCTTATTTTGGCTCACGGAGCCATCAAAGTGTCCAGTCAGTACTAATTTTGGCCAATGTCTCCATTACTTATTTTTCCGCGTGAAAAATGGGTTTTTCAGTGCTAATTTCTACTGTATTTTAGTACTGACTGGACACTTTGATGGCTCCGTGAGCCAAAATAAGGACTTCTTGGCAAAATCTCAGCCCAGTTCACTATAGGAAGTCGATGATTCTCTTTCAAATGAACCAGGTCCCGAGTAATTTCCGGTTTGCGGCCCAAGCAGTCCGACATGTTATGTTATTTTTTGTGAAGTTACTCAAAAAAAAAAATTTTTTTTTCAGAAGTTGGACGCAATTTTTATCGGAATGCTCCATCAAGGAGAACAAAAGTTTGGTGAAGTGAGGAAAAAAAAATTTTTTCAAATTTTCAAATTTTTGTTTTCAGAAATTGGACGCTATTTCTAACGGAATGCTCAATTACGGAGGACAAAAAATTGGTGAGGTGAGAAAGAATTTTTTTTTTCAATTTTTTAATATTTATTTTTTTTTCAGAAAATCAATTCAATTTTGATAAAGAATCACTGCAACGGCATCCAGGTCAAAGTAGAATATGCGTAAGTTGTGAAAAAAAATTTCAAAAAAATTAATTTTTTTTCAGCAACCGCCAGCGATTGAAAAGCGGGAAAGAAAGGAGAACTAATTTTTTTTGGAAAAAAAAAATAAATTTGAATTTTTTTGTGCTAGTTTTGTGTTCAATTGGGGGACTGATAAAACTAAGGACCATGATAAGTGATTGCCTGATAAGACTGATATGGATCATGATAAGGGAATGATAAGCTGATGACTGCACTGATCAAGGGATGAGGAGGGCTTCTGGTAGAGTAGATTGGTGATAGGATCAATTTACTGATAAGAAACTGATACGTTGGATGACTGATAAGATGATAAGGAACAGAAGAAGTTTGTTATCACTTCGAGCAGAATCATTAAAGGTACTAGTGATAAGCCGGCCACTTCAAAACCTTCATCAACCCAATGAAACCGAGAATTCCAATTTTTCCTTCAATTTGCTTTTTTCTTATCATTTTATCGGCTAATTTCATCAGAATGGCAATCACCCTTATCACTTATCAGCACCGAACCCAACAAGCATCACTTCACCATTGAAATCTGGGGCTAAAAGCCTGAAAATCTGAACTCTAGGCCTGAAAGCCTGAAATCTGAGCCTGAAAGCTTGAAATTTAGGCTTGAAAGCCATTTCTTATCTTCTGATCTTCTGATCTTTTGACAACTTTTACAAGCTTCCATGTCCCCAGCTGCTTTCGTCAAAACAGCTGTTCCCCAACAGTCCCCACTCGCCAACAGTTGTCATCTGATCTTCTGATCTTCTGATCTCTCCCCCCTACCATTCCCAAGTGAAATCCGATCCGATTACTGTCCCCGATAAGCCCCGCCCCCTTGTGCCATCCGTCCATTTCCCCCCATTCATTCCACTCACAACTCCCCCTCGGTCACCAGAAGGAGACCACCGCCTTAATGATTTCTTTGATGTACCCCCTTATCACTGATTTTTTGTAATCAGTTGATAAAAAAGATGATGCACCGAGTCAAGATTCAACTTCTCGATGACTGGAAACGGGAAGCGTCAGCAAATTAAAAAAGACGAGAAGATCCACTGGAAAGACGGCACCGCTCAAGATTCCCGACGATTCTGACGACGAAGAATAGGAGGTGAGTGCTTTAAAAAAAAAGTCCGAACTACTGAAAATTTCATGAATTTAGGTTCAAGAACAAGGAAAAGCTTCCTGGACCGTCACAGCATCAACCGTGACGACTTCTCTCAACGTCTCGAAATTGGACCGATACGTTGCGAGTGAGTTTTCAGGGTGGAAAGTCCAAAAAGCAATCATTTCATTTTCAGCTTCAACACACCGACCACAAATGTTGCGCGTTCCAGCTGATCGTCTATTTTGAAATTTTAAATAAATTTGGTTCATCTTGTACACAACTCGTCTATTTGTTCGAATAAGTCATTTGCACTTTGATTGGACAAAGTGCAACGGGGGAGGGGGGGGGTATCAAGTTACATTGCATAAGGTGATGCAATCGGATGGGAAGGGGGAGTGCCGTTGTGGAGAAGGCCTTCGAAGCCTGGGAAGGGGGAAATGTGACAGGAGGCCCGGAAGGATGGAAACTGGGCTTGGAAGCCTGAAATTTGGGCTTGAAAGCCTGAAATATGAGTTTGGAAGCCTGAAATTCTGAAATTCAAACTCATTTTCCACGTGACACCTCCTTTTCCAAAGTCTACCTATCACGTTATCAGTTTCCACGTGATGATCTAGGCTAGATCTTATCAGTCTCATAAAAAAGGAGAATCAAGCCTAGGGATGATCAGTTCTCGGTTTTCAAGCCTTGGAAACAACTCCTCTCTTTCCGGATCGATCGATAATGGACGTGGACATTCATTTCCAAGTGTTGGAATCGATTGGGTGGATGTGCGTAAGACATTTCAAACTTCAAATCCAACAGAATCGTGCTAGAAGTCTTCTGCGAGTTGTGGAAGACGTTGAGTGCGATTCTGGTTGCAACAGACGCTTCTGCGAGTTGTGGAAGGGTCTGAAACACTGAAATCTCCACAAAAATGCTACGAAACTGTGTCTAACACTATGTTATTTCATGAGAACAACTTCGTCCTGGTCACCATTGCATCGGAATCGGCTGGAACTCCTGGAATTAGCACTACTGCATCGTTTCGACTAATGGGACACGGAGCGTCTGGAATTGGCACATTTGGACTGGCTGGACCCTTTGGGAATCGGATCACAGTTGGATTCCGAAGACAGTGGAACTTTCTGGAAAGACGAAATTAAAGAATGATTCCGGACGGAGCCAACTTCTGGAGCACTTTGCGAGATGTGAGTGACATTCCCAACTTCAAATTAACAGAATTGTGCTAGAAGTCTTCTGCGAGTTGTGGAAGGGTCTGAAACACTTAAATTTCCACTAAAAAGCTAAGAAACCTTGTCTAACACTATGTTCATTTCATGAAATAATCGTCATCTTCCTGGCTCCGGCTCTTCTGGAACATCACTCGGAATCGACACCACTGCAACAACTAGAAGGAGTGCAACTTCTGGAGCACATTTGATGGATTCGGAGTGGAAAATGGACTTTTTTACAATGTGAGTTACAATCTATGTCAATACCCATCAGAATCATGCTAGAAGTCTTCTGCGAGTTGTGGGAGACTTTGAGTACGATTCTGATAGCATCAGACGCTTCTGCGAGTTGTGGAAGGGTCTGAAATTCTCTGAAAAATGCTACGGAACTGTGTCTAACACTATGTTCATTTCATGAAATCGGCACTTCAACCTTCCGGAGCTTCTGTAATCAACACTGCCATGGATGGACACTTCGGGAATTGCAAAACAATGGCAACAATGGAATCGCCAACCTCATTAATTGCCTAACTTTTGATAAAGATCTAGAATGTTCCTATGGGATTAGCCCTACTCGCTAATTCGCTAAAAGTCATGTCCATTACCGTAATCCCTTGTGTTTCCGGGTCATTGCACATCCAATTGTCAAAAATACTCGGAACTCGGAAAATAATCTGATTTTCCTCCGATTTTCCTCCAATAAGCTCCGCCCATTCCATTAGTCCCGTCGGACCACTTGTTATTCCATTCATTCTACCCAAAAACATGGTCGCCTGAAGGTGACCCTCTAGTTGTTCTGATTTTTTTGAAGTTTTTTTGATATTTTATGATTGTGATAAGTAAACGACAAGGTGAGTAAGATTTTTTGGGAATTAGAAAAAAAATTGAAAAAAAAATTTTTTTTTGAAATTTGAGATTTTTTTTTCTAAAATTTATTAGAATTTTTCAATATTCATGAAAAATGATTCAAAAAACTAGGAAAAATTTCGAAAAAAAAAATGGAAAAAGTGTTTTTTGAATTTTTGAAATTTTTCGAATTTTCATGTTTTAGAATTTGTTATTTTTAGCTGAAATTTTCCAATTTTTATGAAAATTAGTTCAAAATTTTTCTAAAAATTTGAAGAAAAGAAAACATTTTTTTTTGAATTTCACAAATTTTCAAATTTTCCAAAATTCTTCTCTGAAAATGAGAAATCGACTCGAATCTTACATTTAATTTTTTTCAGATTTTTTTTCTTCTTTTTTTCACATTCGTCTGGAAATGGAAACCATTCTCCAGGAAATGCGTTTGAAAGGTGAAACTGTTGAAGACAACCGAAATGATGTCGCTCCATCTGGAACCTGACGAGAAATGGCAAGGTTAGTGATTTTTGGCATTTTTCAAACAAATAAAATGAAATGAATTTCAGAAGTTCCTTCTCGGAGACACGCTTCAATGCCACTTTGGCGAAGAAAAATGTTGTGAAATTTTTAAATTTTAAATTTTTTTTCTGAATAAACTTTTTTTTAAAAAAATGGAAATTGAAAAATTGAAAGCCTGATAAATACATCTACGAGCTACCCGACTAGCTGATCTTTTGATTTTTTGATCTTCCGACAACTTTTACAAGCTTCCATGTCCCCAACTCTCTCCCAGCTGCTTTCGCCAAAACAGCTGTTCCTCGACAGTTCTTCTCGCCAACAGTTGTCATCTGATCTTCTGATCTCTTCCCCCACCATTCCCAGATGAAATCCGATACCCCATTACTGTCCCCGATAAGCCCCGCCCCCTTGTGCCATCCGTCCATTTCCCCCCCATTCATTCCACTCACAACTCACCCTCGGTCACCAGAAGGAGACCACCGCCTTAATGATTACCTTGATGTACCCTTTATCACTGATTTTGTAATGATAAAAAGATAAAAAAGATGATTCCGTCATTTTGGTAAGCTGAGCTCTTCGAGGTAAGAAATTTATATATTTTTTTCCAGTCGAAACATGCTTTTTTTATAGGTAGAAGGAATCCGGATCGAAATTTTTTGGCCTCTCGAAAAGTGCAGAAAGATCCAGAAAGATGAGTCGCACTTTTAAGTTTTAAAAGTAAGCGATAGATGCGTTTAGAACTTAGACTCAGATTGGCTTTCCAGGTTCTTCTTCAACGAAGTGCCACGCCATAGCATTTCGAGGGTCTACGATCCGTTGGTGATGATCGACACGTCGATGGAGGTTGGAACCGATCTGCAAGTCAAGTGCTTTGAGAAGTCTGTTGTCGCCAAGACCGCCGTCAACAAGAAGAAAGGAGACACCACGTTTGCAAATGAAGGTGAGCTCAACGTCGACACAGCTCTCAAAACGTATGTTTCTTTTCAGGAGAAGCCGAGATCCAACGATCGATGAGCTGGACGAGAAGTGGGATTGTCTCCAAGCTGAGTTCAAGACCAGGAAATCGACAACCAGGAGATCGTTTAGAAGAAAAAGTAGGAGCCGACGGTAGAGAATCTCGCATCGGTCAATTTCATGGGAGCAAATATGTGAGTGGCTACTAATTTTTCGAAATTTCAAATACAATCTGAAACATTTCAGCATCAGAAACTTTCACTGGAAACGGAACATTCATCATCATTATGCAGAGCAAAGAAGCCCATCCCTCTCTATATGACGCCTCACCGTGTTTCTGGAAAATTTTGAAATAAATTTGGTTCATCTTGTAAACAACTCGTTTATGTGTTCGAATAGGTCGTTTGCACTTTCCAATTGATTGGGAAAAGTGCAACGAGGGCGGGGGGGGGGTATCAGGTTACATTGCATAAGATGATGCAATCGGATGGGAAGGGGGAGTGCAGTTGGGGAGAAGGGCTGTGAAGCTTGGGAAGGGGGGAATGTGACAGGAGGCTTGAAAGCCTGGAATTTCGGCTTGAAAGCCTGAAATCCAACACAAATCGAAAAATCTGACACCGCGACCGAGAAACAGGTATGAAATCCTTTCCGCGTCGGTTTCATACCCTGCTTATCGGTTGCGTTGCGCCTTTTTCGTATAGTCAGCAACTAGAACTGAGCTCCTGGTGTACTTCTCAATGTTTATCAACCTCTTCCCACATCACCTTGGAAACGGAGCTCCGCCTTGTTTGGTCTTGTGGAGAAATGGAAGTTTTGATCAGTGGAGAGGCCCGAAAGCCTGAAAACTGGGCTTGAGAGCTTGAAATGCACCCTGAAACTCAATCTCGCTGGCTCCGAGTCACGCGTTGCGGCTGCGTCGCGGTCAAGTTCAAAAACTGTCACACTGCGACCGTCTCTTCAATTCTCAAATCCCTTGTTGGTTTGAGATATTATAGCGGTTTTTCGAGAAATCCAAATGAGCAAATGGAGCTCACATCATTTGTACTTTAGGCTCCAAAACACCCACAGCTAGGGCCAAGGCTCTAATTATCATCCTCCCACGGATCTCCTGATTCGTTATCACTTGCGTTATCACCTAGGAAACAGAGCTCCGCCTTTTTTGGTCTTGTGAGGGCTAGAGCCCTGGAGGAAATGCTCATTTGGAGCTCTGAACCACCTATTCCAGAACTTTCGAAAAACCGCAACGCAACCGCAGCGCCCGTTGAAAAACCGATACAGTTTCTGGTTTTTCACGAGTGCTGTAGGTGCGGTGCCAAGATTTTTCGACTTTCCGTCACGAAAAACCGCAACGCAGCCGCAACGCGTCACCTGAAACCAAGAGAGATTTCAGGTAAGCCTTTCGGCTGCGGTGTGACAGTTTTTCGAAGTTTGGGGAACGACCGCGACGCAGCCGCAACGCGTGACTCGGAACCAACGAGAATTGAGTTCCAGGTTGCACTTTGTGGATGCGATGCTGTTGATCTCGATTTTCAGGCTTTTGGCCTAAATTTCAGGTTTTAGGCCCAAATTTCAGGCTTTTAGCCCACTTTTCAGGCTTTTAGCCCACTTTTCAGGCTTTCAGGCTTTTAGGCCCAAATTTCAGGTTTTCAGCTCCGAATTTCAGGCTTTCAGGCTTAAATTTCAGGCCCAAATTTCAGGCTTTTTCAAGCCCATAAAAATCGAAAAATCATCGCACCGCACCTACAGCACTCGTGAAAAACCAGAAACTGTATCGGTTTTTCAACGGGCGCTGCGGTTGCGTCGCGGTTTTTCGAAAGTTCTGGAATATGTAGTCCAAAGCTCCAAATGAGCATTTGCTCCAAGGCTCTAGCCCTCACAAGACCAAAAAAGGCGGAGCTCTGTTCCCTAGGTGATAACGCAAGTGATAACGAATCAGGAGATCCGTGGGAGGATGATAATTAGAGCCTTGCCCCCCTACTGTGGTGAGCATTTGGAGCATAAAGTACGAGTGATGTGAGGCTCCATTTGCTTATTTGGACCTACTATTCCACCCGAAAAACCACAACGCAGCCGCAACGCTTCACCTCAAACCAATCGGGGATTTGAGGTGAGCCTTTCGGCTGCAGTGTGACAGTTTTTTGAACTTGACCGCGACGCAGCCGCAACGCGTGACTTGGAGCCGGGGAGATTGGGTTCCAGGTTGCATTTCAAGCTTTTAGAGCCAGATTCCAGGCTTCCAGGCCTATCAAGCTTCTATTTCTCCTCAAGACCAAACAAGGCGTGGCTCCGTTTCCAAGGTGATGTGGGAAGAAGTTGATAAACATTGAGAAGTACACAAGGAGCTCACTTCCAGTTGCTGACTATACGAAAAAGGCGCAACGCAACCGATAAGCAGGGTATGAAACCGACGCGGAAAGGGTTTCATACCTGTTTCTCGGTGGCGGTGCCA
>LR539888.1:235481-261724 GCA_900536315.3 Caenorhabditis becei | reverse complement strand
CACGTGAAAAATCTAGGTCATTTTTAGTTTCACGTGAAAAATCTAGGTCATCACGTAAACCTACCTCAAATGTCCCTTCCTCCTCGCCTCTTCAGCTACCATATGCCCGAATCTTGGCGACACTGCCTTCAGAATCTTCGCTGTCGCTGATACGGCGATGATAGCCATGCAGGACGGCAGGAACGTGGATTTTCCGGTTCCACGTTGCACTGCCAACTTCAGAAGTGTGAATGTTATCAGTGCAATGTCCAGAACAGGCTTGGTCAAGTGGGAGTAGAGATGGGCGACTGATTGGGAGAACATGGTGATGTCTTCCGTGAGACATTGATCGGCGTTTTGGAGACGGGTGTCTAGGTTCGAGACGGCGTAGTAGGTTTGGTCCTGGAAATAGAAAATTGGGGGTATTGCCAAGTTGTAGAGCAGATTGAGAGCTACAAGTTTGCAGTTTCTCATTTTTTGATAGCTCTACTCCTTATCAAGTTATCACTGTTGTACCAAAAACATTGATTCTTTCTTCTTTCACTGATAACTTGATAAGCATCAGAGATAGAAAAAATTATCAACTGCAAAGTTTTAGAGAAAATCAAAAGCTACAAGTTTGCAATTGATCACTTCTTGTTAGCTCCGCTCCTTATCAAGTTATCAGTAGTCAAATATAGTGTCTCACTGATTGGCTGATAACTTGACAAGATGTAAAGATTTGAAAAAGTGATCACTTGCAAAGTTGTAGAGGAGATAAAAAGCTACAAGTTTGCAATTGATCACTTTTTGCTAGCTTTGCTCCTTATCAAGTTATCACTGATTCCCTATCACTGTCAAAAATTCACTGATAACTTGATAAGCATCAAAGATCCCAAAAAGTGATCAACTGCAAACTTGTAGCTCTCAATTTCCTTTACAACTTTGCAATTAATCACTTCCCTCTATCACCTTTCCTAATCATCTTATCACTCACCGAAAAGTACTGTTTATAAGCATGCTTGGTAAGCCGTGTCCGGAACGCCAGGCCAAGGTAAGACTCGAAGAATCTGATCATTGAATTGACAAATGTAGCTGGAAGAGCAACCAAAATCCATTTGATAAGGTGGAGAACAAATTGAAGGACATCCTGAAAGATAAGATTATGATATCCACTGATAAGGATCAGATGGCAAAAACATGTTTTGCAATTTTTCAAAAAATCGTAAAAAATCCATTTTCTATCAAAATCTAAGGATAAAACGTGCAATCAATCAGAAAAAATTTATCAGCTAATCATTTTATCAGTTGATCACTTTTCGAGATCTTCACTCCTTATCAAGTTATCAGTGAAATTCCAAAGTGCTAGTCCAAAAGAACATTATTTCACGAATTCACTGATAACTTGATAAGGATCAAAGATAGAAAAAAGTGATCAACAGCAAAATTGTAGCTCTTAACTTTCTTTATAACTTTGCAATTGATCACTTTTTGTTATCTCCCCTCCTTATCAAGTTATCACTAGTACCTTTTCAACAATAGCTTGAACCATTGATCCTTCAAGTTGTGCCACATAGATGGTCAGGAAGGTACGGCAGATTAGGATGATTGAGTGCATTCCTGAAAAAATAGGATTCAGAATCCTGGCGTGAAAAATCTAGATCATTTTTAGTTTCACGTGAAAAATCTAGGTCATTTTCAGTTTCACGTTAAAAATCTAGGTCATTTTTAGTTTCACGTGAAAAATCTAGGTCATTTACATTTTCACGTGAAAAATCTAGGTCATTTTCATTTTCACGTTAAAAATCTAGGTCATTTTCATTTCCACGTGAAAAATCTAGGTCATTTTCAGTTTCACGTGAAAAATCTAGGTCATTTTTAGTTTCACGTGAAAAAATGGTCCCTTTCACGTGAGATCACTCACCGATAATCCCAGCTTCTTTACTGAACACTCCCGGCACCATAACCTTTATCAAATCCCTCAATTGCCTCAAGAATTTCGGATCAAATGCATTCTTTTTCTGCTTTTTCGGTGTCCCATCCGATGCCACACTGTCCTCTTTTTCCAATTTTCCATGTTTCGATTTTTGTTTCGATACAGTAACCCAATGAGCAATTGTCACTGCTGCAACTCCACCGATTGCTAGGAAAAGGGCACGGCGCCGCTTCTCGGGGTCCAATGCGGTGTCGAGGAGTTTGGATTGGACTGACATTGTGGGGAGGGAGAGGGCTGGAAAAAATGGGAAATTGAAAAATATGAGAATTGAAAGATTGATAGATTTTTTGAGAGAAAAAAAGATGAGAAATGAGAGAAAAAACAGGCAATTAAAAAAAAATTTTAAAAAATTAAAAAAAAAATTTGAAATTCAGAAAAAAAAAATTTTTTTTTTCAATTTTTTTTTAATTTTTTAAAATTTGATTGATTAGTTTGTGATAAAACTGATAAAATTATCAATTTAAAAAAATTTAGTTCAAAAATATTATTAACAAAATGGAAAGCATTGATTAAAAATGGAGAATGAATCAGAAAAAAAGTATGATGAAACTGATGAATATTTTTCAAGAAAATAATTTTTTTTCGATTTGTTATAATTTTTGTATAGCTAATCATTCATACAATTGGCTAGAATACGAAAAAAAATACAAAAAAATTAACAGAAAATTTGAAATTCTAAAAAAAAATTAAAAAAAAAACAATTTTTTCAAATTTTTTTTTCAGTTCCAAAACTTTTCTATAAACTAAATTTTACAATGCATTTTTGATACTTGAATGATTTTATCGTGTTACTTAAAACTCAATTTCTCACCAAAAAAACCAACAGGAACTCTTGCAAAAATGCTTTATACCCCCAGGCAAACCTCCAAAAAGAGTTGAAGTGATAAGAGGAACTATTATTGGTGTTTGGGGAGAGAGCGACTAGTGATAGTGTGTGATAAGACGACACAAAGAAGAGAAGTGATCAGACCAATATACTAGACTCCGGAATGAGAGTAGGTTGTGCTCAATGTGCACTTTGGACAGAACCATGGAGCCATTTGAGGGGAGGGGAGAGGACGTACTTTGGGGAGGATTGTAGGGAACTTTGAACTGGAAATGAATTGGAATGTTCGAGTAGTTTCTAGGTAAATGATGAAATGATAAATAAGTGATAAACTGATATCATTGATAATGAAAAAAAAATGAAAAAATGAACATTTTGATTTTCAGAAAGAACTTCAAGGGATGAGAGGAATTCCTTCTAGGAATTGGAGAGTTTGATTATTTTTTAGGTTGGTGATGAAAAGTGATAAATAAGTGATAAATTGATAAATTGATTTTTGAAAATTATGAAAAAAAGAAAGAAATATATTCACTGTTTCCAATTTTTGGTAAACATTTCTAGGAGGTTAGAGGTGGTAATGACTATTTGACTTGGGTTTTAGACTTGTAGATTTTTTTTAATTTTTGATTTTTTGGATTTTGAATTCTGAATTTAGAAGCCTTGAGAACAAGAAAAAAAATAATTTTTTGAAAAACATTTTTTTTTGGTTTCAGAATTATTACTTCAATTTTGGCTTTTCCTGTTATTTGAGTTTTTTTTTTTGGTTTTTTTGAATTAAAAAAAAATTTCTGTTTCACAGGAAAAACTGAAAATTTAGATGGGATATCGAATTTTTTTTAATTTTTGAATTTTATAAATTTTTTCGAAATAAAAAAATAATTGTTTGAAAGAAAATTCATAAATTATAAACGACGCCAATCCAACTAACTTTGTTTATTTTCCTTTTTCAAAAACAAGTTTTTGAAACTGAAAAAAAGCGAAAATTGGAAAAAATTGACAAAAATTGCGAAATATCGAACAGAATTTCATTTTCAGAAATTAAAAAATCTGAATAAAAAACTTTTTTTTTCAAAAATCGATTGAAAATGGAACTTTCATCATTGTACTGTATTTACTGGAGATAGCAAATTCAAAATTTCAAAATTGGCGGGTAGGATATCTTGCAGCGAAAACTACAGTAAGAATTGCATTTTTCTAACAAAAAATGATTCGAAAATGCAAATCCTACCGAAAACTACAAACAAATCACAATTTTCAAAAAAAAATTTCGGTTTCACTAATAAAATTTCAAAATTTTTGAAAATACATGCCTAATTCTGGTTTTTCAATTATGGTAAAAATTTGATAAATTCTAATTTTTCTCATCAATTTTATCAACAAAAAAAAATTCCAGAATTTACTCAATCAGCATTGAATTTCTATCGTCACTAATCCACTAAAAATCTATGTGAAACTGAAAGAATTAAAAAAAAAATTTTTTTTTAATTTTTTTTTCTCAAAATTCTTCAAAAAAACACAAATATTCTTATCAATCTTCAAACCTCTTTTCTCCTTATCATATCAACACAAAATTAAAGAGAATTAGAGAGAAAAAGTGCATGTTCTTGTTATTTCAAATGGATTTCTAACCTTTTGCTAAAACACTATGATGTAGTGATTGTTGGTGGGTTGGAGGGGGAAAAATTGATAAGAATTCAGGAAAAAACATTGAAAATAAGGTAAACAATGGGAAAATGTGATAAAATGCAAAAAATTGGACAAAAATTGGAGAAAAATGGGGAAAAAATGACAAATTTCGATTTTTGGAAAATTATTGATTTTTTATTGATTGTTTGAAATTGGAAATTCTCACAAAATGATGAAATAAAGTTTGGAAAAATTCAAAAAAAATTTTAAAAATTGAAAAATAGTCAATTTTCGCCCTAAAATCCAATTTTCTCCAAATTCGACCTACTGATAAGCCACTGATAAGGCCACATCATCAGAAACACGAAAAGTAAGAAGAAGGTGTAATAGTGAAGCCGTCGAGACTTCTTGTGTGTTACTTCTTGTGTTAAACTGGGGGACAAATGGGGAAAGGGGAAGATTACACTGTAAATGGGGGGAAATGGGAACAGAAGCTGAACTGATAAGGGAGGGGAGTGATAAGAAAGTACTGATAGGAATGGGGGTTGGGGATTAGATTCGGGAGGATTTTTGGATTTTTTTTTCAAAATTTTCAAAAAAAATTTTTTACTAACAAGGGAAGGTTGTGAGGCGATCAACTTGGAAAATTCTGAAAAAATTCTCAAAAATCCTATAAATCGTCCTGATCACGCTCAATTTTTTCTAGAATATTCTCGCCACTCCTGACCTAGATATGGCGACCTACTTTTCTTCAAATTGGCCTAAAAATTCTGAAAAAATATCCAGAATGCGTGGAAAAATTAGGTGAATCCAATGCCGTATTCAGAATTTGAACTTGTGATTTTATTTTCATTTTTCCAAGTCACGTGAAAAAACTTATAAAAATCACAAGTTCAAACTCGGAATTCTGGGTCTTCAAACCGCCATAGAACATCAGGAACGTGTCAAAATCAAATTCTGAATATATCATTGGATTCACCTAATTTTTCCACGCATTCTGAATATTTTTTCAGAATTTTTAGGCCAATTTGAAGAAAAGTAGGTCGCCATATCTAGGTCAGGAGTGGCGAGTATATTCTAGAAAAAATTGAGCGTGATCAGGACGATTTATAGGATTTTTGAGAATTTTTTCAGAATTTTCCAATTTGATCGCCTCACAACCTTCCCTTGTAAAAATTGATTGATAAGTGATTGATAAAAATGATAAAATTATCAATTTAATTTTTTTTTAATTTTTGATTTTTTTATGTTCTTTTTTTCTCAAAATCAGCTAGAATACATGAAAAAGTGAAGAAAAATTGAAGAATTTGAAAAAAAAATTTTAAGGCTTCTAGGCTTCTCGAGGATTCCAGGCTTCCAGGCTTCCAGGCTTCCAGGCTTCCAGGCTTCCAGGCTTCCAGGCTTCCAGGCTTCCAGGTTCATTTTTGACCCCTTTGTCCTCATTTGAACAAACTTTATGAGATGTGAAATTTGAGTACCCCTTTTTCTTTTTTGGTTCAGTTTAGCGGAGGGGGGGGGGGTAATGGGTTTTTGAAAGTTGACAAATGGGTATTTTATTTTTAGAGGTCAAGTTTTGAATTTTTTGAATGTTTGGTCGGCTGAGAAATAATTGAAAATAAGGTTGAATTAGAGAAATTATGAATTTTTTGAAATTGAAAAAAAAAAATTTTTTAATTTTTTTTGCTTCCTGATCTCTTATTTTTCACTTTTTTGTTCTCTGAAATTCCAAGAAAAATTTTGGAAAAATGTGAAAAATAAGAAAAATACCTAGAAAAAGGTAAAAGTTTATCCAAATATTCTCAAATTTCAAAAGTGGAATTTCAGAATTTTTGAAAATTTTTTTTGAAAAATATGGTAATGTTAGTTATTTATTGATTAATTTTAAAATTTCACTGAAAAAATTAAGAATTTTTTGAAGCAGAAATTTTTTTCAATTTTCGAAAAAAAAAATTTTTTTTAATTTTTTCAAAAAAACAATTTTTCACTGGAAACCAAAGTGAATATTGATTTCCTCCATTTTTCTGAAAATATTTCGATTTTTTGAAAATGGAATTTAATTTTTTTCTGAAATTTTTTTTTTTAAATTTTTTAAATTCTTATCATTTTTTATCAGGAAAAAATCAATATTTATTTTTTTTTTTTTAATTTTTTCAAATCGCTCAATTTTCCCCATTTTTTACATTTTTTTGATCAATTCCGTCTAGAAAAACCCATTATAAATTCCAAAAAATTGCCCTTTTTTTCATTATCGCCTCTCCTATTTTCTCCAATAAATTCGTCATGTTCTTCAGTTCATCTCAACAAAAACCTGCATAAAAAATGAGAAAAAGCTAACTAAAAGATCAAGAATAAAAAATAAATTCATCATTTTTTGTGTTTCATAAAATTGATGAATTTTTTTGAATTTTTGAAAAAATTAGTAACGGAAGCCTTTGATAGTTTCTATTCAAAAATTAAAAAAAAAGTTTTCCAAAATTTCAAAATTGGCGGGTAGGATATCTCGCAGCGAAAACTACAGTAAGATTTGCATTATTGGAAAAATGCAAATCTTACTGTAGTTTTCGCTGCGAGATATCCTACCCGCCAATTTCGAAATTTCCGTTTCCCCTTTTCCCATTGGATTTCACGAAATGACGCAATTGGAACGTAGGTTTATGACGGGATAATGGAAAGAATGGCGGTGTTGACAATGATCACAAGATTGAGAAATTGAGCAAACCAGAAGAATCAGAAGAGATTTTCTTTCTTTGTTTCTGGTAAACAGCTGATACATTTTCAGATTTTAGTGATAACTTGATAAGGAGATAAATTGATACGTCAGCAACTTTTTATCAATTGTCAAAAAAAAATTTCAAAAAAATGTGTTTTTTTTTACATTTTTTCAAAAAATCGCCAAAAATTCAATTTTAGCTCAAATTTGACTGATAAGATGTGCAATCGATAGGAAATTTTCTCCTCTACAACTTTGCAATTGATCACTTTTTGCTATCTTTAATCCTTATCAAGTTATCAGTAAAGTTACAAATCGATGTTTCTCTGCCGCATGGGCTTCGGGATTTCACTGATAACTTGATAAGGAGTGGAGATAGCGAAAAATGATCAACTGATAAAATGATAAGCAGACAATTTCCTATTGATTGCACATCTTATCAGTCAATTTTGAGTGAAAATGAATTTTTGGCGATTTTTTCAAAATCTTCCCAATTTCCTCCCCCCCCATTTTTTCATCACCTTTTCTCTATTTCCTCTGTTTTGATGGGGCCCAGGAAATGAACGAAAAGCCAAAGAATTCCAGTGGATTTAATGAGAATTTCCCGCTCTCCGGATGGGCACGTTCCCTAGTTTCTTCCATTAATTTTCGGCGCGAGATGGGAAGGAAATAGAGTTGGGCTTTTTTGGCAAGACCAAAAAATTTATTCCATTTTCTCGAGTCGGCAAATGCTTTTTTATGGGTCTAACGCCATTTTTGGCATTTTTTGGGAGTTGGGAAAAAAAAGGAAAATTTAGGCAATGCTGGGATTTTGGAGGGCCGAAAATCCGAAAAAATTTTTTTGCTCAAATTTTATTGAAAAAATGTGCAATCGATAGGAAATTGTGCGCTTATCATTTTATCAGTTGACAATTTTTTTCTATCTCTACTCCTTATCAAGTTATCAGTGAAATCCCAAGAAAAAAAAATTTTTTTGAATTTTTTTTTCAAAAAATCATAAAAATTCAATTCTGATTCGAATTTGGTTGATAAAATGTGCAATCGATAGGAAATTGTGCGCTTATCATTTTATCAGTTGACAACTTTTCGCTATCTTCACTCCTTATCAAAGTTATCAACGAAATCCCAAGACAAGGCGTCTTTCAAAACATTGCTTTGCGAATTTTAGTGATGACTTGATAAGGACTGAAGATAGCAGGAAGTACATCTTTTCAGTCAAATTTGAGCTAAAATTGAATTTTTGGCGATTTTTTGAAAAAATGTCAACAAAAAAAAATTGAGAAAATTTTTTCAAAAAAAAATTTCTTTTTCAAAATTTATTCTAAAAATCGATATTCAGGAAATTGATAATGTAGACAACAGTCTTCTAAGAAAAAAATGAAGTCAATTTTTAGCCTTTCGCTGCGAGACCCATTTTCCATATCGAAACATTCTTCCTCCAATTTCCATGAAATTATCTCTTCCACCCACTTCTTCCTCTAATAACAATGTGTCGGATATAAATATGAATAATTCACCACTTTGACTGAATTGATCTTTGATGACATGATGCCCCCTCTATTGTCTTTTCCGAAAGAAAAGGAGAAGATTTGGAATTCAGGACAGAAAGGTTACAACTTTTTCGGGTTTCGGTGTCTAGAGGTACTACATTCTAGTGGATTTTTGAATTTTTGAGAAAACATTTTTTCAATTTTTTTTGAGTTTCAAAATTTCCAGAAAGAGCCGGGTAATTGGAAATTTCCAATTCAGTGCGCAATTTTCATAGAAAAAAATTTTGAAAATCTATATTTTCACAAATTCAATTTTTTTTGTTAAAAAAGTACCCAGTTTAATTGGAAATTTCAAATTTCCCGGTCTAAAAAATTTTGAAGTTGAGAAATTTTTTTCAAATTTTCAAATTTCTGAAAAGTCATAAATCCATTTTCCTTTGAAACCACTCATTTGTCCTTCTACTCCTTTTTTTTCTTTTCTGGACGATTTTTCTTGGAATTTCAAAAATTCCAAATCTCGCAATTCTAAAAAACTCTTGAAACTGAAATTTTTCTCAAATGTTTTATTTTTGTTTTTTTTTAAATCCAGAAAATCCAGAAAAATTAGAAATGATAGGCTGGAAACTGATAAAAGAATTGAATTTTTGAATCGAAAATTTCGAACATGAAATTCAAAAAAAAAAAAATTTTTTTTTCAAAAATTTGTTTGATTTTTTTTTTGATTTTGTAAAATTTTCTGGAATATTCAAAAAAAATTGCTTCACAGTGAGACCGAAGAAAATTGATTACTGTTCCAATTGGTAAATATTTATCAGTAGATCTATCATGATAACATTAGTATCGGAATCAGAGTATTATCGTTGTAACTCAAAAGTTCATCGGGTAGATTTACGGAGTTGCAACGTGGAACAGGTCTCGCATGGAATCCACGTTTTTTTTTCACACGAAAAATAGAACTAGAGCTTCAGTTCTGTTCAAAACTAATTTTCGCGTGACCTAACACGTGGATTTGGCTCGCTCGCCGGAGATATCTTGCTGCCCCGTAAATCTACCCGATGAACTTTTGGGATACAACGATAATAGTATCACAAATATCAGTTTTTTTTTCAGTTTTTGATAATCCGCGACCAATAAAAATCCCAGATTCAGAAAATTTTTAAATTTTTGTGAAACTGATTTTTCCTCAATTTTTATTTTTAATTGTAGCTGCTATGCAAAAAAAAATTATGCATTCAAAATTCAAAAATTGGCGGGTAGGATATCTCGCAGCGAAAACTACAGTAAGATTTGCACTACTGTAGATTTTGCTGCGAGATATCCTACCCGCCAATTTCAATTTTCTCATGAAAAACTGATCAAACGACACTCCAAAATCCCGGGTTCGAATAATTACTCACAATAGGCCTAGACTAATCCGAAACATCACTTTTACCCCAATGAACTCAAAAAATCCCCAAAAATCGTGTGTTTTTCCTATTTTTTTCCATTTTTCTTCCTGAATTTTCTCACGTTTACCTAATCCCCAAACACCTAGATTTTCGATCTCCTTTCTCAAAAAATTTGAAAAAAATGTTTTTTTCAAATTTTTTGCAAATTTTGATCAACTGATAACATAGTGATAACATCAATTTCTCATATCACTTGTTTTCCCTCTAATCAAGCCCACGCATTTCGTAACCTGCGATTTTCGTGATAATTTCGGGTTTCGATTAGGCTCCGCCCACTTAATTGCAAGTGGGCGGAGCCTATTTTCCTCGAGAACATTCTTGGGCTCTTTTGGTTCATTTCGAGAAGATTTCTTTCGTTTTGAAGAGAAAATTCATGAATTCTACGGAAAATTCGGGAAATTCTACCGATTGGGACGATGAGACACCGTCGATCATTGGACCGATTCTGAGTTTGGACCCTATTGCGGTATGTGATTTTTTATGGGGTCCCTGGGGGTTATTAGGGATAATAGGGAATTCAAAAGAGTGGGTTAGGGATTTTGGAGGTGATTTGGAAATTTTCTGAATTTTTTGAAAAAAATTGAAAAATTTTGAAAAATTTTTTTTGAAAAATTTTTTCTCCATTTTTTTTTGAATTTTTGGAATTTTTTTGAGGTTTAAATGTAATTATTAAAATTCCAAAATAGCTGGAAACAGTCTGGAAATTTTTTGAAAATTTGAAAAAAATTGTTCTTTAGATTTTTTTTTTGAAAAAATTTTTTTTTGGGATTCTTCAATTTTTCCGGGGTTCGAAAATTTTCATAAGGGTCTTAAAAACAACCTTTGAATTTTTTAAAGTTTTCTGGAAATTTACAAAAAAAAAATTTTTTCTAATTTTTTGGATTTTTTTTGAAAATTTTGAAAAAAAATTTTTTTTTTTTTTAATTAATTTCAATTTTTTTTCAAGTTTTTTTGATTCTTCAATTTTCTAGAGTCTGTAAATAATGAATTGGATTTTAAAAATATTTAAAAATTTTCCGGAATTTTCTGGAACCAAAAAATAATTTTTTTCAATGTTTATTTTGAATTTCCCAAATTTTCATATTTTTCCCCCATTTTTTCCCCTCATTTTCTCACCAAAACACACCAAAAAACCCACCTGCAAACTAGATAATCTAATTTTTGAAAAAGCTCATCAATTTTTCATAGCCCCTCTCCCTCCTGAAATTCTTTGTGTTTTGGATTTTTTTCAAAAAAAAAAAGAATTTCACTATTTTTATTCCCGTAAGAAAAAATAACATTCACCAGATTTATGATGCAATTAGCCCAAGCAAAAACTACAAAACTGGAAAAAAAAGTGTTTCACAAAAATTTTAAAAATTTTTGAAATTGTAAATTTTACTACAAGCATTTCTGAAATTTTAATGAAAAATTTTGGAATTGGCGGGTAGGATATCTCGCAGCGAAAAGTACAGTAAGATTTGCATTTTCGAATAAATTTTTGTTAGAAAAATGCAAATCTTACTGTAGTTTTCGCTGCGAGATATCCAACCCCGCCAATTTCGAAATTTTTATGTGAATTCCAATGAAAATATTGCATATCTTGGACAGATACAAAACTGATAAAAATTCAGTTTCACAAACATTTGAAAATTTTCTGGAACTGGGATTTTTATTGCTTGCGTAGCATTGAAAGGTGGAAATTTGCTAATTTTTTGTGTCAATGGCTTTTCGACCAAAAAGCTGATAATAATGTTATCAAACCTGATCAACTGATAAATACTGATTGAAACAGTAATCAATTGGCTTGGGTCCCATCAAATTTTTTATTCTTTTTGAATTTTCAGAATCCAGAATTTTCTAGAATTTTCAAAAAAAATTCTAGAAAATTCCGAGGATGATTTCAAAAAATTTGGGGATTTTTGGATTTCTGGAAAATAAGAAATTTTTTTGAATTTTTTTAAAATCGAAAAAATCAAGAAAAAAATTTTTTAGGATTATTTCAACAAATTTGGGCGTTTTTGGATCTTTCTGGAATTTTTCAGAATTTTTGAAAAATCATGAATAATTTTAAAAAATTTAAAAAAAAAACAAAAAAAAAATTTTTTTGCAATATTTTGATTTTCTGTTTCAAAATTTCCATTTTTCTTTACATTTTCCAATTTTTCTCAATCTAGTAGGCATTCTCAAACTCCCCTTTTTTTCCAGCGCATAATGTTCCAAATCGCTGCCAACATGTCCTCCTCCTCCCCAATCTCCTCTTCCTCTTCCTCCTCGGCTTCCCCATCTTCCGCCGAAGACGAAAATCCCCTGCAAGACCTTATCGACCGTATCAATCAAGTCCAACTGGAAGAATGTGACAAACTCGCGAATACCTGCGAGAATCGTGTCTTGTACACTTGGCTCAACGGCTATGGCTTCATTTTTGTGTTTCTTTTGGCTCTTTTCGGCAATTTTGTGAATTTGCTGATTTATAATTCGGATCATATCAAGTACTACATTGCTATCAGAATGTTGTGTACTAGATTGGTAAGTTTCCTCTAATTTTTAAAAATTGAAAAAAATAATAATTCGAAAAAAAAATTTTTTTTCAAATTTTTTTTTTTTAATTTCAAAAATTCAATTTTGGCTCAAAATTGACTGTTGAAATGTGCAATCGATAGGAAATTGTCTCCTCTACAACTTTTCAATTGATCACTTTTTTCGATCTTCACTCCTTATCAAGTTATCACTGAAATCCTGGAGCATAGGCGGCAAAGCGTCTTTCAAAACACCAATTCACTGATAACTTGATAAGGAGTAAAGATAGCAAAAAGTGATCAACTACAAAGTTGTAGAGGAGAAAATTTCCTATCGATTGCACATTTTATCAGTCAAATTTGAGCCAGAATTGAATTTTAAAGATTTTTTGAAAAAAAAATTTTTTTTCATTTTTCAAATTTTTTTTAAATTTTCAAATTTTCCAATTTTTCAGCTCATGAACTCTTTAACCCTTATCTGCATGCTTCCCCAAGCCCTTCGTATCATAAACGCATGGCTCCCTGGTACCGTAATCGACGAAATCTACTGGAGCTACTACCCGTATCAAATCTATTTCGTGAACTTGTTCGGGTTTTGCGCAATGTGGTAAGTGGACTTTGAAATATAATTGGTTTATAATAAAGGGGTAATTAGAGAGCGCATAGAGTGCAAATATACATCGGTGCACTTTGAAAAGGGCTAATTATTAGGTCTTGGGCTTCTGATCCCACTTCTAGGAAACCTAGCGGCTTCTGGAGGCTTTCTAGTACAAAAGTGTCAATTACAAAGTTGTTCAGGAGCTCAAAATCTACAACTTTTCAGTTGAACACAAAATTCCTAGAAGCCTCCAGAAGGCGCTAGGGACCCTAGAAGTTATAGGGTCCTTAGGGGTCCCTAGGGGTCCCTGGAGCCGTCCTAGCCAAAAGTGATCAACTGGAAAGTTGTTTGGAAGGGTTATCATTATCAGTTTTTGTTATCAGAATATCAAAATCTTATCAATCAAATCCTGGAAACTAAATATTACCATTTTCCAGGCTCACCGTCCTAATGACCGCCGAATGCTACCTCCACGTCTTCTTCCCATCACACTCCAAATCCCTTTGCACCAAAAAGAACCTTTCCCGCTCCTACTTTATTATCTTATCAGTAGGAGCCGCGTTGGCTTTGATGTATAAAATCAACAGAAGTGTGACCCTAACCACTCATTGCAACAGAGTGATCCCAAGTATTCATGCATCGGAAGGTGAGGATTATGGGTTACTGTAGGGGTCCCAGCTCATCTGAATCTTGAAGAATCTTCTTCAAAATTATTTCACATATTCAAGGGCATATAATGTACAAAATATCTTGGAACGAGCAAAATCCATTGACTCCGAAAAAAGTTACAATTTTTTGAAATTGGGGTACTAGTACCCTTTTTTCAAAAAATTCTAACTCGGCTCGGAATCGATGGATTTTGCTCGTCTCAAGATATTTTGTAGTCAAGGGGTTCAGAATTATAGGAAAAAAATTTGGAGTAGATTCTATCGGATTCAGATGAGATATGGCATCTGAAATGGGGACTAAATTTGAAAATTTTGAAAAAAAAATTTTTTTTTGAAACTTTTTTTTTCATATTTCATCTGATAACCCCTTATCACCACTGATATTTCCAGATTTCATAATGATTTGCCTTGAAAAAGCCCACACCTTTGCCAATCTCCTACTCGCCATCGTTGTTCCAATGGGTCTTCTGCTCTTTATGGCAAGCTCGATTTTGTGGAAACTTGTGCTGAAGAAGACGGATTTTGTGTCGCATTTCACGTGAGTTAGGGGTCCATAGGGGTCCTAAAAATTTAATTTTGAATTTAAAAAAAAAAAAAATTTTTGAAATTTTTTTTTTTTTTGAAATTTTTTTTCCAGTGGTCCCGGGGTTTCATAGGGGTCCTTAGGGGTCCCAAAAAATTCAAAAAAATTCGAAAAAATTCAATTTCTATTTTAGCGCCGAAAAACGCTGTGTAACCCGTATCACTCTTATCACCACTGGCCTCCAACTCATCGCCGAGCTACCACCAATCCCAGTTTTCCTCTACGCCACCATTTTCGGACCCGCTGTCACCAATGAGCCGGCTATTTGCACTTGGCACACAATTGGTGAGCTCTTATCAGTTTTCTTATCACTTTATCACTTTTCAGCGGTTTTCCTGGGACTTTGCAACGTTTCCTTGTCGTTTTTCGTGTATTTGGTGTTTTCGGACAAATTCCGTGAGATGGTCAAGACGTGAGTTGGTTTTTGAGGCTTTGGGAGCCAAAAGAGCCAAAAGACTAGGAAAACAGAGCAATTATGATTCATAATCACTATTTTCACCCAAACTTTTCGCTAGTTATCACAAAAACAAGAAAGGTAGCAATTAGGCAGGATTTTTGAGCTTTGAGAGGTACCGTATGCCTTTGGGGGCTCACAAAACAAGCTCGGCGTGACATGCAAAAAGAAACTTCCCATGCCGGGAATCGAACCCGGGCCGCGTGGGTGAAAACCACGAATCCTAACCACTAGACCACATGGGAGGACACTAGCCGACCCGCGGAGTGCGTATAAGTGCGCGCAGGGAACGGGGTCGACGGCTGGTCGGCGGAAAGTGGCAATGTGTGTTGAAGGATGGAGAAATAGGATAATTGGACAGTTTTGAAGGGAAATTGGGTCAGAAATATGGAAAATGACAATTATTGATAAGATAAAGTGATAACTGATAAGAAAGGAAAAATATAAGTTCAAAAGAACCCGGAAATGATGATTTTTGACGATTTTTGAAAAAAATTGCCATTTTTTCAATTTTTCCATCTTCAAACCATCATAACTCTGCTCATAATCAACTTTGCCACCCCGTTCTTGGACTAAAAAATCCCAAATTCTCTCCTCTTTTCAGCCGCCTTTCCGAAATCCTGCCCTGCTTCTCCTCTCCCCGCTCTCTCGTCCATTACTCCAATGAGTCCAGTGATCCGAAGATCCGAACCAACCTTTTGGCTCGAGAGCAGATAAAAATGAAGCAACCCGAGACGGAATGTAAGGAAAATTATCGATTTTTATTGATTTATTGGAATATTTCAGCTTCGGTGTGCACGGAGAGCTATTTGCTGAACGAGAAGAGCTCCACCAATGATGACTCGTTCTTGTGATCTTGATAAGCTTATCACTGATAACAATCAATCAATACTTTGATCTCTTCGCTTTTGCTGTATAAATTGTGAATTTCTCTTGATAAACTGCTTATTTGGCTTGAAATTTATAGATTTTCTGGGAATTTTAGTGGTTTTTGATGTAACTCGGCTCAAAATGCTCCGTTTGAGCCCATCTCTCGTCTGGTGGTTGATAAGGGACCCTGGAATGAGCACCAGAAGTTTCAGATTCCTAGCTGAAATTCTAGAGCCTCTAGGGCTTCTGAAAAGTGCTCCAGAAGTCAAAAATGGCGAAAAGCTTGATTTTTACCAGATTTTTCCAGATTTTTTGGTGTAACTCGGCTCCAAATGCTCCATTTGAGCCCATCTTTCGTCTGCTAATAGCCAAGGGTCCCTAGAATAAGCTCCAGAAGTTTTACAACCCTAGCTGAAGTTCTAGGGTCCCTACGGCTTCTGAAAAGCGCTCCAGAAGTCAAAATATGGCGAAAATCTTGATTTTTTCCAGATTTTTCGGTATAACTCGGCCCAAAATGCTCTATTTGAGCACATTTTTTGTCTGGGAGTGGACAAATGATTACAGAATATGCTCCAGAAATTTCAGAGTCCTAACTTCAATTCTAGAGCCCCTACGGCTTCTGAAACCGGCTCCAGACGTCAGAAAGTGGCAAAAAGCTTGATTTTTTCCAGATTTCTTGTGTAACTCGGCTCAAGATTCTTCGTTTGAGCTCATCTTTTGTCTGGTGGTGGGTAAGTGACCCTAGAACATGCTCCATAAATTTCAAAGTCCTAGCTGAAGTTCTAGGTTCCCTATGGCTTCTGAAAAGTGCTCCAGAAGTCGAAAAGTTACGAAAAGCTTGATTTTGCACAGATTTTTTGGCGTAACTCGGCTCAAAATGCTCCGATTGAGCCCAAATCTTGTCTGGTGGTAGATAAGGATCCCTAGAACAGGTCTCTAGAAATTCAGAATCCTAACTTCAGTTCTAGAGCCCCTACGACTCCTGAAAATTGACCTAGAAGTCATAAATCGCAAATTTCCCCATTTTTCCCCAATTTTCCGGCATTTTCCCATTGTAATGCCATCAAAAACTAAACACGTGCCCCATCAACTCGTCTCCTGACAACTGTTGCTCTCTCCTCTTTTCTTATCACTCCGGCCGCCTTATCACCTCATTTTCACTTGATTTTCGGTCAAATTGACTCAATTCCTCAATTTTGGCAATTCTAAAACAAGATTTTCAGGGTTTTTCGGCTGAAAATAGGGAAAAATGTCAATGACTAATGATGGTGAGTGGTTTTTGAAGGAAATTGGGGAGAACTGGGAAAAATAAAAAAATGAAAAAATTGAAAAAAAAAATTTTTTTTTGAAAAATTTATTTTTTAGAATTAATTTTTTTAATTCAAATTTTCTAGATTTTTCACCAATTTTCAGCATTTTTTATATGATTTTTTATTGATTTTTTTCAGAGATAATTTTTTTTTTCCAGAAGCTTCGGCCATTTTGGCCCCACTTATGCAACAATATCTCGATGCTTTGAACACTTCGAATTGGAAACAAGTCGAAGAGTTTTATCATGTCAATTCGGTGATGATTGAGAAGGGAAAAAGTTGTATGTTTGGGAATCAAGGTGAGTGATTGGGGATTACTGTAGGCAGGGTGGGAAAATGGATGATAATTGGAAAAAAGGGGGT
The DNA here is from genome assembly GCA_900536315.3 of Caenorhabditis becei. Taxonomy (NCBI): domain Eukaryota; kingdom Metazoa; phylum Nematoda; class Chromadorea; order Rhabditida; family Rhabditidae; genus Caenorhabditis; species Caenorhabditis becei. The sequence continues at coordinate 244,326 of LR539888.1, read as the reverse complement.
TGACGGAGATAAGGGAGGGAGTTGGAACAGGGGGAATTTGAAATTTGAAAAAAAATTTGTTTAAAAATTTTTTTAATTTTTTTGAATTTTTTTTTGGAAATAATATTGATTTTTAGAAACATTTTCGTGACGGGACCCAGAAGAAAAAAAATTTGACAAATTTTAAAAAAATTTAAAAAATGAAAAAAAATTTTTTTTTCGAATATTAGGTTTTTTATCTGAAAAAAATTGTTTAATTATTTTTTTCGAGATCTGTGAAATTTTTAGGTAAATTTTCGTGGCGAGACCCATTAGGAAAAAATGGAATTTTTTTTTGAAATTTTGGTATGTTTTTTCCATTTGAATTTTTGGATTTTAGTTGCGAGACCCATCACAAAAAAACTTAAAATTTTCTGAAAATTAAAAAAAAAAAAATTTCGGATTTTCTTATTGAAAAAAAATTTTTTTTCTACTTTTCCAGGTGAATTTTCGTGACGAGACCCCAAGAAAAATATTTTTTGGTTTTCCAATTTCTCAGTCAAATTTGGATTCATATTGAATCCCACTTCACATACCGAAATTTTGTGAATTTTTTGAAACAGAAACCTATTATTTACTGTTGTAACAGGATTTACTTTCAAAATTTCGGAATTGGCGGGTAGGATATCTCGTAGCGAAAAGTACAGTAAGATTTGCACATTAATTTTTGTTAGAAATATTCAAATCTTACTGTAGTTTTCGTTGCGAGATATCCTAATGCACTGATAACACTGATAACCCATATTTCAGCCATCGTCGACAGTTTCAAAGGAATGGGCGCTGATTTCGGAAAATACGAGGTCAAGATCTCGAACCCCCGCTACGAGGGAGTTGGGGACTTTGTCAATGTCCATACTGACTTCAGCTTTGTCACCGAAAAAGTTAGTTTTCTCTTATCACTTTATCACTTCTAATCAGTGAATTTCAGCAAGGAACTCTTTCCGGAAAATTCACTCAAATCTGGAAGAACGAGGCCGGCAAATACGCGATTCTTCATGATCAATTTGAAATGTTGTAATAGTTGGCAATGAAGTTCAGGATTTCACTGATAACTTGATAAGGAGTAGAGATAGCAAAAAGTGATCAACTACAAAGTTATAGAGGGGACAATTCCCTATCGATTGCACATTTTATCAGTCAATTTTGAGCTAGAATTGAATTTTTAGGATTTTTTGAAAAAAAAAGTGTACCAAAAAATTTTCTTTTCGGGATTTCACTGATAACTTGATTGGGAGTGGAGATAGAAAAAAGTGATAAATTACAAAGTTGTAGAGGAGAAAATTTCCTATCGATTGCACTTTTTATCAGTCACAATTGAGCTATATTAGAATTTTTAAAATTTTTTGAAAGAAAAGAAAAAATTTTTTTTTTCAAAAAAAAAAAATTTTTTTCAGAATTTCAGAATTTTCCAGAATCCCAGGTTTTCAAGGATTCTGATTTTCAAGGATTCCGAATCTTTTCCAAATATCCTGTCCCATGTGTCGTCACACCTTATCTGATCTGTGTTCTAACGCCTTGCATCCGCCCGGAACCGTAATAATCTCTGCGTCTCTTCCCCCTCTCCGCACCCAATTTTTCAGCTTCTTCTCCGCTAACCCCCGTCAGAAAAAAAGGGAAACGCGAACATTACGTAATGGATATATGGCCGACGAGAGAGTACAAGGGATTGGGAGAGACGCAGACGACGAGAGGGAACTAGAAATCGGGGCCAGTTAGTCCATATGGCGGAGAAGTTGAAAGGGGAGGAGGAGGGGGAGAAGCTGTTGGCAGACAATCTGGTAGGACACACACTAGACATGCTGGTTCCTTGGCTTCTCATGGTTATGGCAGTGGTGGATGGGTGAGTTGTAGAAGGTTCGGGAAGGTTCTGGAGCTTCAAGATTCTGGAAAAACGAAATTTCTCAAATTTTCGATTTTTCAAATTTTTCAAAAAATCGCCAAGCTCAAATTTCATTGATAAGATGTGCAATCGATAGGAAATTTGCTCCTCTACAACTTTGTAATTAATCACTTTTTGCTATTTTTAATCCTTATCAAGTTATCAGTGAAATCCAGGAGTATATCTTCAAAAAATTTGTTTTCACATTTTTTCAAAAAATCTTAAAAATTCAATTCTAGCTCAAATTTGACTGACAAGATGTGCAATTGATAGGAAATTTGCTCCTCTACAACTTTATAGTTGATAGCTTTCTGCTATCACCACTCCTTATCAAGTTATCAGTGAAATACCAAAGAGCTGCTCCAGAAAGAATCAGTTCACAAATTGACTGATAACTTGATAAGGATCAAAGATAGAAAGAAGTGATCGACTACAAAGTTGTAGAGGAGATAATTTTCTATCGATTGCACTTATTATCAGCCAATTTTGAGCGAAAATGAATTTTTGGCGATTTTTTGAAAAAAAATTTTTTTTCCAATTTTTCTTTTTTTTTCAAATTTTTTGAAAAAATTTTTTTTTGCAAATTTTATTATTTTTTTTTCAATTCTTTCCAATTTCTTAGAGGATTTCATTTATTTTTTTCAAGTCAATCAGTTTCAAAAAAAAAAAACTTTTTTTTTGAAAAATCCATTCCAGAACCCATCATCATCCCCAAATTATCAGTTCCTATTATCTCTTATCACCCCTTCTTCCCATCAACATCAAAAACATGTCCTCTGTCCATTTACTGTAAAAACTTGAAAGAAACTGAAAGTTAAGCCTAATCCTCCGCCAGCGCTGACCATTAATTACAGCATGGCGAAGAGATTGGCCAACGATAAAATGTTCCGTTTCGGCAAGCGAATTTTTACACTTTTTGCAAAAAATTAGGGAAAAAAGGGAAATTTTTGGGTACAGACTACACATTTTTTAGGGAAAGATCAAGAATCTCACTGGAATTTCGAAAAAAAAGGAGAAATTAGAAAAAATATACTTGCACTTTAGGATTTCACTGATAACTTGATAAGGAGTAAAGATAACAAAAAGTGATAAATTACAAAGTTGTAGAGGAGAAAATTTCCTATCGATTGCACATCTTATCAGTCAAATTTGAGCTAGAATTGAATTTTTGGCAATTTTTTGAAATTTTTTAAATCGGCGTTGGTTTTTTGCTGATAACTTGATAAGGAGGGGTGATAGCAAAAAATGATCAACTACAAAGTTGTAGAGAATTGAATTTTCTATCGATTTCACATTTTATCAGTCCAATTTTATCTCAAATTGATCAAAAAATTGGCCTTTTTCCAGCTCCTCAGCCCTCTACCGCTCCAAAGACGTCTTCTCCTGCTTTGTCCTTCACAGCAACGAATTTCTGGAAAAATCTGGAAATGTCCTTATCGAAAATATTGATGACGTCAATGAATGCCTTCGGAAGTGTATTCAAGCTCCACTAAATCATAAAATCAAGTGCAAAACGGTCATGTACAATGTGAACACACAGAATTGTGTGTTATCCAAGTATTCGAGAGGAGAACGGACAGTGAAGTGAGTTTGGGTCACGTGAAAATGAAAATGACCTAGATTTTTCACGTGAAACTGAAAATGACCTAGATTTTTCACGTGAAAATGAAAATGACCTAGATTTTTCACGTGAAACTGAAAATGACACAATTATCGATTTTTCTTCCAGAAAATCCAAAGGCCTCCAAATCGATCTCTACGAAAACAAATGTGCCCAATCTGAAAATGAAACTGTCCGTTTGGCCGTTTTCACTGAACAAATAAGGACCACGGCTTCTCCAAAAACGTCTTCTGGATTTGGAATATGGCCTACTTCTTCTTCAATTACCTCTACGATATCTCCAATTCCAACTACAAACGAGTTGAGAAGAGTTCATGCTGTCAAGCAGTTCCCATTGGATCCAAAAAAGGAGAATTTGATTTTCAGCGTGAGTTACTGTATTTTTTGAAAAATTTAGGCCATCACGTGAAAAATCTAGGTCATTTTCAGTTTCACGTGAAAAATCTAGGTCATTTTCAGTTTCACGTGACCCAAATTTTCACGTCACTAACTTTTTTCCAGAAAACCGTCTACGCCGACTCTCCGTCTCCTCCTAACCCACCACCTCGTCTTCTCAAAAACCGTTCCAATGCCAAAATCTTCCTTTCGCCCCGCCCCCTTGTCGATTCCACGTCATCAGTTGTGCCACAGATGGATCCGATTCGGGAGAGAAAAAGTCGAAGTGAACGGGTTCTTGAGAACTTGGCCCCATGTTTTCTCAAGACCAATAATCACGTTTTGGTGAAATTTGAAGAGTCGAGAATCGGTGGAGTTACTCTGGAGACGTGTATGAGGCAATGTGCATTGATGACACAGTTCTATTGTGCTAGTATTAATTATAGCTTCAATTTGAAGGTTAGTTTCCTTATCAGCCACTTCAATGAAATTTCCAGGTCTGCATCCTAAACGGCGGAAATTTACACCTGAACGGTGGGGAAACGCTTCTGAATTCCAGGGATTTTGATTATTATGAAAATACTTGTCAACCGAAGGGAACTACTACTACTGGTGGGTCAAAAATGATGGGATTGATAGGATACTGATAAACATTTTTTTTTGAAAAATGAAAAAAAAATTTTAAGAAAAAAAAATTTTTTTTTTCATTTTTTTTTCCAATTCTTTTAAAATTGAATTATTTTTCTAAAATTGATGGGATTGATAAATTTTTTTTAATTTTTTTGCGAAAAAAATTTTTTTTAATTTTCTTGCAAAAAAAAATTTTTTTTTTGAATTTTTTTTTTGCTCGATTTTTCCCATTTTTTTCAATTGTTGAATTTTGATAATATTTTGATAACTGATAAGCCTTATCAATAACAAAAATTTTTTTTTCTTCAGAATCTTCGGTTGGAACTTCCACTAAAAAAGAATGTTATCGGCTCTACAACAACTCGATTTATAACTCATTTGATGCGACAATAGTTGGAGGATTGGCGGATTTGGGTGAGTTTTTGGAATATTTCAAAAAAAAATCGGGAAAATACCATCGATTTGAAATTGAAAAAAAAAGTTGAGAAAATAGTGAAGTTGTAAAGTTGAAACGGAGAAAAAATTGGAAAAAGTGGATAAAAAATGTTTTTTTGTTTAGATTATGATTACGACTCATTGAACTTTCACACCTGAATTTTCTTTGAAAAATCAATTTGGAACAGGAAAAAATTCAAATTTTTTTAAAATTTCAGTTTCGAAAAATATTACATAATTTTCTCAAATGTTCAGAAATCCGGTGTTGTTGAAATGGTCAAATAATCACGACGTTATTGAGAAAAATTGAGAAAATAAGAGTAAAATTGAAAAGTTGAAACGGAGAAAAGTTTGAAAAAAAACGGATAAAAAATGTTTTTTTTTGTAAAAATTTTTTTTTAATGTTTTAATTTACAAATTGAATTTTCGCAACTTAATTTTATTGAAAAAAAAATTGGAACAGAAAAAAAATTTTTGAAAAAAATCGATTTTTTGGAATTGTGATTTTTTTTGGAAAAATAATATTTCCAGTTTCAAAATCTTTTCAAAAATTTTTCAGTTTTCCAGAAAACCGATGGAACAGTAGATTCCCAACTTATAGAATTTTCAAAAAAAAATCAATTTTTTCTGAAGTTTTTCACATTCAAAATTTCAAAATTGGCGGGTAGGATATCTCGCAGCGAAAACTACAGTAAGATTTGCATCATTGAAAAAATGGAAATCTTACTGTAGTTTTCGCTGCGAGATATCCTACCCGCCAATTTCGAAATTTTCAATGCGAGCAGCAGTTTTAGATTTGTTCTTTTTTTTTCAAAAAAATTTTCGAAATTTCAGAACTTAGAAAAAAAATCTATTTCAAAAAAGTTTCCTTATTTTTTAATTTTTAGAAATTTTCAATTATAATAAGAAAGTCAGTGGGAATTTTCTAATTTTCTGATTTTTCAATTTTCATTTTCCAGAATCATGTGAATCGGAATGTTCGTGGTCTCACATCCGTCGCCGTGAAAAATGTCTGGGAGTGAACTGGATATCAACTACCAAAGGATGCATGTTATTCCATAAACAAATTGATTATAATGTACTACAGCCTTCGCTGAAAGCGGTCTTCTTGGCGAATACGTGTACATGTGAGTTGGGAGGAAGGAGAAATAATGGGGAGATTGGGAAAAATTGAAAAAATTGGAAAAGAGCAAAAAAAAAAGCAAAAAAAGTGAAAATTTGAAGGAAATGGATGGTGAAGCTGAAATTTAAAAAAATTTGAAATTTGAAAGAAAAACGTTTGTTTTTTTAAATTTTTTAAATTTTTTTTGAATTTTGCATTACTTTCTCTAGATTTTTAGCCATTTTGAATTTTTAAAAAATTTCTGGAAATCAAATAAATTTTTTGAAAATTGAAAAAAAATTATGAAAGTTGGAAGTTTTGAAAAAAATTTTTTTTAATTTTTTTAGATTTTTGCATCATTTTTCTAGATTTTGAGTTAATTTGAAAATTCTAGAATTTTCAAAAAACCAATTTGAATTTTTTTGAGAATTGGAATGTTTTGAAAAAAACGTTTTTTTTTCAAATTTCCGAAATATTTCCTGAATTTTTTGGTTCCTTTTTCTAGATTTTGAGCCAATTTGAATTTTTTTTATATTTGTAAAAATCAAGAAAATTTTTTTTTGAAAATTGAAAAATTTTGAAAAAAAATTTTTTTTTTTGAATTTTCAAATCGTTTTTCAGGTTTTCTGATAATTTTTCTAGAATTTTTAGCCAATTAAAAATCTCTGAAACCTAAAAAAAATTCAAAGAAATTTTCAAAAAAAAAAATTTTTTTTTTAAATTTTTTTTCCAATTTTCCAAATTTTTTCAATTATTTTTAGGAAATTTGAATTTTTACAACTCCCTTAAATTCTTAGTAATTTTCTAAAAATCGAAATATCATTAAAAAAATATTTTCAGACACCACCGATGACACCTCTTCTAGTCGATCTTCAACCTCATCCTCCCACAAGTCCAAATCCGGAGATCAGGATTATTATGAATCCTAAATTCAGGATTCAGAATTCAGAATCCCAGGAGCTTTCTGAATCTTCTGAATCCAGAATCCCTCCCTCCCGAACTTTCCCTCCCCCCCATGACACTTTTCCCACCCAGTCAACCTCTTTTTCCCACTGTCTGCGTCTCTTTTCTTTCTCTGCGTCTCTCTTTTTCCGATTTTCCACATTTTTTCCGAAAAGTACTTTGTTTCGATGATCTTTTGGGGTTTTCTAGATTTTTCTGATTTTTCCTGAATTTTTGGAATTTTTTTTCTTAATTTTTTAAAATCAATTTTTCTGTATATTTTTGTGAAAGCTTTATTTACATATTTATTGATTTTTTTAAATTTTTATAAAAATGTACGTTTTTTCACATAAAGAAACTAGCGGCAAAGCTTTTCTTTTCAATTTTTTAATTTTTTAAAATTTTTGGGTCTCGCCGCGAAAATATTATTTTTCTTTTTTTTTAATTTTGTTTTTTTTTAAATCTATTTTTTTCTTATCAGTGATCCCTTATCACTGATCACACACTCATACACTTTTTGGTCGTTCTTTGACTAGTTTTTGAGTTTTTTGAGAGCTCAAAACGAGAGAGTGTTTATTTTGGAGAGACGCAGAGATACTAAGCACTCAATTTGACGGTTATTTAGTTATTTCTGTCAAATTTTGCCTGGAAATTTGGATTTTTCAATGGAAAAGCTCAAAAAACAAAAAGTTATCAATGGAGCGCACTTGCATGCTTCTCAATTGAAAATGGTTTTTTTTTGGTGGGATTTTCAAATTTTTTCGATTTTCTTCGGGTTTTTTGCATTTTTTTTGGTTTTTCTTCGATTTTCTATAAATTTTTATTGATTTTGTGCATTTTCCAGCCATGCAGTGCCTCTGCGCCCTTCGGACCACCATTTGCAGCCAACTTCCCACCTCGACGTATCGATTGCTGTCGCAGCCGGTTCAAATGCCAGTATTTCGGCGGAATTTGACGTCAAAACTGAAAAATATCAAGTTGAATCAAAATGTGAGTAAAAATTTGAAAATTTCGGAAAAAAAATAAAATTTAGAAAAAAAATTTTTTTTTTTGAAAATTTAATTTTTTTTAAATTTTTTAAAAATATATTTTTACTTGAAATTAATGTTAGAAAACTCAAATTCTTCCCAAAAATCAATAAAAATTAGAAATAATTTTTTCCAGCTAAAAAGAGTCGAACGTCGAAACGCCGCCTATCTCCTGCGCCACACCACTTGGAAAGACCTGATGGAGCTCTACGAAATAGCGAAACCGTTTAGAAAATGGATTTTTAGTGAGTTTTTAATCGAAAAATTGGAAAAATCCATGAAAAATAACCCAAAAATCATGAAAATCGAGTTTGGGGTAGATTTACGAAGGCGGACATTTTGGAGTGTCGTACTGAAAATTTTTAAAATTTTTTTAAAAATTCGAAAAAAAAATTTTTTTAATCAGAAAAAATCAGAAAAATTCAGGAAAAATCGAAATTTCTAATTTGAATATTCTAGAATTTTTAAAAAATTCAAAAAAAAAATTTAAAAATTTTTTCCAGTGGGCACCAGCTTCATGGTCATTTCCTCCGGCATCTTCCTCATCATTCCTCGAATTTTGGGAAAACTAATCGATCAATACGGAAATCAAACTGATCATAGTGCAAATGAGGAGATCACTATGAAAATTGCGAAATTCTTCAAAGACCATCCATTTTCACTGGTCGGGTTGTTGGCTCTGGGAGCCGTGGCGACGACGGCGAAGGTTTATTGTTTGCAAATTGCTGGTAAGTAGGTCATTTTCATTTTCACGTGAAAAATCTAGGTCATTTTCATTTTCACGTGAAAAATCTAGGTCATTTTCATTTTCACGT
>LR539888.1:181598-214606 GCA_900536315.3 Caenorhabditis becei | reverse complement strand
TTTAAATTTTTCAATTTTTAAAAAATTTTTGGGACTTTCAGAAATTTCACAAATATTTCTGAAATTTTAAAAAAATTCATAAAAATCCCAAAAAAATTTTCAGTGTTCCGGAATCTCAACAATTGTGTAAAAATCCATGAAATCCAAAAAATAAATTTACAAAAAATTAGGGAATTTTTTTTTTCAATTTTTCAAGATTTTTAATAATTGCAATTATTAAAAATCTTGAAAAATTCGAGAAAAAACCACAGAAACCCAAAAAAATTTATTTCAATTTTTGTCAATTTTTGAAAATTTGGAAATTTGAAAATTGATTTTTTCTCAATTTTTCTAGAATTTTTAGAAATTTTTTTGAATTCACAAAATTCTGAAAAATTCCAAATAATTTTAAAAATAATTTTCCAGAGCCCCGACTCGTCCCTCTCCAACTCCATGGCCACTTGCTCCATCGGCTCAGCGGCCGCTGCTCCAAAATCAAAGAACATTGATTATCAGCCAGAATACGAGATCTACCGTCCAGAACGTCAAGTAACAGTCAGAGATGCTCTCATTCAAACTGATCTTTTCTAAAAAAAAGTTTTTTTTTCAAAAAAAAAAATATATCCTCATCACTTATCACTCACTCTTTATCAATTAATCTTTATCAATTAATCAATTAATCAATTTCAAATATCAAACCTCAATAAAAATCAATAAAATGAATTTTTCAAACAAAATTCAAGAATTTTTTATTCACAAGCCCTTTATTCTCATCAAAAAGAATGAAAAGAAATGATAAATACACACACAAACACGGATTGAGATATTCTTGTCAAAATATTGAGTTTGGAGCACAAAAAGAGCTTAACCGAACAGCTCATTGGCACGTCGACGGAAACGGTTTTCGAGGATTACACCAGAATCTTCCGGGTAGTCCATCAGTGGAAGCGAGCGTTTTCCTGAAGAAAATTTGGGAATTTATGCGAATCTTATGGTAGTTTTCCGCCTTTTCCGAAATTTTGAAATGCGTCTCGCAGAGAAACGTTCACAACTGGCCGTGTAGTCCTCTCGGAGAACTGTGTCCAAAGTTTCCGGCGCAAAACGTGCTGCGCCTTTAAAGTACGGTAGTTGCGCAATAATTAATTTTCCTTTTAAAATCGATTTTTAGGGTAAAAAATGCGAAAATTGGTTGAAAAATCGATGAAAATGAGGAAAAGCGCAACTACCGTACTTCGAAGGCGCATGAGCATTTTGTTTGTTTGCTGCGCAAAACGTGCTGCGCCTTTAAAGTACGGTTGTTGCGCAATAATTAATTTTCCTCATTTTCATCGGTTTCTCAACCAATTTTCGCATTTTTTATGTCAAAAAAAAGCACAAAAAAAAGGTGTTTTTTGTGTGAAAAGCGCGAAAATCGGTTGAAAAATTGAAGAAAATGAGAAAAAAGCAACTACTGTACCCCGCTTTAAAGGCGCAGTACGTTTTGCTGGTGTTGAAGCAAAAAAAATGAAAAAAATGTTCATGCGCCTTTGAAATTCGTGTTCTCCGAGAGGACTACACGAGCGTGCATGCGCCTTTAACCCCCATTTTCGCTGCGGGACCCGGGAAATATCCAACCCGCCAATTTCGAATTTCCCCTATTTTTCCCTAATAGTACACCACTGAAAACGTATCTTTTCACACCAAAGGCGTCTACGAAATTCGATCCAAAATGACTGAGATTCTCGAATTTCTCAAGACATTTTCCTGCTGTGGACTATCAATGTTTGTCTTGTAATTAAGGCGCATTGGCGCAATTTTGGTGCGTTGGCGCATATTTGGAGTATTGGCGCAATTTTGGTGCGTTGGCGCGATTTTGGTGTGTTGGCGCATTTTTGGTGCATTGGCGCGATTCCGGTGCATTGGCGCATTTTTGGTGCATTGGCGCGATTTTGGTGCATTGGCCCAATTTTTGTGTGTTGACGCATTCTTGGTGCATTGGCGCGATTTTGGCGCATTGGCGCATTTTTGGAGCCTTGGCGCATTTTTGGTGCCTTGGCGCAATTTTGGTGCATTGGCGCATTTTTTGACCTACCGAAAAGTTCACGTCCACGTCGTTTGTTGAACACGGCGCGCTTCAGAAGACGTTGCTGACCGGTGAATGAGTCTACTGGAATGGAAAGTGATAAGGAGTGATCAGAAGTGATAAGAAGTGATAAGATGGGTGATAAGGATTTTTAGGCCAAAAATAAGCTAGAAAAAAAAATTTTTTTCAAAATTTTTTTTTTCAATTTTTCAAATTTCCCGCCTTTTCTCAATGATATCACTATCAGTTTTTGGTCCCAAAAATTCCAAAAAATCAAAAATTTTCAAAAATCCCTCATGAATTTTTTATAATGTTTTGCGAATGTCTTATCATAGCATGATAAGGAAGGAAAATTTTGATTTTGGGTTTTGGGTCTCGACACGAAAATATTCAACAAATCTTTGTTTTCCCCTTATCACTCCACATTTTTCTTTTTTTTCTCACATTGATTAGGTGTCATCATTCGGAATGCTCCTCGGAAATTCATGGGCTCCTCCTCGTCGAACCAGAGAGGCGATGCCATGGCGAGTGTCGTGCACAGGGCTGAAATGTTGATTATGGGTCTTGAAGCGAAAATAACAGGGCATCTCGGCGAGATTTACGGCGCCATCAAACCCCCGTGGGCGCCGCCGGCCGCGCGTTCTTATACGCACTCCCGGTCGCGCTGCTCTTGGCCTGCTTAGTATAGTGGTTAGTACTCCACGTTGTGGCCGTGGCGACGCTGGTTCGATTCCAGCAGCAGGCATTTCTTTTTTGCAAGCCACACACTCACCGAAAATCAGAAGAACATTCATCTTGAGCGCTTCGGAAGGCCACAAAAGTGTTTTTCGGCAAGGGGGACACACTCACAGACGTGTGAATGCGCGGAAAGTGAGGAGAAATGGAGCTGGTCCCTGCCAAGGGCTCCGCCCAAATATCGCATTTCGGGGCGGAGCTGTGAAGAGATGGGTGACGAAATAATTAGGGGAAGTGGGCAGGCGTAAAGTATCGGTTTCAGAAGTGATGGATTGGGCACGGATTGGGATATTGAAGTGGAAGAAGACGTCATTGGAGGGAACGTCATCTGGAGAGGGTGTTTTGGAGAGGTGCGGGTTACGGTAGGGAGGATTTCAGGCTTTCAGGCCTAGATTTCAAGCTTTTAGGCCTAGATTTCAGGCTTTTAGGCCTAGATTTCAGGCTTTCAGGCTTCCAGGCTTCCAGGCTTCCAGGCTTCCAGGCTTCCAGGCTTCCAGGCTTCCAGGCTTCCAGGCTTCCAGGCTTTTAGGCCCATTGGCTTATCAATGATATCATTATCAACGTGACTCATCTTTTCATGCAAATGCCCCCTTTTTTCATTTCAGCTTCTTCTTCTTCTCTTATTATTTTTCGTATAGTACAAAACTAACAATCGGGTGAGTGATTCGGAGATTTAGAGATGAAAAGAAAAGGGAAAAAGACAGTCACACTTTCGATTCTTTTTTTAGCGAATTGGAGGATGTTTGATTTGATTTGTGTAGAATTGAACAATTTTTTGGGGGAATTTTGATCTTTTGATTTTTTGATTTTTGGGAGGGAAATTTGAAAAATTGGGATTTTTTGGAAATTTTTGAAAATTTTTTTTTAATTTGAATTTTTTGAAATTTTCCAAATTGGAATTTGAATTTTCCACTGGGTTACTGATTTTTGAAAATTTGAAAAAATTACAGATTTTGAAAAAAAATTCAAAAAAAAATTTTTTTCCAAAATTCGGAATTTTTTGAATTTTTTTTTGTAATTTTCAGAATTTTCCCAATTTGTAATTTGAATTTTTTAATTGTTTATTGATTTTTAGAAATTTATAAGAATTTCAGATTTTGAAAAAAAAAATTTTTTTTTCGAAAATTGGAAAATTTTGAAACTTTTTGAATTTTTGAATTTTTTGAATTTTTTGAGTTTTGCCAAATTGAAGTTTGAATTTTCCACTTGTTCACTGATTTTTTAAAAATTTATAAAAATTCGAGATTTTTGAAAAATCTCAAATTTTTTTTTCGAAGATTTGAAAAATTAAAAATTTTTTTTTTAATTCACAGAATTTTCCCAATTTGGAATCTGAACTTGAGTTTTTCACATGTTATTGATTTTCAAAAACTCATAAAAATTTGAAATTTAAAAAAAATCATATTTTCCAAAGTTGGGAATTTTCGGAAATTTTGGAAATTTTTTTTTTTTAATTTTCTCAAACTGAAATTCAAATTTTTCACATGTTTATTGATTTTCAAAAATTTACAAAAATGTGAAATTTCCGAAAAACATTTTTAAAAAAGTTTTTTTTGAAAGTTTTTTTCAAATTCTGAAATATTTTATTAAAAAAAAGAAAAAGCATATGCGCTCGCAATTCCATGACATTTTTTTTTCGAAATTTATTACAACCAAAGTTGTAGAAATTCAAAAATTTGAATTTTTTTCTTTGAAAAGCAAGTGCGCCCCATTGATAGATCATCAAGATTCAAGTGAAAACTTCAAATTTTCCCTTTTTTCCCATTTTTTTCAAATTTTCCCCAAATTTACCCAATATCCCCCCTCCATCAATTCAAAATCCATGAGAACATGCTACTCCCCCCCCCCCACTTTCCCCGAATGTTTCCCATCCAAACCGGCCACACCTGATATTTGATATCCTCTTTTTTCTAACCGTCTGCGTCTCTCATCTTCTTATCACTCTCTCGCCTTTTCGGAACTGTTTGGACAGTGCCGAAAGCCCCCGAAATGACCAGATTTCATCCGGTCACTTTTCGGCATTTTTCGAGGATATTGGAGCTCCAAGAGCTCTAAAATTGGATTTTTGAATTTTTTTGTGAAAATTTGATTTTTAAAAAATTTTCCTGATTTTTCTAGAATTTTTGGGATTTTTTTGAAAATTAAAAATTTTTTTTTTGGTCAAAAAAATTTTTTTTCAAGTTTTATAGATTTTTAAAAAATTTCCCAAGATTCTAAATATTTCTAGAATATTTCTGAATTTTTAAAAATTTTTTCAGAATTTCTCTAATTTTTTAAAATTTTTTTAAAAATTTGAAAAGTGTAAAAAAAATTTTTTAATTTTTTTTTGAAAATTCACAAATTTTCCTTTTTTTGGCTTTTTTTCTTAATTTTTCAATTTAAAATTCCCTATTTTTTCCAGAAAACTCGCCAGAATGACTAACACTACAGTAACCCCAGAAGCCCGTCCAGAAATGTACATGACAGTGATTTTCGGAGTGATTTCCGTCACTTTTGTCAGTTTATTGTCGTTGGGAGGAGCAGTTATTGGACCGTTGTTGGCGACGGACACGAAGCACAGGTGAGAAGGCGCTTTTTCGGTGCACTGGCGCATTTTTGGTGCACTGGCGCAATTCCGGAGACTGGACGTGTTTTTGGTGCACTGGCGCATTTGTGGTGTCTTCACGCATTTTTGGTGTTTATGGGAGGCTTGGCGTGATTTAGGTGCCTTTGCGTGATTTTGGTGTCTTGGCGTGATTTTGGTGCACTGGCACAATTCTGGAAGCTCGGCGTCGTTTTGGTGTGTTGGCGCATTTGTGGTGCACTGGCGCGATTTTGGTGTGTTGGCGAATTTTCGGTGTCTTGGCGCGATTTTGGTGCGTTGGCGCAATTCTATCGTCTTGGCGCATTTGTGGTGCACTGGCGCAATTCTGGAGACTGGGCGTGATTTTGGTGCCTTGGCGCGATTCTCGATCCCTGACGCGCTTCTGGATCGTTGACGCCTTTCTTGACGCATTTCCCGATCCCTGACGCTTTTCTCGATCCTTGGCGCGTTTCTGGTTCCTTGACGCAATTCTGGATCCTTGGCGCTTTCCTGGTTTCTTGACGCATTTCTCGATCCTTGGCGCTTTTCTCGATCTCCTTGACGCACTTTCAGATGGCTCCATTTCTTCCTCGCCATGGCCGTCTCAACCCTCAGCTCTGACGCAATTCTACACATTATTCCGCAGGTTTTTTTTTCAATTTCAAAAAAATTTTCAAAAATTTTCCAAAAAAAACGGAAAAAATGGAGAAAATTCGACCAAAAATCACCAAAAAATAATTGAGAAATTCTGAAATTGTCTCCATTTTCCCCAGATCTTCCCACCATTTTCTCATGAATAATTGCCCGAAAAATGGCTCATCCTCATTGTTTTTCGCTGTTTTTCACCCGGGAAAATTCCCAGAAAATGCGTTGTTTTCAGGTCATTGGAGTACATCATCATGAGCATCATCATGAACATCACGATCATGATAAAGAGGAGGTTAATCAGTGATAAGAGGTTATCAGTGATAAGAACTTTTATCTTTTAGTGGAATGATATCACTCCAACCCGAAAGACATTGCTCAACTTGTCAACTATCGTCTTGTCAATCTACTTTTTGTATTTTGTCGAGTTTTTCATGTTTTATAGGAAGACACATTTGGTGAGTGATAACGCTGATAAGAGCTTATCAATTTTATCAGGTTGGGGTAGCAATTGATAGCTGATAAGATGAGGAACAGTTTATCAGTTGACAACTTTTCGCTATCACTGATAAGAACCGAGATATCTAGTGATAAAAACCAGGCTATTTTTAGCTTATCATATCTTTTTGGAGAGTTGATAAAACTCATCAGGTTAGGGTAGCAATCGATAGCTGAGAACCTAAGGAACATTTTATCAGTTGACAACTTTTCGCTATCAGTGATAAGAGCCGAGATATCTTGTGATAAAAAACACTCGTTTTTAGCTAATCATATCTTTTCTCGGAGTTGATAAAACTTATCAGGTTGGGGTAGCAATTGAAAGCTGATAACCTAAGGAGCATTTTATCAGTTGACAACTTTTTTCTATCAGTGATAAGAAACGAGATATCTAGTGATAAAAACCAGGCTATTTTTAGCTTTTCATATCTTTTTTGAGAGTTGATAAAAATTGTCAGGTTAGGGTAGCAATCGATAGCTGAGAACCTAAGGAACATTTTATCAGTTGATAACTTTTCGCTATCACTGATAAGAAACGAGATATCAGAGGAATAGTGAGAATCACCAATAATTTCCACCCAAAATCGTAAAAAAAGCGGGCGAAAATGACCATTGTCCGAAAATTGGATTTTCCAGCACTACTGCCAATCATCATCGCCGCCAACTTCTCCACAAAAAGAAGCGGTTCCATCTCACTCGGCTTCGTGTCTTTCGTCGATTTCCATTGACGAGGAGGACAATAATAATGGAGAGGAAAAGACGGAGAGACGGAAGGGAGCAGGACATGAGCTTATTAATTTGAGAGAAAATGACGAGGAAGGAGCAGAGATTTGCGGGTTGAAGGTGAGGGAAATGGGCTTGGGCCTGAAAGCCTGAAATCTGGGCCTGAAAGCTTGAAATCTAGGCCTAAAAGCCTGAAATCTAGGCCTGAAAGCTTGAAATCGAAGCCTGAAATCTAGGCCTAAAAGCCTGAAATCTAAGCCTAAAAGCCTGAAATCTAGGCCTAAAAGCCTGAAATCTAAGCCTAAAAGCCTGAAATCTAGGCCTGAAAGCTTGAAGTTTAGGCCTAAAAGCCTGAAATCTAGGCCTAAAAGCCTGAAATCTAGGCCTGAAAGCCTGAAATCTAGGCCTGAAAGCTTGAAATCGAAGCCTGAAATCGAAGCCTAAAAGCTTGAAATCTATGCCTAAAAGCCTGAATTCTGGGCCTAAAAGCCTGAAATCTAAGCCTAAAAGCCTGAAATCTAGGCCTAAAAGCCTGAAATCTAAGCCCAAAAAAGCCTAAAAAAGCCTGAAATAGGCCAGATCTGAGTCCTGAAAAAAAAAATGAAAAAATGGGTGGGAAAGCCTATTTCAAGCCTGAATTCAAACTAGGCCTGGCCTATTTGCAGGCCTGAAGCCTGAAACCTGCTAGATTCTGAATCCCATGTCCATTTCCAGCCCCGCGCCCTTATCATCCTCTTCGGCGACGGTCTCCACAACCTCGTCGACGGCATCGCCATCGGCGCCTCGTTCATGATGTCCCACCGTCTCGGCCTTATCACCACCATCGCCGTCGTCTGTCACGAACTCCCGCACGAGATCGGCGACCTCGCCGTCCTCATCGACTCGGGACTGTCCATGTGCCGGGCCCTGGTGCTCAACTTGCTCTCGGCTCTCACCGCCTACATTGGACTCTTCATTGCGATTGGTCTGGGCAAAAATGAGACGGCTGAAACGATTCTGTTGGCCATCACAGCTGGAATGTTCCTCTATGTGGCTTGGGTTGATATGGTGGGTTTTCAAACGGTTGTAACTTTTTTAGAAGTTTACGAAACTTGTCAGGTCAGGGTAGCAATCGATAGCTGATAAACTGAGGAACATTTTATCAGTTGACAACTTTTTGCTATCACTGATAAGAACCAGGATATCGAATGATTAGTAATTATCACTTTTTAGCTTATCATATCTTTTTTGAGAGTTGATAAAACTTATCAGGTTAGGGTAGCAATCGATAGCTGACAATCTGAGGAACATTTTATCAGTTGACAACTTTTCACGATCACTGATAAGAACCAAGATATCGAGTGATTAGTGATTGTCACTTTTTAGCTTATCATATCTTTTTTCGGAATCAATAAAATTTATCAGGTTAGGGTAGCAATCGATAGCGGAAAACCTAAGGAACATTTTATCAGTTGACAACTTTTCGCTATCACTGATAAGAACCAAGATATCAAAGGATTACTGGAAGTCAGCAAACACTGTAACTCAACAACCAGCAGAGCTAGCGAAAAGTTTTCAACTGATAAAATTATCCTTATCACCTTATCAATGTTTTTTCCAGCTCTCCCACCTAAAACACGACTCCCTGATGGCTGACCACTGGATGATCACTGCACTTTTACAAATCTCGGGATTCACTTTTGGATTTTTATTGATTTTCTCTCTGGGCTGGTTTGAGAATTATTTGGGGTGATAAATGATTTGATAGCGATTTTATCAGGAAAAAATTAAAAAAAAATTTTTTTCAAATTTTTTATGATGTTCCGGGTACACTGATAAAAGGAATTGATAATAGAATATCTTCATTCAATAAACATTTTTTATCATTTGAGAAGAGAATTGAACAATTTATGAGCTTTGTGGGTTTATCAGTGATAATACGATTGTGATAACAGTTATCAACATGAACGGATTTGATTTATTCAGGAAGCAATAATGAAACAAAAACAGAAAATATAGCTCATCTTAGCAAGCTGGCTTTTCAGAGATATCACTCTTATCACTAGAGTAATTTTTTTGGTGCTTATCAATCTTCTTATCAGTGATGACATTTCAGAAAAGCATCCACGCAAAGTAGGCAACGAACAAAATCGTCGTGATGGTTTGAATCAGAGCTCTACCAAATTGTGCCATTTCGAACTTGGCCAACGGTTTCTGAATCTCCAGATGCTCCACGGCTTCAGAAGATTCAGATGACACGTTGACAATGGATTCTGAAGGCTGCACGACTTCTGCGGGTTTTTGGATCTTTCTCTCGAAGTACACCTCCACATTGATCTCACACCCTGTCCCGGTTTCCCGGAACTTGAATGTTCTCCCGACGCGTTCAGTTCCATCAAAAAAGTGTCGAAGTATGTGTTGAGACGCTAAGCAAGTGTATCTCCGATCACCCTGTTTATATCCGGTGGCTAACATGGGAAAAGTACTGACGCCATTCATGAAACGGCGAATTGTCACTGGAGCGTTGTTGGACTGAGATGTTCCAAGTAGGCCAGCAGAGAGCATATCGCCCAATCGTGGCGTTGTGATTTCCCCCGGGCAGCAATCCACGGCAGTCCGTTCGGATATTCGATGGCCGTTGAAGTAGTAATGTTTGGCTGGGAACACCTTCCGAATGTTGGCTATCAATTTGTGGTTGGCTAAATATGGGCTTCCTTCTGTTCCGAATACACCATTAAATTGCTTGGGTGCCTTCTCCAGATCAACTTCCACAAAATCCAAGAGAAATCCAGTTGACACTGCAGTCCTTCTGTAGTCTTCATCCCAGTAGAGCTTTGTGAGCATGTTCTCCCTGATCCTCGAGCCCAAACCGCCACTTCTCTCCGACTGAAACGAGATTCCGATCGATTTGACGTTCCATGTCTTGCACATTTCCTCCAGAATTTCCCGAGGAAGAGAATCATCCCGTGGCACTGGCTCAGGTCCGATTCGATCTATGAGCTCATCGTAGAGGTCCAGTTGAAGGTGATCACAGGTGATTCTCGAGTGGATGAACATCTTCATTATCCGCAGTTGGTTCGATTGGTTACGACGGTTTTGTGGGCAATATCGGAGGATGTACCACAACAGTTGATCATCTACTATCAGCTTATCAAAATGCTTCGGCTCCTGGAAGTAATCCAAGAGTCCCATGAATTGAACAGGTCCGTACTCTTTCGATTGAATGGCGTATTTGCCACATTGATCACATGATCTACATAGTGAACGCATTCCTTTGAAAACTTTTGGCGCTTCTGAAATAATCGATAAGTGATAAGAGATGATAAGTGAACTTACTATCTTTGATAAGAACATTGAAAATATCATCGTGAAGTACTTGAGCCGCTGACGGGTCTAGTTCACCAACTCTTATCACTTCCAGCTCTTCCACTATCACTCCAACTTTATTGATAAGGAATCTGAAGGAATCAAGGATAACTAGGGCTTTTAGAAAGAGGAAGACTTACTTGAAACACTCCCTAGGCTTCACAAGCCATCCATTGATCCTTATCTTTGGCAGATTCTCATTTTCTACTTCAATTTTGACAATCCGAAACGATCTTCTCATTTGACGGAGCACTTCTTTATCACATGTTCTATTGATTAACTGATAAGAAAAAGGATAGATTATCAATCAAAGGGAACTTACTCTCAAGTGTAATTCATCTGATGCATCGAAATGTTTCACGATATTCTGAACGACGAGGGAATTGTGGAAACAACTAGACGACATGTCTCTACGGAATGGACCAATACGGTCCCAGGTGTGTGTGTGTCTTCGCAACCGCAATGCGACCGCGACGCACGTCTTCTAATTCAGAATCGATTGCCTTCTGGAGCGCAGCTGGGGGAATTGACACTTGTAAAGTGTTGGAAGGTGGGAAGTGATTGTGCTAACAATTATCAACATGAACAGATATGATTTATTCAGGAAGCAATATTAAAACAAAAACAGAACAAATAGCTCAACTTAGCAAGCTGGCTTATCAGAGATACAAGAGGGGAACAATTAAAAATGTTTTGAATTCCGAACCAATCTTCCTGATATTATCCCTGTTATCACTAGAGTCCTTGATTCGATTTGGTGATTATCAATCCTCTTATCAGTGATGGCATCTCAGAAAAGCATCCACGCAAAATAGGCAACGAACAAAATCGTCGTGATGGTCTGAATCAGAGCTCTACCAAATTGTGCCATTTCGAACTTGGCCAACGGTTTCTGAATCTCCAGATGCTCCACGGCTTCAGAAGATTCAGATGACACGTTGACAATGGATTCTGAAGGCTGCATGACTTCTGCGGGTTTTTGGATCTTTTTCTCGAAGTACACCTCCACATTGATCTCACATCCAGTCTCTTCTTCCTGAACTTTGATGAACCATCCAACTCGTTCAGAAGCATTGATGAACACTTTTATTGGTCCATCCAATTTCGAACTAATGAATGTCCGGTTCAAGTCAACCGAGAAATCAATGAACTGATCGCCGGGCCTCATCCAGTGGCGAATTGTCACTGGAGCGTTGTTGGACTCAGATGCTCCGTAAGTAGCTCTAGAGAGCATCCTTATCAATTGAAAGTTGTTTACCTCTCCCGAGTCATTCGCAGAGGACATCCAATTGCCGATGAAGTAGTAATGTTTGGCTGGAAACACTCTCCGAATGTTGGCTATCAATTTGTCGTTGCCTAAATATGGGCTTCCTTCTGTTCCGAATACACCATTGAATTGCTTGGGTGCCTTCTCCAAATCAACTTCCACAAAATCCAAAATGAATCCAGTTGACACTGAAGTCCTTCTGTAGTCTACATCCCAGTAGAGCTTTGTGAGCATGTTCTCTCTGATCCTCGAGCCCAACTCGCCACGATTCTCCGACTGGAACGAGATTCCGATCGATTTGACGTTCCATGTCTTGCACATTTCCTCCAGAATTTCCCGAGGAAGAGAATCATCCCGTTGCACTGGATCAGGTCCGATTCGATCTATGAGCTCATCGTAGAGTTGAAGTTGAAGGTGATCACAGGTGATTCTCGAGTGGATGAACATCTTCATTATCCGCAGTTGATTCGATCGGTTACGACGGTTTTGTGGGCAATATCGGAGGATGTACCACAACAGTTGATCATCTACTATCAGCTTATCAAAATGTTTCGGCTCCTGGAAGTAGTCCAAGAGTCCCATGAACTGAACAGGTCCGTATTCTTTCGATTGGATGGTGAATTTGCCACATTGTTCACACGATCTACATAAGGCACGCATTCCTTTGAAAACTTTTGGCGCCTCTGAAATAATCGATAAGTGATAAGAAATGACAAGTGAACTTACTATCTTTGATAAGAACATTGAAAATATCATCGTGAAGTACTTGAGCCGCTGATGGGTCTAGTTCCCCATTACTTATCACTTCCAGCTCTTCAACTATCACTCCAACTTTATCGATAAGGAATCTGAACATAACACAAATGATAAGGTTTTGTGTGAAGATCATTTTATCAGTTGAGAACTTTCCGCTAGCTCTGCTGGTTTAGGAGTTACAATTTCAAAGCTGACTTTCAGTAAACCTCTGATATCTCGTTTCTTATCAGTGATAGCGGAAAGTTGTCAACTGATAAAATGATGTTTAGATTGTCAGCTATCGATTGCTACCCTAACCTGATAAGTTTTATCAACTCCGAGGAAAGATATGATGAGTGGCAAACACTAATCATTCGATATCTCGGTTCTTGTCAGTGATAGTGAAAAGTTGTCAAAAGGAATCTTACTTGAAACAGTCCCTAGGCTTCACAAGCCATCCATTGATCCTTATCTTTGGCAGATTCTCATTTTCAACTTCAATTTTGACTGTTCGAAACGATCTTCTCATTTGACGGAGCACTTCTTTATCACATGTTCTATTGATTAACTGATAAGAAAAAGGATAGATTATCAATCAAAGGGAACTTACTCTCAAGTGTAATTCTTCTGATGCATCGAAATGTTTCACGATATTCTGAACGACGAGGGAATTGTGGAAACAACGATTAGCAGGCGACATGTCTCTCTACGGAACGGACCAATCTGGTCCCAGGTGTGTGTGTGTGTCTTCGCAACCGCAATGCGACCGCGACGCACGTCTTCTGATTCAGAATCGATTGCCTTCTGGAGCGTAGCCAGGGGAATTGACACTTGCAAAGTGTTGGAAGGTCTGAAGTGATTGTGATAACAGTTATCAACACGAACAGATATAATTTATTCAGGAAGCAATATTAAAACAAAAACAGAACAAATAGCTCAACTTAGCAAGCTGGCTTAGCAGATATCATTCTTATCACTAGAGTCCTTGATTTGATGCTTATCAATCCTCTTATCGATAATGAAATTTCAGAAAAGCATCCACGCAAAATAGACAGCGAACAAAACAGACTGCGAACAAAATCGTGGCAATGGTTTGAGTCAGAGCTCTACCAAAAGGCTGCACGGCTTCAGAAGATTCAGATGACACGTTGACAATGGCTTCTGAAGGCTGCACGACTTCTGCGGGTTTTTGGATCTTTCTCTCGAAGTACACCTCCACATTGATCTCACACCCTGTTCCGGTTTCCCGGAACTTGAATGCTCTCCCGACGCGTTCAGTTCCATCAAAAAAGTGTCGAAGTATGTGTTGAGACGCTAAGCAAGTGTATACCCAATCACCCTGTGTATATTCGGTGGCTAAACTGGGAAAAGAACTGACGCCATTCATGAAACGGCGAATTGTCACTGGAGCGTTGTTGGACCGAGAGGTTCCAAGTATGCCAGCATAGAGCATATCGCCCAATCGTGAAATTGTGATTTCCCCCGGGCAGCAATCCACGGCAGTCCGTTCCGATATACGATGGCCGTTAATGTAGTAATGTTTGGCTGGCAACACTTTCCGAATGTTGGCTATTAATTTAAGGTTGCCTAAATATGGACTTCCTTCTGTTCCGAATACACCATTGAATTGCTTGGGTGCCTTCTCCAAATCAACTTCCACAAAATCCAAAAGGAATCCAGTTGACACTGAAGTCCTTCTGTAGTCTACATCCCAGTAGAGCTTTGTGAGCTTGTTCTCCCTGATCCTCGAGCCCAACTCGCTACGGTTCTGCGATTGGAACGAGATTCCGATCGATTTGACGTTCCATGTCGTGCACATCTCCTCCAGAATCTCCAGAGGAAGAGAATCATCCCGTGGCACTGGCCCAGCCCCGATTCGATCATCGTAGAGCTCCAGTTGAAGGTGATCACAGCTGATTCTCGAGTGGATGAACATCTTCATTGTCCGCAGTTGATTCGATCGGTTACGACGTTTTTTCGGGCAGTATCGGAGGATGTACCACAAGAGTTGATCATCTACTATCAGCTTATCAAAATGTTTCGGCTCCTGGAAGTAGTCCAAGAGTCCCATGGACTGAACAGGTCCGTACTCTTTCGATTGAATGGCGTATTTGCCACATTGATCACATGATCTACATAAGGCACGCATTCCTTTGAAAACTTTTGGCGCTTCTGAAATAATCGATAAGTAATAAGAGACTACAAGTAAACTTACTATCTTTGATAAGAACATTGAAAATATCATCGTGAAGTTGTTGAGCAATGACACGGTCCACTCCCCCATCACTTATCACTTCCAATTCTTGCACTATCACTCCAACTTTATTGATAAGGAATCTGAAGGAATCAACGGTCACTAGGGCTTTTAGAAAGAGGAAGACTTACTTGAAACAGTCCCTAGTCTTCACAAGCCATCCATTGATCCTTATCTTTGGCAGATTCTCATTTTCTACTTCAATTCTGACTGCCCGAAACGATCTTCTCATTTGACGGAGCACTTCTTTATCACATGTTCTATTGATTAACTGATAAGAAAAAGGATAGATTATCAATCAAAGGGGAACTTACTCTCAAGTGTAATTCATCTAATATATCAACATGTTTCACGATATTCTGAACGACGAGGGAATTGTGGAAACAACGATTAGCAGGCGACATGTCTCTCTACGGGATGGAACAATATGGTCCCAGGTGTGTGTGTGTCTCGCACGTCTTCTGATTCAGAATCGATTGCCTTCTGGAGCGCAGCTGGGTCAAATGTACAACGCCAGAATCGATTTTCTTCTAGATTACCCCTTCATTTGCCAGAAACATGTCGCCTGCTGATCGTTGTTTCCACAATTCCCTCGTTGTTCAGAATATCGTGAAACATGTTGATATATCAGATGGATTACACTTGAGAGTAAGTTCCCTTTGATTGATAATCTATCCTTTTTTATCAGTTAATCAATAGAACATGTGATAAAGAAGTTCTCCGTCAAATGAGAAGATCGTTTCGGAATGTCAAAATTAAAGTTGAAAATGAGAATCTGCCGAAGATACGGATCAATGGATGGCTTGTGAAGCCTAGAGACTGTTTCAAGTAAGATTTCTTCTGATAACTTTTCACTATCACTGATAGGAACAAAGATATCGAATGATTAGTAATTGTCACTTTTCAGAGTATCATATCTTTCCTCGGAGTTGATAAAACTCATCAGGTTAGGGTAGTAATCGATAGCTGATAATCTGAGGGACATTTTATCAGTTGAGAACTTTTTGCTATCACTGATAAGAACCGAGATATCAGAGAGTTACTGATAGTCAGCTTTGAAGGTGTAACTCCTGAACCAGCAGAGCTAGCAAAAAGTTCTCAACTGATAAAATGATCCTCACACAAAACCTTATCATCTTGGCTATATTCAGATTCCTTATCAATAAAGTTGGAGTGATAGTGGAAGAGCTGGAAGTGATAAGTGATGGAGAAGTGGACCGTGTCGTTGCTCAAGTACTTCACAATGATATTTTCAATGTTCTTATCAAAGATAGTAAGTTTACTTGTAGTCTCTTATTACTTATCGATTATTTCAGAAGCGCCAAAAGTTTTCAAAGGAATGCGTGCCTTATGTAGATCGTGTGAACAATGTGGCAAATACGCCATTCAATCGAAAGAGTACGGACCTGTTCAGTCCATGGGACTCTTGGACTACTTCCAGGAGCCGAAACATTTTGATAAGCTGATAGTAGATGATCAACTCTTGTGGTACATCCTCCGATACTGCCCGAAAAAACGTCGTAACCGATCGAATCAACTGCGGACAATGAAGATGTTCATCCACTCGAGAATCAGCTGTGATCACCTTCAACTTCAACTCTACGATGAGCTCATAGATCGAATCGGACCTGAGCCAGTGCCACGGGATGACTCTCTTCCTCGGGAGATTCTGGAGGAAATGTGCAAGACATGGAACGTCAAATCGATCGGAATCTCGTTTCAATCGGAGAACCGTAGCGAGTTGGGCTCGAGGATCAGGGAGAACAAGCTCACAAGGCTTTACTGGAGTATGGACAACAGAAGGACTGCAGTGTCTACTGGATTCCTTTTGGATTTTGTGGAAGTTGATTTGGAGAAGGCACCCAAGCAATTCAATGGTGTATTTGGTACAGAAGGAAGTCCATATTTAGGCAACGACCACTTGATAGCCAACATTCGGAAAGTGTTTCCAGCCAAACACTACTACTTCAATGGCCATCGAATATCCGAACGGACCGCCGTGGATTGCTGCCCGGGGGAAATCACAATTTCACGATTGGGCGATATGCTCTCTGCTGGCCTACTTGGAACATCTCAGTCCAACAACGCTCCAGTGACAATTCGCCGTTTCATGAATGGCGTCAGTACTTTTCCCAGTTTAGCCACCGGATATAAACAGGGTGATCGGAGATACACTTGCTTAGCGTCTCAACACATACTTCGACACTTTTTTGATGGAACTGAACGCGTCGGGAGAACATTCAAGTTCCGGGAAACCGGGACAGGGTGTGAGATCAATGTGGAGGTGTACTTCGAGAGAAAGATCCAAAAACCCGCAGAAGTCGTGCAGCCTTCAGAAGCCATTGTCAACGTGTCATCTGAATCTTCTGAAGCCGTGGGGCATCTGGAATTTCAGAAACCGTTGATAAATTACGAAATGGGACAATTTGGAAGAGCCCTGGTTCAGACCATCACGACGATTTTGTTCGCTGCCTATTTTGCGTGGATGCTTTTCTGAGATGCCATCACTGATAAGAGGATTGATAATCACCAAATCGAATCAAGGACTCTAGTGATAACGGGGATAATATCAGAAATATTGGTTCGGAATTTAAAACATTTTTAATTGTTCCCCTCTTGTATCTCTGAAAAGCCAGCTTGCTAAGTTGAGCTACTTGTTCTGTTCTTGTTTCAATATTGCTTCCTGAATAAATCAAATCTGTTCATGTTGATTACCGTTATCACAATCACTTCAGACCTTCCAACACTTTGCAAGTGTCAATTCCCCTGGCTACGCTCCAGAAGGCAATCGATTCTGAATCAGAAGACGTGCGTCGCGGTCGCATTGTGGTTGCGAAGACACACACACACCTGGGACCATATTGGTCCATTCCGTAGAGACATGTCGCCTGCTAATCGTTGTTTCCACAATTCTCTCGTCGTTCAGAATATCGTGAAACATTTCGATGCATCAGAAGGATTACATTTGAGAGTAAGTTCCCTTCGATTGATAATCTATCCTTTTTCTTATCAGTTAATCAATAGAACATGTGATAAAGAAGTGCTCCGTCAAATAAGAAGATCGTTTCGGGCAGTCAAAATTGAAGTTGAAAATGGGAATTTGCCAAAGATAAGGATCAATGGATGGCTTGTGAAGCCAAGGGAGTGTTTCAAGTAAGTCTTCCTCTTTCCAGAAGCCCTAGTGACCGTTGATTCCTTCAGATTCCTTATCAATAAAGTTGGAGTGATAGTGGAAGAGTTGGAAGTGATAAGGGTTGGTGAACTAGACCCATCAGTGGCTCAAGTACTTCACGACGATATTCTCAATGTTCTTATCAAAGATAGTAAGTTCACTTATCATCTCTTATCACTTATCGATTATTTCAGAGGCGCCAAAAGTGTTCAAAGGAATGCGTTCACTATGTAGATCATGTGATCAATGTGGCAAATACGCCATTCAATCGAAAGAGTACGGACCTGTTCAGTCCATGGGACTCTTGGACTACTTCCAGGAGCCGAAACATTTTGATAAGCTGATAGTAGATGATCAACTCTTGTGGTACATCCTCCGATACTGCCCACGAAACCGCCGTAACCGATCGAATCAACTGCGGACAATGAAGATGTTCATCCACTCGAGAATCAGCTGTGATCACCTTCAACTGGAGCTCTACGATGAGCTCATAGATCGAATCGGGCTTGGTCCAGTGCTACGGAATTATTCTCTTCCTCGGGAAATTCTGGAGGAAATGTGCAAGACATGGAACGTCAAATCGATCGGAATCACGTTTCAATCGCAGAACCGTGGCGTGTTGGGCTCGAGGATCAGGGAGAACAAGCTCACAAAGCTCTACTGGGATGTAGACCACAGAGGGACTTCAGTGTCAACTGGATTCCTTTTGGATTTTGTGGAAGTTGATCTGGAGAAGGCACCCAAGCAATTCAATGGTGTATTCGGAACAAAAAGAAGCCCACACTTAACCAACATTCACTTGATAGCCAACATTCGAAAGATGTTTCCAGCCAAACACTACTACTTCAACGGCAATTGGATGTCCTCTGGAAATGACTCGGGAGAGATGAACAACTTTCGATTGAAAAGGATGCTCTCTAGAGCTACTTACGGAGCATCTGAGTCCAACAACGCTCCAGTGACAATTCGCCACCGGATGAGGCCCGGCGATCAGTTCATTGATATCCGAGTTGACTTGAACCAGACATACATTAGAACAGTAGTGGAAAGATCAATCAGACTTGTTCTCAAAGTTTCTGAACGGGTTGGATGGTGTCTCAGAGCCTTGGAAGAAGATACGGGATGTGAGATTAGTGTGGAGGTGTACTTCGAGAGAAAGATCCAAAAACCCGCAGAAGTCGTGCAGCCTTCAGAAGCCATTGCCAACGTGTCATCTGAATCTTCTGAAGCCGTGGGACATCTGGAGATTCAGAAACCGTTGATAAAGTACGAAATGGGACAATTTGGAAGAGCCCTGGTTCAAACCATCGCCACGATTTTGTTTGTCGCCTATTTTGCGTGGATGCTTTTCTGAGATGCCATCACTGATAAGAGGATTGATAAGCACCAAATCAAGGACTCTAGTGATGAGAGTGATATCACTGATGAAACCACCAAGCTTGTAACCTGTTCATTTTTCAAAATTAAAAAAATATATTCATTGAATGAAGATATTTATATTTTATTTTATTATCAGTTTATCTTATCAATGCACCCGGATTTGTGATAAATGGTTATCAAATCATTTATCACCTCGAATAATTCTCAAACCAGCCCAGAGAGAAAATCAATAAAAATCCAAAGGTGAATCCTGAGATTTGTAAAAGTGCAGTGATCATCCAGTGGTCAGCCATCAGGAGGTCGTGTTTTAGGTGGGAAAGCTGGAAAAAAGAATTGATAAGGTGATAAGGATCATTTTATCAGTTGATAACTTTTCGCTTGCTCTGCTGGTTCTAGGGTTACAGTTTCAAAGCAGACTCTCAGTAATCCTCTGATAACTTGGTTCTTATCAGTGATAGCGGAAAGTTGTCAACTGATAAAATGTTCCTCAGATTATCAGCTATCGATTGCTACCCTGACCTGATAAGTTTTATCAACTCCGAGGAAAGATATGATAAGTTAAAAAGTGACAAAGATTGATAAAGAGCGTTATCATCATCAACCTTTATTCATCACAATCTCATAATAGCTCAAGTTCAAGTTCTCCCCTATCAACCACGGTTTCGGACAGCAAACATGGTCATTCTGAGGATCAGGAAGGCGTTGATAAGAGATGGAAACATCAGGACCCAAGTGTTGATATAGACCCAAGTGACAACACTCTCAGCAGCAGATGCGGCGTCTGTAACGAACTTTTGTGGGTATTGCAGTTGAAATGGATTGAGCGGACCCTGTGGATTGTATCCTTTCGCCATGTACTTCGCCAGAAAAACTACTTTATAGGCCGCCGAATTCGCTACAACATCCATAAATGTTCCCAAAAGAATCAGCGGAAAGCACATCTGAAAAGCTTGTCTTATCACTGATAAGTTATCAGTTGCCCCCAGTCCACTGACCCACATAATGCACTGAATGATCCAATGGATCCAATGACCCATGGGATCCGGAATGAAGACGATTGTGGCGAGAAGAATGGTCCAGAAGAACTGGAAAAAGTATCAGATTTTGAGGGATGGAAGGTCTTACGCAGCCAAGGGTGTAGTAGAAGCCGGCCATGATCATTACGAGAATCGTGAAGACGCAGATCAAGCCGCAGATGCCCAGAGAGATGTACTGGAAGAAACGGGATTTTGGAGTGTCGTTTGAAACACAAAAACATTGGATTTTAGCACCGGGATTTCGGAGCATCGTTTGAAGCTCAAAAACATGGGGTTTCGGGATTTCGGAGCGTTGTTTGAGACTCAAAAACATTGGATTTTAGCACCGGGATTTCGGAGCGTCGTTTGAAACTCAAAAACATTAAGTCTTCGGGATTTCGGAGCATCGTTTGAAGCTCAAAAACATGGGGTTTCGGGATTTCGGAGCATCGTTTGAAGCTCAAAAACATTGGATTTTTAGCACCGGGATTTCGGAGCATCGTTTGAAACTCAACAATATTGAGTTTTGAGCACCGGGATTTCGGAGCATCGTTTGAAACTCAAAAACATGGGTTTCGGGATTTCGGAGCATCGTTTGAAGCCCGAAAACATTGGATTTTTAGCACCGGGATTTCGGAGCGTCGTTTGAAGCTTGAAAACATTGGATTTTGAGCACCGGGATTTTGGAGCATCGTTTGAAGCTCAAAAAACATTGGATTTTTAGCACCGGGATTTCGGAGCATCGTTTGAAACTCAACAACATTGAGTTTTGAGCACCGGGATTTCGGAGCATCGTTTGAAACTCAAAGACATTGGATTTTTAGCACCGGAATTTCGGAGCGTCGTTTGAAGATCAAAAACATTGAGTTTTGAGCACCGGGATTTCGGAGCATTGTTTGAAACGTGAAAAACTCACAATTTGCGGCAGGAAAATGAACGTTTCGTTGGGATCGGCGGCCATTTCGAAGCCGGCCTTCATCCGTGGCGATTCTTCAGATTCCTCGTCTTTGACAGTGTCATTCACTTGAATAACAGTGTCTTCTGTCATTTCTCTTCTTTTCGTTCCGTCGATTTTTTCAGAACTGCAGAACTGATCAGTCGGATTGAGTTGGCGAAGGTTGTGGAGGTAGGAATGAGCGGAAATCACTTGTGGGGTCTTATCAGCGACTTATCAGTTCTTTATCAGTGACTGATAAGGTGATTTGGATTCATATTAGTATCCTTATCAGCTTGCCTATCAGTTGAGTGATAAGACTGATTAGGAGAACTCAATTATTTCCGGCTAATTGTAAGGTTCCCACTTTTTTGGCGGCACAGGTAAGTGATGCAAATCTTCATCAACTGATATCTCAAGAACATAAAGAGATAGCAAAAAAATGTCAATTGACAAAATTATCAGCTTGATGAGCTTATCATTTTATCAATTGATCAAAAACCTCTAGCTCCGCCCATTTTTGAGTTATGAGGCTTGGAAGTTAGGATCTTGTTTTTTTGCTCAATTTTTGTCATTTTTCATATTTTTTCGGTTTTTTTTCAAATCAATCAATACTTTATTCAATTCATCACAATCCCCACAAAGTTTCCTTATCCACCACGATTCTGAACAGCAAAGATGGTCATCCGGAGCACCAGAAGAGCATTGACGATGGCCGGAAGGATCAGAACCCACGTGGACACATGGGTCCACGTCACGAACGCGTTGTAACGATCCAATCCATCAGCTGGGTAAACCAGAGCAAATGCTAATTTCAATTCCTTCTGGTCACCGAGAACTACAATGACTTGTCCAATCAGAGCCAACGGCAAGAGCATCCAAAAGATGCACTGAACAATCCAATGGATCCAATGACCCATAGGATCCGGGATGAAGGCGATGGTCGCGAGGAGGATGGTAAAGAGGAACTGCAAGCTTATCAGTGATATCAGTCTTATCAGTAAAGCACTCACACATCCACTAGCATAGAATGGTCCTCCACACGCAATCACAATGATAGTGATAAGACAGACGAAGGCGCCGATTCCCAGGGAGATGTACTGAAAAGAACGGGATTTCGGAGCGTCGTTTGGAAACTCACAATCTGCGGCGCGATGAACAATGTCTCGGTGGGATCACCGGACATGTCGATTCCGGCTTTCTGACGGTCATTCGGCTTCTGATTCTGATTCTGAATCGTGTCCAGATCAATTACAGTGTCTTCAGGCATTTCTTATCGGGTTCCGTCGATTTTTTCAGAGAAGTTGCCAATTTTGAAGAATAAATGGGAGGGGAGATGAAGAAGGTTACTTTTTGGGTTTTTTTTGGGGGTCACGTGAATCAATCGATAACTTGGGAAGTTGAAGAGATACGGGAAAGTTGTCAACTGATAAAATGTTTAGCTTGATACGCTTATCATTTTATCAGTTGACAAAAAATTGTTAGCTCCACTCATTTTTGAGATACAACGCTCCGAAATCCCGGTTGCCGCGGAAGCAACTTTTAGGACGGTCAAGAGAGAAACCAATCGATATCTCTAAAACTCTTTGTCAAATTTTGAAGTGATCAACTAAAAAGTTGTTCAGCTTGATTAGCTTATCATTTTATCAGTTGACACAAAATTGTTAGCTCCGCCCATTTTCGAGATACGACGCTCCGAAATCCCGATCAATCAATATCTCAAAAACCTCTTGTCAGATTTTGAAGTGATCAACTACAAATTTGATCCTTATCACTTGCTGATAACTTTTTTAGTTGACAACTTTCCGTTAGCTCCGCCCATTTTCAAGTTACAGCACTTGCCAAATATTTACTCGAAAAAGAGTCATTCTTATCAGTTTTATTGCGGCGCCGTTCAGGAATTCCACATGACATCCGCTAAATGGAATTCGTTTACTCATCCGTTTCTTATCAACTTATCACTATAAAAGAGCCTTCCAAAGATGCTCCTTATCACTTTTCCAAATGTCTTCTTCAACTAACAGAAGGTACGATGCAGTGGGAGGAACTGCGACTTGTGCAACTTTGGGAATCGCTTGTTGTCTAGGTAAGTGGTTAGAAATCAATCGATATCTCGAGAATCGGAAGAGATAAAGAAGAGTTGTCAACTGCAAAAATGTTCAGCTTGATAAGCTAATCATTTCATCAGTTGACCAAAAATTGTTAGCTCTTCCCATTTTTGAGTTACAACGCTCCGAAATCCCGGTCGCCTGTCAGCAGCTTTTTAGCCGGTCAAGAGAGAAATCAATCAATATCTCAAGAACCTTTCATCAGATTTTGAAGTGATCAACTAAAAGGTTGTTTATCTCGATAAGCTTATCATTTTATCAGTTGATCACAAACCGCTAGCTCCGACCATTTTTGAGATACAATGCTCCGAAATCCCGGTCGCCGCGGCAGCAGCTTTTTTGCCGGTCAAGAGAGAAATCAATCGATATCTCAAGAACCTCCCATCAGATTTTGAAGTGATCAACTAAAAAAATGTTCAGCGTAATAAGCTTATCAGTTGATCAGTTGATCACAAAACGCTAGCTTCGCCCATTTCCGAGTTACGACGCTCCGAAATCCCGGTCGCCGGTCAACAGCTTTTTAGCCGGTCAAGAGAGAAATCAATGGATATCTCAAGAACCTTACGTCAGATTTCCAAGTGATCAACTGAAAAGTTGTTTAGCTTAATGAGCTTATCATTTTATCAGTTGATCACAAAACACCAGCTCCGCCCATTTTTGAGTTACAACGCTCCGAAATCCCGGTTGCTACCTGATGAAAATCAATCGATATCTCAAGAACCTTCCGTCAAATTTTGAAGTGATCAACTAAAAAGTTGTTTAACTTGATAAGCTTATCATTTTATCAATTTATCACAAACCGCTAGCTCCGCCCATTTTCGAGTTACGACGCTCCAAAATCCCGCCTTTTTTCAGCTGGAATCCTCACCGCCGTGTTCTTCGCCCTTCCGCTCTTCTTCCTAATCGTCGGAAGTGTCAAATTGGACCAATGCCCTTCTGATCAACGTCTTCCAATCTGGATGATTGTCTTCGGATGCTTGGGGATTCTGGACAGGATTCTGAAGTTTTTGGTGACTTGTGTCGGGAAGAAAAAGGATGCTGAAAAACCCAAAAAGCTGACTTTACTGTCATCTTTCTCGAAATTGGCCGTTTTTGCAGTGTAAGTGATTATTGATAACTGATAAGAACCCTTATCACTGATAACTCCAGCTGCATGCTTGGCCTGGTCTGGACCTGCCAAATCGCCACTTCTGGAATCAACTGTGACGGCCTGGTCTTCTGGCCAACATTCCTTATCACTATCTTATCAGGAATCAGTGTAGCTCTCGGAATCGTGGTTCTTTTGTTTGCTTGCTGTGGTGTATGTGCTATAAGTTTTAGTAAATTGGCTAATATGTAACACTTCTTTATCAGTGATAATCAATAAATCAATAAGTAGTCCGAAGCCTTGTGAACTGATAAGTTCCAGCTGCTATCAGTCCACAACAGACGCATGTGAAGCAGAGCAACCCGAGAGTTATGGCGATCATACAGAGAATTGCGGCGATGAAGGAGGGCCAGAAAACCAAGTTATTGCAGGAAAAAGAGCCCGAATGGAGCAGTTGGGACGTCCAGATTAGGCCGATTAGGGCTCTGAAAAATAGAAATCAATCGATATCTCGAGAATCTGAAGTGATAAAGAAAAGTGGTCAACTAAGAAAATGTTCAACTTGATTAGCTGGTCATTTCATCAATTGACCATAAATTTCTAGCTCCGCCCATTTTCGAGCTACGACGCTCCGAAATCCCGGTTGCCGCGCCGGGCCATGGCAGCTTTTTCGCAGAGCAAGATGAAAATCAATCGATATCTCAAAAACCTTCGGTCAGATTTGAAAGTTGTCAATTGATAAAATGTTCAACTTAATGAGCTGATAATTTTATCAGTTAACCAAAAACTGCTAGCTCCGCCCATTTTTGAGATACAACGCTCCGAAATCCCGGTCTCTATAGCACCTTCTAATCAATCGATATCTCGAGAATCTGAGGCGATAGGGAAAAGTTGTCAACTAAGAAAATGTTAAGCTTGATAAGCTGATCATTTTATCAGTTGACCATAAATCTCTAGCTCCGCCCATTTTCGAGTTACGACGCTCCGAATTCCCGGTTGGCGCGCAAGATGAAAACCAATCGATATCTCAAAAACCCTTCGTCAGATTTCAAAGTGATCAACAACAAAAATGATCCTTATCACTTCCTGATAACTTTTCTAGTTGACAACTTTCCGCTAGCTCCGCCCATTTTCGAGTTACAGCCTAAAAACCCAACTCACAGTGCAATTTCACAAATATCAATGCTCTTAGCCACCACTTGAACAATAGTCGGTCTTAGGGAAACGCCATTTTCATCTTTTGAACAGAAACATTCAAAAAGAAACTCCAGAATCCGATCAATCAATAAAATTGCTCCAAAAACGACCATCCATTGCGGAAGTCGCTGATCCGAAGGGCAATCATCGATTTTTACGATTCCAGTGATAAGGAAGTAGAGAGGGATGGTGAAGTTGATAAGGATATCTGATAAGGTGATAAGGTTGAGATTTGAAGTTTCTTGTTACATAAACTTACAAAAAGTGAACCAGCAAACGCAAAGACCGCATGACACCATGTTGAAAATGGGAAAAGTGATAGTGATAAGAAGTTTATGTTTGTTATCAGTGAAACAACTGAACGGAAAAGGAACAACTTATTTACATTAAAGATTATCGATTTTTCAACAAAAAGTCATTCAACCCATTCTGATCCTGGTGAACTGATACTTTCCAGCTGCTACCAAGCCAAAACAGACACATGCGAAACAGAAAACTGATAATGATAAGATGATAACACAGAGGATTGATAAGACGAATGATGGCCAAAAGACAAAGCCGTTGCAAGAGCCGATTGTGGAGGATTGCATGACTTGGATAGCCCAGATTAGGCCGATTATTGAGCTGAAAATGGAAAAATTTAAAGTGAGGTGATAAATTGATTGATATCTCGGGAACTTGGAGAGATAGGGAAAAGTTGTCAATTACAAAAATGTTCAACTTAATGAGCTGATCATTTTATCAGTTGACCAAAAATCTCTAGCTCCGCCCATTTTCGAGATACGACGCTCCGAAATCCCGGTTGCCACGCCGCGGCCGTTTAGAAAAATCAATCGATATCTCAAAAACCTTTTGTCAAATTTTGAAGTGAGCAACTACAAAATTGTTCAACTTAATATGTTTATCATTTTATCAGTTGATCACAAAACGCTAGCTCCTCCCATTTCCGAGATACGACGCTCCGAAATCCCGGTTGCAGCTTTTTAGGCGGCCAAGAAGGAAATCAATCGATATCTCGGAAACCTTTTGTCAGATTTTAAAGTTGTCAATTGTAAAAATGTTCAGCTTGATAAGCTTATCATTTTATCAGTTGATCACAAAACGCTAGCTCCGCCCATTTCCGAGATACGATGCTCCGAAATCCCGCTTCCTCACTTACAGTGCAATCTCACAAATATTGATGCCCTGAACGATAAACTCGGCTTGTCTCGGTCTTATCACTACTCCATTGATATCTTTCGGCAAGCAACATTCAAAAAGTTGGTCCAAAATCCGATCCACCAGCATAAAAGATCCGAATACAATCATAAAGATTGGGATACGATAATCAGCAGAGCAGCCATCGATTTGGACGATTCCAGTGATAAGGAAGTAAAGAGGAATTGTGTAGTTTAGGATTATGCCTGGAAAAATGGGAAAGAAATAATAAAAAATGATAACAAATTTTGAAAAATTCAAAAAAATTAAAAAACTCACCAAATCCACAAACACACAGAGAAAGTCCACAAATCAATCCAAATTGGGCGGAATCGCTCATTTTTTTCAATTTCCTCAATTTTTTCACAAAAAATGCAATATTTCGACACTTGGAACCGGTTTTTTATATGAAATTGAATGCTTTTGTTATCAGTGATAAGAAAAGGTTGATGAATCACAAGGGAGGGGAAAACAAACGATTTGACATTTATAATGGGAAGAAGACGAAAAATGGGTCAGGGCACTGGAAATGCGCCAAGGAACGAGAAATGCGGCAAGGAACGAGAAATGCGCCAAGGAACGAGAAATGCGCCAAGGATCCCGAAATGCGTCAAGGATCCAGAAATGCGTCAAGGATCGAGAATTGCGTCAAGGATCGAGAAATGCGTCAAGGAACGAGAATTGCGTCAAGGATCTAGAAATGCGCCAAGGAACGAGAAATGCGTCAAGGATCCGAAAATGCGTCAAGGAACGAGGAATGCGTCAAGGAACGAGAAATGGGTCAGGGATCGAGAAATGCGTCAAGAATCGAGAAATGCGTCAAGGAACGAGAAATGCGTCAAGGATCCGAAAATGCGTCAAGGAACGAGAAATACGTCAAGAATCGAGAAATGCGTCAAGGATCCAAAAATGCGTCAAGGAACGAGTAATGCGTCAAGGAACGAGTAATGCGTCAAGGAACGAGAAATGCGTCAAAGAACGAGAATAGCGCCAAGGTATCCAGAAATGCGTCAAGGATCCAGAAAGGCGTCAGGGATCCAAAAATGCGTCAAGCATCCATAATCCTTGCCAACTTCCTGTCCATTGAGTCACCTGACCCACTTTTTGACATTTCCCCCCTCTCCAACATTCCAGTCAATGTTCCTTCCCCTTCTCTTATCACTTATCACTTGATCAAATATTATTATTTTTCACCACCATCACTCGGTCAAATTTTGAGAGCAAATTGTGCTCTTTTTACGAAAATTTCACAATTTTTTTAAAATTTTTCAGGTAGAAATGGATTCAAAAAACGTGGAAATTGGTGCTGGAAGGATTCTGGAGAAATGGGATTCAGAAGGCGATGTTCGATTTTGTAAGTTATCAGTTTATCATTTTTTTATCAATTTTTTATAAATTTTGTAATTTTTTTTAATTTTGAAATTTTTTCGAAAAGTTCAAAACTTCTAATTTTCCCTATATTTATCAGCTTATCACTAAAAAATGACAAATTTTCAAATTTCAATTTTACCCCATGACCTAGATACTAAAAAGTCACAAATACCCAATAAACTGACATGAAACTATAATGGTTTTGTGGAAAAAAGTATAGTTTGGCCAGGAATTTTTTGCTGGCGCTTTTTGGGTGCCTTGACGCAGTTTTCGATGCTTGGCGCAATTTGAGATACCTTGACGCATTTCTAGATCCTTGACGCATTTTTCGTTCCTTGACGCAATTTGGGATACCTTGACGCAATTCGAGATCCTTGACGCGTTTCTCGATCCTTGACGCATTTCTCAATCCTTGACGAATTTCTCGATCCTTGACGCAATTCTTGATCCTTGACGCATATCTCGATCCTTGACGCATTTCTGAATCCTTGACGCAATTCTCGATCCTCGACGCAATTCATGTTCCTTGGCGCATTTTAGGATACCTTGACGCAATTCGAGATCCTTGACGCGTTTCTCGATCCTTGACGCATTTCTCAATCCTTGGCGCATTTCTCGATCCTTGATGCTTTTCCGGATCCTTGACGAATTTCTCGATCCTTGACGCAATTCTCGTTCCTTGACGCATTTCTCGATCTCCGTGACGCATTTCCGGATGCTTGGCGCATTTCTCGATCCCTTGACGTCTTTCCAGTGCCCTTTTCTTCCAGATATAAAGCTCCTCTTCATCCTCCTCCTCTCCCCAATCACCATCTACTTCCTCTTCATCGGACCCTCTTCCCAATGCAAATCCGAACCAAAACTGCCATTTTGGATGATTATCATTGGAGCATGTTTGCTTCTCGAGCAAATCTTCAGTGTTATCATTATCACTAAATCATTTTTATTCGAAAAATCCGTCAAAATGCCGGCGGATTTCGAAGGAATTCAGGCTTATCAACAGCAGAAAATTTTGAGTCGACCGGCTTTTTTAATGATTTTTCGATTATCGATTAGGACTTGTATCTTTGGATTGTGAGTTATCACCTTATCACTATCACCTTATCACCTTATCATTCAGATCCATTGTCGGCTTCCTCTGGAGCTCCATGGCCTTCTCTTCCAATTGTGATGACTTTGTGCTCTACCCATCATTCGCTATCTCTTTATCTGTACTTTTACTTGCGATTTTCTTGATTTGCCACTTTCTAGTTGTGATTTGTTGCTCTGTTGCTGATTATTTCGATCAGAACCAATAAAAACTATGTTGTCGCACCGTGCAAAAAAGAAATGCCTGCTGCTGGAATCGAACCAGCGTCGCCACGGCCACAACGTGGAGTACTAACCACTATACTAAGCAGGCCAAGAGCAGCGCGACCGGGAGTGCGTATAAGAACGCGCGGCCGGCGGCTGCTTGAGGGAACCGGTCGGAGGGGAGTGGTACATGATGAAGGTTCTGGAAATCCCCCGAAACATCA
Organism: Caenorhabditis becei; assembly: GCA_900536315.3. NCBI lineage: Eukaryota > Metazoa > Nematoda > Chromadorea > Rhabditida > Rhabditidae > Caenorhabditis > Caenorhabditis becei. Next base: position 184,821 of record LR539888.1, on the reverse strand, counting down.
AAAGATAAGGAAATCTCGAAATTTTCAAAGTGAAAAACATCAGCTAATGACTACGTAGGCATGTTTACCAAGTTTCCTCTTGTTTTTCACTCATTTCAGGTGACAAATCATCGAAGCGTGCGAGTTTCAGCTTTTTCACGCTTCCCTTGGTTCTAGTTTCTATTTTAGAACTTTTTTTAGAGATTTCTTGTGAAAATGAAAACTAAAAATCAAAAAATCATTGAGTTGCTCTAAAAAAAATTATTTGTTCAAAATTTTCTTATTTTCATTGGAAAAATTGGATAATTAGTGGGGTTTCCTGGGTTTCCGGCTGTTCTTCACACTCCCCAGCTATCTGTTTTATCAATTTATCAGTTTTATCACCTGAATCCAGGAAAACTCCACCTTCCCTCCTCCAACTTTCCCTCTCCGACCCGCCGCGACCCGCGCTCTCTTATACGCACTCCGCGCCGCCGACTCCCAGCGATCTCGTGGTGTAGTGGTTATCACATCTGTCTAACACACAGAAGGCCGGCGGTTCGAGCCCGCCCGAGATCAAACTTTTTTTGCAAGTCGTGCCGTCGTAGTTCTGATTCCTTATCACTTGCACTGTCAGCTATAACGAGAATTGACGTCTCGCGGCAACTTTCTTATCGCCTCGTGCTCCCTTACATTGCCTCAAATTGACATTTCTAATCATCTGATATTGATTTTTCATGGAAGAATCACTAGATCTCGAAGCTCTTCACACTCCAAAGTCGGAAAGTCAGCTGAATCTTCAAAAAGAGCCGATATTTCGTAAGATTTTTGGGATTTTAGTATAAAATTATGAAAAATTCAAAAAACTCAAAAAAAAAATTTCCAGCTCGATGCACCATATTCACCACTACCGTAATCCTCATCACCGCCACGTTTTTCATGGCGATCGGCTCCCTAAAAATCAATAATTGTCCGGCTGAGCCGAGAATTCCGATTTGGATGATTATAGTCGGAGCGTTTATCGTTTTGGAAAGAGCGATCGCGCTGAAATTTGAATTCGCGCGTTTAGAATTCAAAAAAGACCATCCGAAGCCGAGAATTGACGATTTAGAAGCGATGGAAAAGTATTTGGAGGAAAAGAAAAAGTTCAAAATCCGACCATTAGCAGTTGATCTTATGTGGCTCATTTTGCTGGTTTAGTGAGTCCAGAATCCCAAAAACTCATTGAAAAACCGATTTTCAGCGCTATTTTCGGTGTATTTTGGCTGAAAACCGCCTCAAATGGCGATTGTGACAATCTAATCTACTTCCCCTCCGCTATTTTCTGTGCAATCCTCCTTCTACCCAGTTCTATGGGCGTTTTGTGCATTTGTACTTGTTGTTGCTTCAAAAAACTGTATAAAAAGTTGTTCTAAACCCATCACAGTCGTTCCTCATCCTCGTCGAAGTGTGCAAAAAGGGAATGCCTGCTGCTGGAATCGAACCAGCGTCGCCACGGCCACAACGTGGAGTACTAACCACTATACTAAGCAGGCCAAGAGCAGCGCGACCCGGAGTGCGTATAAGAACGCGCGGCCGGCGGCTGCTTGAGGGGACCGGTCGGGGGGAAGTGGTACATGATGAAGGTTCTGGAAATCCCTAGAAACATCGAAAAATAAGGAAATCTCGAAATTCCCAAAGTGAAAAACACCAGCTAATGACTACGTAGGCATGTTTACCAGGTTTCCTCTTGTTTTTCACTCATTTTAGGTGACAAATCATCGAAGCGTGTGAGTTTCAGCTTTTCCCCTGGTCTAGTCCCTTTTTTCAGCATTTTCTAGCGTATTCTAGAAGATTCCACCTAAAAACCTAGACAAATCCGATTTCCTCAAAAATATTATTGTCTAGCTTTCTAGCCCAGACTGTACAGTGTCAAAAACACGATAATGGATAAAGTGACGCTTGAAAATTGAAAAATCCTATTCAAATCTTGTTATTGTACAGTCTAGACGCGATAATGGACATCTACAGTAACCCGTCGGGCCTAAAAAATATTTTTGTTATTCACTTTCCGAGCCTAAAAGGGGGCGGGACTTGCGATTCTAGACGATTCGGCTCATTCTTCACCGAATCTCACTTGGAAATCGGTGAGCTCTCCGGTTGTCTTCATTTTTTCTCGATTTTTCTCGATTTTCAGCGGAAAAGTTGGGTTTTCTGGGGTTTTCCTAGGTTCCCCTAGCTCCCCAACTGTCCTGCCACACTCCCTGATATCTGGTTTATCAGCTTTATCAAGTTTATCACTTGAAACCAAGAAAAATCCACCTCCTCTCCCCCCAACTTTCCCCTCCGACCCGCCGCAACCCGCGCTGTCTTATACGCACTCCGCGCCGGCGACTCCCAGCGATCTCGTGGTGTAGTGGTTATCACATCTGTCTAACACACAGAAGGCCGGCGGTTCGAGCCCGCCCGAGATCAAACTTTTTTGCGGAGGCCGCGACGAGACGCAGACGAAGCGCCAAGCGCGCCCCACGGGCCACTGCCCCCGGCGCCCTTGTTTTCGTTTTCGAAAAGTGTGTCTGTGTGTCTGCGCCTCTGTCAACGGCGCGTGATGTTGTTTTCGTCGGGCGGAGGGGGGTTTCCGTCTCTTCTTTCGCTTTTTCTCGAGATGCCATACACCTTTCTTATCTCGACGCAGTTCGGCTCTTATCAGTTTTTGTGACTTATCGATTTTTGTCTAGGGTCGTTTATTGGGGTAATTTTTTGGGTTTTAGAGCCCCCGACAACACAATGGACGGGGAATTCGAGCCGCTGACGATGAAGGATCGTTGGAGAATGCTCTGTGAGTTGTGGAAGGGGGCGAGGGGGATTCAGATGGGAGATGTGTACAGTAATCTGGAGGTTTTTGGGAATTTTTTGGGATTAAAAACATGGGAATTAGAAAGAAAAAATTAGAAAATTTTTTTATTTTCAAATTTTTAAATTTTTTTTAGAAAATTTGGGAATTAATTGAAATGAACTGAAAAAATATAAAAATTATGAAAATAGTTTTTGGGATTATTTAAAAAATTAAAACAATTTTTTGAAAATTTTAAAATTTTTTTCCAAATTTTTTGAAATTTTCAAAAATTGAAAAAATAATTTTGTCATTAAAAATTTATTGGAAAAGTTGGAAAAAAAAATATTTGTGAAGCTGGAAAAATTTAATTAAAAATAAAAAAACAATTTAAAAATTTTTGAAATTTTCTGAAAATTTTTCAGGAAATATTTAGGTAATTTTTAGAAAATC
>LR539888.1:169567-181082 GCA_900536315.3 Caenorhabditis becei | reverse complement strand
ATTTTTTAGAAAATTTGAAAATTTTTTAAAAAATTCTGGAATTTCTAAATGCAATTTTTTCAATTTTTAGGTATATCAGACATTTTTATCGATAAGAGAAAAGGCAGAAAATCAAAAAAAAAGGAAACTTTTTTTTTTATTTTCCAAAAAAAAAATTTAATTTTTTAGAAAAATGCTGGAATTTCTGAAAAAATTGTTCAATTTCTGAAAACATCATACATTTTTGAAAATAAGGAAAAAAATCAGAAAATCAAAAAATAATTTTAAAAAATTTTTTTTTGAAATTTTTCAATAATTAAAAAAAAATTTCAAATTGATTTTTTCTGGATTTTCGAATATTTTTACAGTCATTTATAAAATTTTTCAAATTTTTGATCTATTTTCCTGAATTTTTAAAAAATTTTAAAAATGAAAAAAAATTTTTTCAAATTTTCAAATTTTCTATCAATTTTCCTGAATTTTTGAAATTTTAAAAAATTTTCAAAATATGGAAAACCCCCAATTTCCAGCCAACTCATTCAAACTCTCCACTGGAATCTTGGCATTCGTATGCACATACTTCCTGTTGGTCGGAACCGTAAGCATCGGCAGTTGCCCAGGCCAACCGTATCTTCCGTTCTGGATGGTCATCGTCTCGATCATGATCATCTTCGAACGCTTTATCACCATCCCGTTGTTCATCAAAAAGTTCAAAACCTGGCAAGAGGAACGTCATCAGCAACAACTCGACGCCGAGACTGCTGCTCAGAATGCGATGATTGCGGCTAATCAGGGATTGATCGAGGACCCGGCTGTTGCTCAGAACAGACCATTGGTGGCTCCGGCTCAACCGGCTCAGGCTAAGAAGAAGGAAAAGACTCCGGTCGTCGCGAAACCATTCGTTCTCATGTCTATCATCGCGTAAGTTTGGGAGGGGTGGCCTAGGATTGCAGAGGGGGAAGTTAGGCCATGGCCTAGAATCCCAAATGGTAGGAAAGTTAGGCCATGGGGATTTGGGGACTAGAAATAGAGGGGTGGGAAAGTTAGGCCATGGCTTGAATGATGGCCTAGAATCTCAAATATTGAGAATCTAGGCCATGGTGTCAGGGGACTAGAAACCCGAATGGTGGGAGAGTTGAGCCACCAGCTAATTGATGGCCTAGAATCCCAAATTTTAGGGAAGTTAGGCCATCACCTGGTTCATGGCCTAGAATTCCGAATTTCGGAAATCTCGGCCATAATATCAGGGGACTAGAAACCCGAATGATGGGAAAGTTAGGTCATGTAGTCTGGGGACTAGAAACCCAAACTTAGAGAAAGTTAGGCCATCATTCGGTTTGGGGACTAGAACTCCAAAAGATGCGTTAGGCCACCATATAATTGCTGGCCTAGAATCCCAACATTCGGGAACTCAGGCTATGAAATCTGGGGGACTAGAAACCCAGAAGATGGGAAAGTTAGACCACCAACAAAATGATGTCCCAGAATCCCACCATTTGAGAATCTAGGTCATGGTATCGGGGGACTAGAAGCACAAATGACAAAAAAGTTCAGTCACCATCTAATTGCTGGCCTAGAATCCCAAATTTTACAAAAGTTAGGCCATCAACCGGCTCATGGCCTAGAATCCCAAACAATGGGAAAGTTAGGCCACCTCACCTCTCCCTATCTTCCAGCTCGCTGTTCGGCACCTTCTTCGTCCTCGAAATCTTCTTCTTCCACCCAACCGGCTGTTCCCTCTTCGTCCTGATCCCCGTCACCATGTACTGCACCACCAACCTCGTCTTCCTCTGCCTCTTCGCCGGCCTCTTCATCCTCAAGTGGCGCCGTGTCAAGATCGCCCAAGCCGCCGCCAACGCCCCGCCCCCGCCCAACGTGGCGCCACGTATCCACATGGTCAATGTGAACTAAATGGTCCTTATCACCTTATCAGTTAATCAATCAAAGGTCCTTTACACATAATCACTCGTTTCTTCCCCGATCAATTCAAAGTTCTCATTTTTTTAAATATCATTCCCCCTTTTATTTATTTTGGGCCCCGATTTCCATTTTTTTTGCATACCAAATAATAATTCGACTCGTAAAAACCCAACAATAAAGTTAAAAATATTTGCCATCTCTTATCAGTAGACCCACTACCACCCCACTGATAACCAATCATTCGGTCTTGGTTTCGGTCTTACTTTTCAGCCCAACAATCGTACAGTTTTTGGTTTTTCCAGGAAAAAAATCAATAATGAACCCGAAAAATCAATGTGATTGTTGTAAGTACAAGTGCGAAAGGAAACATGTCAAGAATTATCGTGAGTTTGAAAGGCTGTAAAAACTTTGGTTTTTGATGAAAATGACCAGGTTGGGGTAGCAATCGATAGGAAATTTTCTGCTTTACAACTTTTTAGTTGATCATTTTTCTCTATCTTTGCTCCTTATCACGTTATCAGTGAAAATCTGACAATAAGGTTTGCGTGGTACTGTAGAAAGCTGCTCTTTGGAATTTCAGTGATAACTTGATAAGGAGAAGAGATGGAAGAAAGTGATCAATTGCAAAGTTGTAAAGTAGGGAATTTCCTATCGATTGCACATTTTACATGGCAATTTTGAGTAAAAATGGAATTTTAGGAATTTTTTAAAAAATTGAAAAAAAAAACAATTTTTTCAAATTTTTGAAAATGTTTTAAAAATTCAGTTTTTGATGGAAATGGACAGGTTGGGGTAGCAATCGATAGGAAATGTAGTCCTCTACAACTTTGTAATTGATCACTTTTTGCTAGCTTTCCTCCTTATCAAGTTATCAGTGAAAATCCGACAAGGATTTGCGTGGTACTGTAGAAAGCTGCTCTTTGGAATTTTAGTGATAACTTGATAAGGAAAAGAGATAGAAGAAAGTGATCAATTGCAAAATTGTAGAGGAGAAAATTTCCTATCGATTGCACATTTAACCTGACTGATTTCATCAAAAATTAAAAAAGTTATGATTTTTTGGAAAAAAGTGAAAAATTGAAAAAAAAAAATTCAAATTTTTTTTCAATTTTTTTCCAGCCTGCCAATTCATCATCCTAACCATCCTCCTCGTCCCCATCGCCGCATATTTCTTCCTCACGGGCCTTGTCAACGCGGAAAACTGCAAATGCGCCCCAAAACTGCCATTCTGGATGATGGTCATTGGACTTGTGCTGCTCTACGAGAGGATCAATGCAGTCAGATGTGAATCAGAGCGGGAATATCATTTGAGCTGTTCTCAAACCTTTTGCGACATTCAGACGAATCCGATATCAAAAGGAACTTTCAAAGGATTCGTTTTGGCGTAAGTTGGGTCAAGAATGGAGCTTTTAGGCCTAGATTTCAGGCTTTTAGGCCTGTTCTTTGAACACTTGCACTTTTATCACCTTTTATCACTTCTTATCACCTTTTTCCTCCTAAAACCAAAAACCAATCGTATAATACGATATTACCGTTATCAGTAGTACGATCACGAGAACCCGTAAAAGTTTTCGTTTTTTTACAAAAAATTTGATGACGAAATTTGATGATTTTTTTTTTCAAATTTTCAAATTTCAAAACCGGAATTTCGGAGCATCGTAAACTTTTTTTCCAAAAATCGTAAAATTTCATTTTCGTCATCAAATTTTTTGTAAAAAAACGAAAACTTTTACGGTTTCTCGTGATCGTACTACTGATAACGGTAATATGGTATCATACGATTGGTTTTTGGTTTTAGGGGAAAAGGTGATAAAAGTGATAAAAGTGATAAAAGTACAAGTGTTCAAAGAACAGCTTGGAAGCCTGATAAGTAGGCCTCAAGCTATTAGGCCTAGATTTCAGGCTTTCAGGCCTGCAAGCCTTCCCAGCCTATTTTTCAAGCCTTCCAGCCCAAATCCCCCATTTTCCAGCTGTATCGTCGGAATTTTCTTCATCTACCAACTGTACACCACTGAAAACTGGCTCCAACAGTGCAATCCGAACGTCTCCGTCCCTTCCATCCTCTTCATTATCACTTTTCTCTTTATCAGTGCCTGTGGCTTTGTTGTGATGGTTATCAGAGCTTGTTTTGGCATTTATAGCTGTGATTATTGTGATAATAAGCATAAGCATGAGGAAAAGAAGAAGCCACTGGTGGCAGTGTGAAAATTTCCAAAAAAAAATTTTTTTTTGAAAAAAAATTTTTTATTATTTTTTTTATCTGTAGATTTTTTGTAAAATGATTGTAAAATGAACATTTTATTCAAAAAAAAAATACAAAAAAAATTGAAAGAAAAATTCAAGAGAAAGACCAAAAAATCGCGATTTTTCGAGTGAGATTGACCTGAATTGAGGGCTTTTTTGGGGGAATTTGGGACGTTTTTTAGGTAAAAATTTGAATTTTTTTGAGCACAAAAAGGTTCCTAGAACGGAAATTGGGACCCGTTTTTTGTAAGAAAATTTTTAAAAAATTTAAAATATAAAAAAAAAATTTTTTTTCAAAAAATTTTTTTTTGAAACATTTCTAGAATTTTGAATTTTTAAGTAGATTGATTTGGCAGTTTTAAAAAAAAATTTTAAAAAAAATTAAAGGTATTTAGGAGTGCATTTGAGCTGCGAAATAGTTGGTGAAGAGGCGTCCTGGAAGCACTGGGAGCAAGAATTGCTCGGAGCCGGGGCGGACTCGGCGGGTGAATGGGTCTGGGGAGTTTTCCTGGAAAATTGTGAGGGTTTTTTGAGAGGGAATTTGAATTTTTTGGAGAATTGGAAGAGAGATTTATTGATTGAATTTTGAAAAAAAATTTTTTTTTTGAAATTTTTTAGAAATTTTTACAAAAATGAATTCATTATTTTTTGGTCAAAAATAGGTAGAATTTTCACACTATTTTTTGAAAAATTTAAAAATTATTTTTTTGGCCGAATTTTTTGAATTTTAGCGATTTTCAGAGTTTTTTTTTTCTGAAATTTTTTTTTGAATTTTTCAAAAAATAAATTTTCATTTTTTTGTGAAAATTGGAATCATTTTACAACAAGTTTGTTGAGAAATCAATAATAAAAATTTTTGAAAAAATTAAAAAAAATTTTTTGACCGGATTTTTACAATTTTAGCGATTTTCAGCAGATTTTTCAGCAGATTTTTTTTTCAGAATTGTTTAATTTTTTTCCTATTTTTTTTTATTTTTTTTTTTGTAAAAATTGATATCAATTAACAGAAAATTTTTTAGAAAATCAATAATTACAATTAAAAAAAAAATTTTTCAAAAATTTTTTTTCTATTTTTGGATTTTATTTTTGGGAAATTTTTTTTTTTTTAATGCACAAAGTTTTATAAAAATAGAACATGTTTTACATAAATTTCTGGGAAAAAAATTGAAGAACTTTTTTTTTCAATTTTTAGATTTTTTAATTTTTGAATTTTTTTGTTCAAAAAATTTTGAAAATCCAGTTTTTCCCTCTATTTTTGCCTTTTTTGACCTCAATTTTTTGCATTTTATCATTTTATCACTATCGCCTAATCACTCATCACACAAACCTGCAACAATCCTCTCAATCGATGCGAGAGGAACACAAAATCGGGGCGATCCTCTGGAGTTGCTCGCCAGCAGCATTGCATCAAGTCATAACTGAAATTTGGCTTTTTTTTGAATTTTCAAAAATATGAAATAATTTTTTTCTGAAAGATAAAGATTCTGTAAACATTTTTGTAGTTGGTCAAAATTTTTAAAAAATTTTTTGAAACGGTGAAAAAAATCGATGAAAAATAAGAAAAATAGCTAAAAAAAAACAAAGTCGTAACTACAAAATTAATGGATTTTCTATTTTTTTTTGATTTCATAATAAATTTTTTCAAAAAAATAAGGGCTTTTTGAACATTTTTGTAGTTGGTCAAAATCTTCCAAAAAATTTTTGAAACAGTGAAAAAAATCGATGAAAAAAGACAAATTTTAAAAAATAAAAAAATGGTCAAAAATCAAAAATTTGAATTTTATCACCTTATCACTCCCAGTTATCACTCTTATCACTTACATAATATCCGGACAATGTGTCGGCTGCGGAAGTCTCATTCCTTGCTCCAAATAGTGCCTGACCTTGGCATTTGAGACTTCTCCGTACGGAGATGCGGCTCGAGTGAGAAGTTCCCACATTAGGACTCCAAAGGACCACTGATAAGGATATGATAAGGATTTGATAAGGAATTGATAAGAACTTACCACATCAGTAGCCGAATTGAAAACTCTACGATCACGAAGACTCTCCGGAGCTAGCCATTTCAATGGAAGACGAGCAGGACCTGAAATGATAAGACGTTCCTTATCACTTTCCTTATCACTAGAAGTTATCACCTGTCTCACTCTCATCAATATAGCTCTCCTTATCCAACAGATCCACCGCCAATCCAAAATCGGCCACTTTCACTATCCGATCCGCAGAAATCATACAATTCCGGGCGGCCAGGTCCCGATGGACGAAGTGTTGGGCTGCGAGATAAGCCATTCCCTGGGCGACTTGATGGGCGAAATCAAGGAGTTCCAGCACGCAAAGAGCCTGGAAAAACGGTCGGAGTTTGGGATTCTAGGCCATGGAGCAATAGATGGCCTAACTTTCTTGGAAGCTAGGCCACAAACTGCTAATGACCTAACTTTCTGATAGTTTGGTTTTCTAGACCATGGCCTAACGTTTGCTTTTTTGTGAATTTGGAATCCTAGGCCATCGAGCAACATATGGCCTAACTTTCTCGAGGTTTTGTATACCTAATTCTAATGGCCTAACTTTCCGAAAAGTTGGAATTCTAGTCCCCAAGCTGCTTGGCCTAACTTTCTCATATGTCGGGATTCTAGGCCATCGAGCAACATATGACCGAACTTTCTGAGAAGTTGGAATTCTAGGCCACGAAGCCGAACTTCACAATGGCCAAACTTTAGGATTCTAGGCCATGACCGAACTTTCTCGAAGTTTCCAAATATTTGGAATTCTGGTCCCTATGTAGTTCCTTACATGACCTAACTTTCTCATGGTTTGGGAATCTAGGTCATGGCCTAACTTTCTTTGTTTTGCGAAAACTAGGCCACAAAATCCTAATGGCCGAACTTTTCGAAAAGTTGGAATTCTAGTCCCCATGTTGCATGGCCTAACTTTCTCATATTTCGGGATTCTAGGCCACCGATCAGCATATGGCCTAACTTTCTCTGTTTTGCAAAAGCTAGGCCACAATTTGAATGATGACCTAACTTTCTGAAATGTTGGATTTCTAGTCCATTTTCCTCATGACCTAACTTTCTCATAGTTTGGGATTCTAGGCCACAGGCTACATGACCTAACTTCCTTGATGTTCTAGGCCATCGTGGCCTAACTTTTCTCAAATTTGGGTTTCTAGGCCACAAGCTGAAAGATGACCTAACTTTTCTAAAACTTGGAATTCTAGGCCACTAAGCCCATGGCCTAACTTTCCTGAAACTTGGAATTCTAGGTCATGGCCTAACTTTCTCATTTTTTGTGATTCTCGTCCATTTCACTCACCCTATTCGGATCAGCAATGTACGTTTTCAAGTCTCCTCCTTCCATATACGGTAGCACTACCCATGGATTTCCAGCTGGGGAAATGGATATTCCGAGAAGGGAAAGAACGTGTGGATGGTCGAGATGCTTCATGACAACACCTTCTCGAAGGAACTTTTCAATGTGAGCTATGTCACGGGCTCGTTCTCCTGGAAAAGAAGGAATTGGGGATAATATGGTTGAAAATGAGGAAAAAATGAAACAAAATATTTTTTTGGAATTTTTAGGATTTTTTTAATGATTTTTCAAATTGATTTTTATTTTATAAAAATTCAGATTTTTTGAAAAAAAATTGAAAAATAAAGAAAAAATTGTTTTTCATAAAATGTTTTTTAAAAAATTTAATTTATTTTTTCTAATTTTCTGGCATTTTTGTGATTTTTTCTCATTTTTTTCATATCTTTTTTCAGCTCCGAAAAAATCTGGAATTTTTGAAAAATCTTAAAAAATTAAAAAAAAATTTCCTAAATTAAAAAAAAAATTTTTTGATCATTTATGATTGTTTCTGATTTTCTGCAATTTTTTATAAATTTTTTGATATCATTTTTGAGTTCCAAAAATGCTGAAATTTTTATAAAATTTTTTTGAAAATTAAAAAAAAAATTTTTTTTCAATTTTTTTTTTCAATTTTTTTTTTTCAATTTTTAAAAAATCATTTTTTTAACATTTCATGTTCCTTTTTTCTGTTATTTTTTTCCAACAATTTTTAACTTTTATCTTTATCGATTTTTTCAAATTAATTTTTTTTCTTAGGTTACTGTACCCCCAAATTCACCTTCTCTCTACCATTTCCCCCCATTTTTTCCGCACTTTTTCCCCTTTTTCAAGTGCTTCTACACTATTTGTCTAGGCGGTAAAAAATGGGGAGAACTTGACAAAAAATTGGCTTTTTTAAAGGGAAAAATGGGGAATTTTCTAGAAAAAAAAAGAAAAATGGTAAAAATAGCGAATTTTTCAAATTTTCCAAATTTGCGCGTCAAATGTAGTGTTTCGTACGCATAAATTCAAGTTTCTTTCAATTTTCCCCCATTCTGTGCATTTCTGTGTCAAATCAAGTGTACCGTACCTTTCAACGTCTTCACCGCCACCGGAATAAGCCGTCCGGCCGGATCTCGCATTCTTCCACGATAAACATTGCCGAAATAGCCTGAAATTATTGATTTTCAGCTGAAAATCCCCAAAAATTGAACAGATTCCCGTCATTTCTCATCATTTCTTCCCAACTGAACAAATATAAAAGTTGTCTGTTTGTCAAGGCGCGACAAGCTTTTCAACCTGCTCACACACACTCACTATTTGTCGAAAGTCAGTCACCGGGGGGTAAAACACGTGAATTCCGGGAAAGTTGGGAAAAATTGGAAAAAAATGGCAAAAATCGATAAATTCAATTCCCCGAATTTTCCTCCCGGGCGCCGCCGCCCGCGCGTTCTTATACGCACTCCCGGTCGCGCTGCTCTTGGCCTGCTTAGTATAGTGGTTAGTACTCCACGTTGTGGCCGTGGCGACGCTGGTTCGATTCCAGCAGCAGGCATTTCTTTTTTGCAACGCTTCGTCGTCATGGAACTCGCTTTGAAATCCCTCAAAAAGCTCGGGCTTATGTGTATCGAAGGCCCCCTGGATGGGGGGAAAGCACAACAAATAATAATATGCGTGCGAGAGCGCGGAAATCGAGCGCGACCCGTCAAAAAACAATAGTTTTTCGCGTTTTTTGTTTTGTTGTTCGTACCTTTACCAACAATTGTCTCCAGAACGACGGCTTCTGACGGCAAAAGAAGGCCTTGAAGCGATTGACGCAAGTCGGAGCCGATTAGTTGGAGCAGAGATTGGGTGGAGTAGGTCGAGGATACTGTAATTGGGGATATTGATTTTTTTTATTGATTTTTTGAAAATTTCAAAAAAATTTGATAAAAACCCACTTTTCTTGATGTTTTTTAGCTTCATTTTGGGAATTTTTTGAATGAAAAAAAAATTTTTGAAAAATTTTTAAAATTTTTCTGAATTTTCTGAAATTCCAGTTTCCCTTGCTTATTTATACTTATTTATACCTATTTACACTTCCCAGTGACCTTAATCTATTTCCAGAACATTTTTGGAACACTTTCTATTGTGAATTTGTTGACTTTAGGGTGCGGAGGGCTTACCAGTTCGCACAATGTTTGTTCCTCGTTATTTTTAGCACAAAGAACAGTTTCAAGGGTGGGAATGGGTTTTGGAGGTCTAGAATTACATGAGAATCACTTTTCGATACCCCTCGAACAATGCAAAAAAGAAATGCCTGCTGCTGGAATCGAACCAGCGTCGCCACGGCCACAACGTGGAGTACTAACCACTATACTAAGCAGGCCAAAAGCAGCGCCGGCGCCAGGGCGTATACGTGAACGCTGCCGGCGGCCGCCGCGACTGTTTTTTGGCGCCGGGTGGGTAATGAAGAAGAAATGAGATTTGGGGCAAAACTTCTAGATTTTTCAAAATTTTCTATTGGGAAAGAGAAAAATCATCAATTTCAAATGGAAAATGTCAAAAATAGCCTAAAATCCCTGAAAAATCATAAAATTTCAAATTTCCCCCCGTTCTTGGCCAAAAAACAAAAAACCACCCGCCATTCCCCTGAATTTCCGTCCATTTCCGGCGATTTCCGGTAATTTTCCCCCATTTTTCATTGTTTTCGCTCAAAAATCACTCAAAAATTCAAATTTCCCGCCGAAATGACCCCCGGGATGAAATTTGAATTTTGACGATTTTTGAGCTGAAAAAAAGATGGGTGAATCCATTTTTCATGTGTGTGTTGGTGTGAATAAATAATTCAAAAATCTGAATGCCTATGGCGTGCGTTTTGAGGAAAAATGGCGCGATTTTGAGATGAGATGGGAGATGAGTGGGTGAAATATGGAGGAGTTTAGAGTCAAATTTTAGAGAAATAGAGGTTTTTTAGGATTTTCGAATTTTTTAGATTTTTTTCTGGCGTTCTAGAATTTTTTTTTGAAATTTCTGAATTTTCTCCGAGTTCTAGAATTTTTTTCTGAATTTTAGAATTTTTTTCAGGTTTTCAAAATTTTTTTTAAAGTTCCAGATTTTTTTCTAGAACTCCTAGATTTTTTTAAAAACTCCAGAATTTTAAAAAAATTTTGCAAATTTTTTTCTAGACCACTCGAATTTTTTTCAGATTCTCAGAAATTTTTCTAGGGCTTCTACAATTTTTTTAAAGCTTCTAAATTTTTTCTAAATTTTTCCAAATTTTCCCTAAATTTTTAAAATTTTTGTATACCTCCAGAATTTTTTTCAAAAATTCTGAAATTTTTCCTAAAATTTCTAGAATTTTTTCCGAGCTTCTAAAATTTTTTTGAATTTTTCTATGATTCCAGAATTTTTTTCAAAATTTTTGAAGCTTTTCAATAATTCCTGGATTTTTTGAATTGTTTCTGAAATTTCAGATTTTTTTTCTGGAATTTTAGAATTTTACAACTTTTTTGACCCTTACCACTATTACAGCTATGATGTCTGGAAGACCTCGGAAGGCTCGGATGATTTGATGATGGACTACGGTAGCGACTTGAGGAACTTTGTTCAGAATCCGAATCAGATGTGTCCAGAAATACAGGGTTCATGAACACTTCTCCCATTTTTCTGGGATCGAAAAAATCAATAATTGAGGAAAAAAGATTTTCGAAAAAAAGAGAAGAAAAATGAGGAAAAGGGAAGAATGAAAAAAATCAATAGAAAATCAATATAATTTTCAGAAAAAAATGGAGGAAAAATGAGTGATTTATCAAATTTTTAAAAAAAAAAAATCTTCTCAGAATCTAGCCATAAATCACCATATTTTTCCTCAAATTTTATGCCAAAAAATGGCATAAAATTGGCGAAAAATATGGAATATACGGGCAGAATATATAAAAAGTGTAACGACGAAATTGAGCATGTTTTATGGGTGTCAGGGCTCTTTTTTTGGCGAAAAGGGGGAGTTTTTGAGATTTTGAAGCCTGGATTCAGAAGCCTAGATTCAGAAGCCTAGATTCAGAAG